>OX637343.1:9927060-10527060 GCA_951799405.1 Agapetus fuscipes | reverse complement strand
CTGTGGAGGGGTTGTCTGTGACCAAGTAGTCGTGGAACCACATCACCGAAATATAATATAGTTCAGTGGAAACTATTTTAACGTATAGGGCACATAAAACACAGTTGCATTTAGGTGTATTTGGTAGCGAACAATATGTAGCACACACATAAGTATACACCTTTCTTTCTTCCTTTTAACCTCTCAGGCGCCAGCGATTTTCTGCCTAATTCAGACACCCAACTCGTGGTTTTTTATATTAAATATCTCCAAAGATACAAAACATATCTCCTGTGGGTGTTTTTATCTCAAAAAACAGTGAAATAAAGTTTTTTTTAGGGCCTACCAAAAAAAAAAAACTTTGGTGAAATTATTATTATACTCGATTATAATTTAGATTACGGAAAAAAGATCGAAATTCTAAAAATAGATATACCTCATTAGTATGCGTAGGCACGAAATCCAAATACATCGCAAAAGATAGAAGAATTAATGACCCTTTTAATTTACACAAAGATTTTTTTTTGAGTGTTAGTGTTCTTATGTCAAAAAATTGTGGAATTCGGCTTTTTCAAGAGTCCGTTTTCAAGGTCAACTTTAATATTATATTTTAAATACCTACAAACAAAAATGAATGATTTGACTTTATTGGTGGATGGTTCTACCCAATAGCAGTACTTCACGCGATTTTCGATCTTATTGCTTTGTAAAAACTAAAGAAAAATGAAAAAAATCGCGATTAGTACTATGTGACGCCTATAGGCGTTCCGGCACTTGAGGGGTTAAGCCCATTTTATATAACAATGATTTATTTCGTGAGCACTGTTTTTATGTGAATCACACTTCAAAAGCCTTTTGCTAGCTTAAAAAGCGCTACTTTGAAAGCAAGACCCATTTGCTTTAAGGCTGGATGGACCTTTGGAGGCCGGTCTTTCTATTTGAAAGCAAATGAATTATTCAACATAGCCACAAGCATACTTAAAAACATATTTTTGTGATCCGCTGGGAATCGGGCTCATAACCTGCGGATTACGACTCCGTTGCATTAACCACTAGACTACAGACCCATCGATTGTCGTCAATATGACTTCCTCCATTCCCCTCCATGTCACTCTATAATCCTGTGCTTTGCAGGATACAAATGAAACAACGTAGCGTACTGTTTTAAATCTGAAGACACATGAACTAGTGTTTTAGAAACTACTGAAGACTGAAACTACTGAAGACGGCACACATCTTTCACAATTGAAGACTACAGGGGGAAAACCAGGAATGTCAGCAAAAGTAAGAAAATAAGTTTGTAAGAAAAAAAGTAAAATCTAGTGCCATCTGTGTGCATCTAAAGCTCTGCAAAATTTGTAATGCAACAACAGTCACTATCACAGTTCATGGCGGTATTTCCGGTTCTTTGTAACAGGCAATAACCATGATTTCAAATTTATAATTTTAATTTACTCGTAATGTTCTTCCACTGACATTCCTTGTTCTTCCCCTGTAGTCTTCAAGAGTAAAATGCATGCGACCAGGAACTATTCCTACATTGATGGTTAACATAACATGTGACTTACACAATAGAAATAGAAGTCACGCATACGGTGAAAAATGACTGACACTCCATAGATTTCCCATTGTGAAAAAACACCAAAAACAATGATGGAAAGTTGTAACACTGCCCCATCACAATTTCTGAAGTTAAAATGTATGGAACCACATCACCTAGACCAGAAACAGACGTGGAAAGTTGGTAAATGAAAACTATGTACCATGATAAATAAATCAATATAAATGATTTTTTATTCATTTGGTGAGCGCTGATTTTATGCTCATTAAACCTCAAGAGCTTTCTACAAACTTGATCAAAAGCGCCAATTACTCATGCAAGACCCAGTTGCTGTAAGGCAAGTGGTCCTTGGTGATCGATCTTTGGTAAAGGCACATGAAATATTGAACACAGCAAAGAGCATATTTGAAAATTAAATAATGACTACTTTGTGCTCTGCCGGAAATTGACCCAACAAATTTCCTACTACAAGTCCGTAATGTTACTTATATAACACAAACGTCTTGCCATCTACTACCAGACAGAGTTTATTTATTTATTTGGTGATTGTCCATTTATATATGAACTACACTTCCAATATTCTTGGGCGCGCGTGACCACCACTCAACTAAAGCAAGATCCAAGTTGCCAAGCCAACTATAACCTCTCCCTACGTCTGTTTCAGCCTGCAGTGATGCATAATGTTGCCAACACTTTGTTGATTCAGGGAATTCTACTTCTCGGCAGTCTCACCTGAGCGGAGGGGTGTTGTTGGCGATGATGACCAGTTTGGCCTTGCCCTGCCGCAGGGTCTTCAGGGTCTGCTTGTGGCCCAGGAAGTACTTTCCAGACTTGATGACCATGGCCAGCCTGGAGTTGGTGGATTCCTTATCCTTTTTCTGAATACAGAAAAAAACATCATTTCATATTATATTCACCGATTACATCCTTAGGCCCACTTCACTCTATGACTGACTTGAGATCAGGGTTGCCAGGTGTCCCATGTTTACCGTGGACAGTCCATGTTTTCGATGCTCTGTCCATGGTAAAAAATATAAACGCGGACTATGAAGTATCTTTGTTTTTGAAATTTGGTGCATCACACTAAAGAGAAAATACTTACATTGTCTTTATTTTGACTATCCCCTATTTCTTAAATTTACAAAAAAAAAAAATTTAATTATTAAACATTAAAAAAAAATGTAGCCCAAAAACCGAAAGCGGGAACCCTTTGCCGCAAAATGTCCACAGTAATTATTTGGGCAAGCTGGTAACACTTATCTCAATAAGTGGGAACCTAACCTCAAAATTGATGTTCATTATTGTCACGTTTACTATCTCAAAAAATTCAAACCTATAGAACATAATTTAATTTCATCTATTTAAAAGATTGAAGCTTCAATGATGAAGAGTGCAAAAATATAAGAACGTATTTTTAACGAAGTACAAGTCTAACACGTGGAAGAGATTTGCCTGTCAAAAAACTGAAAATATTACCTCTTTCTTTGGGGCGACCATTTTGATTGTGTGTTATCAGGAAACCTGCGGTCCTGAAAACAAATTTGTGATTTTTTTAGTTAATTTTATCAAAGAAATAAGCCAAATTTACAGAAAATGCGTAAGCCGACACCAACCTTGACAGAATATGAAATGCGAAAGAAAGATGGACGCCGCACGACGTGAAGTTAGCATTGCAACCAACATAAGCAAAAAAATATTGGACTCGATAAACAATAAAAATATATACCTATATTTTTTAAGATGGGGATAGAAAAATTATCGCATTCATTTAAATATATAAAAATATTTTTATTCTGAGAAATAATGTTTTGCATTTTAAATTGCTCTATTTCAAAAGTTCTTTGAAATAATCCATGGATCTGCGAGCTGTCATTTTATAATGTTGGTAAAAGTGTTATTAAGGGAATAATATTTTGCATATTGGCAGCACTCTTTCTTTGATGTGACGGCAATATGGGTGAGTGCATGTCGTTTATATTTTCAATTTAATCTTCAATCATCGGCTCCAATAAAGTTCCAAAGCCTCAAAAAAATGTCTTCAAATATCAATTACTTAATTCCTCTCACCATATTATCCATATTTTGGGTGAAATGCCTTTCGATAACAAAAATAAACCTGTGTATCCGCGAGTGGTGTACTAGTGAAATAACCGGGTGACATGTTTTCATATCTGTAATATTCCATACCTGAAGCCTTATTCACTATGGAATACTATTCTAAACAGTTAAATGATTAATAATAAATCATATTTTGCCGTTAAACTGTGGCTTTACGATTTTTTGTAGGTTATAATTTGACACATTCGGTTGACAGTTTAGTAATGGTGGATTTTGTTTGTAGGTATTAGCCGAGATCACTTTCATAAAAGGCGGGCCACCGGGGGTAAAAGGAAGCCCCTCCGCAAGAAGAGGAAGTATGAATTAGGTCGCCCAGCTGCCAACACAAGGGTAAGTACAAAAAAAATAACAATTCGCCATCAACTTCTTTCAATAAAAAAATAGTCACTACAATTTTTTTTGAAGAATTAATAGACTGCCTACTCCTGTTAAACTGTGTCTCTTTCATTCTTTATCTCTTTCTGCATAGAAATCACTAACATGACTTAATATTATGTATTCGCTGAAATGGATATTCATATAAAAATTCCTTTCGAGGATCCTACGCAAGCTTAGCCGTCAGTACTCAAGCAGGACCTAGTTGTTAGGATAAATATGGACCAACCATTGTTTTGATAATTTCCACTTCAGTATAGCGGAGTGGCAACAGAGTTACAGTATGGAGAAGAAGAAAAATTGTGTGCCTCTTAGGAAATCCTTTTTTGAGCTCCGCTGTGGATTCAAACTCAGTACCTACTTTTTGATTTTCCAAAGGGTTCTAGGCATTATCAGTAAACCACTACTATGCAGTCCAAATTTTTTTGAATTTGGAACTTTTTTCTCGACGAGCTAACATCAGTCTTGTATGGGACTGCTGTCCTTAGCAACCAATAACAAAATGCTTGTTTACCCTTTCCCTAGCAACCTGGCCAGGTGGCATCACAATATTGTCGGTGTCAAAACACATACAGACCTCATTTTTAGTTTTACCTTAAAGATGTTTTAAAAATAAAGTTATCAATTGAAATGCAATTCACAATCCTATTTTGCGTGGCCAGAACATAATAAATTAATAATCAGCGTTTAAATGATGAACCATATTTTGCAGGAGGTCTTAACGACCATTGACGTGCTAAATGTCATAGTTACACTGACAGTTCTTCCGTATTCCAAATTCAAATTTGAATATTATGGCTGTCGACTCATGCATTATTTTTATTTTCAGCTTGGCACCCAGCGCATCCACGTTGTGCGCACACGAGGTGGCAACAAGAAATACAGGGCGCTGCGTCTTGAGGCTGGCAACTTTGCCTGGGGCTCAGAATGTAAGGATTTAAATTTATTTTCATACCTACCAGTTTCAGTTACAAGCATTCTATGTCCACACTATGGCAACTCTGTGTACCATATTGTTTTTTTATTCAGTGCAAGAAAATACTTGCCAGCGGCGAGACTAGGCGTTCCCTTCTGGTTTATCAATACCTAGCATGGGGCAGTGTTTCCGCACAAGATACTAAATTTATCATTCTCTATCAAAACATACATTTTAATATTTTCAAATTTATAAAATAATGTATGTGTTTTTGTAAATCATGTATGATGTGTTTTATCGCTGTCACGCAACTGCGCGGGTTGGCGCGGGGGGCACGGGGGAGCTGAGTCAGTTGAAAACTAGCGGCCGAGACCATGACACAGCGGACCCATTTTTACTCGCTCAGTCCGCTCCGCTCACTCCGCTGTCGGTGGAAGCACTTCTATGAAATTTACTGTTGCTAGTCGAGCGGAGTCCGTACGGAGTCCGCTGGAAACTCGCTCAACTCTGCGACCACTTTTGTAACTCTTTGTACTCGCTCAGTCCGCTCCGCTGACTCGCTGTCGGTGGAAGCACTTCTATGAAATTTACTGTTGCTAGTCGAGCGGAGTCCGTACGGAGTCCGCTCCGCTCGCAGTGGAAAGCGGGCATTAGCCATAGAAACCTGTCAGGACAGTTGGTTTCTATGAAATACTTGTTTATTGTAATGGTGGTTCATACATAACAGTGATCCCCAAATAATTCATTGTAATATGTACTTTGCAAACGTCTTACGTCTATGGAACCAGGTTCTTTTAGTGATACATTTGATTAGTTTGTCTTTTCCCTAGGGACCTGGTCGTGTAATGTCACATTTTTTTTGTACACTTAATTTGTGGTTGTCTATAATCTAAGCTGCAAAGATATGTTAACATTTAAGGCTCATATTAAATGCATGCTTACCGACAAGCACATGTAGGTTCGCACCTACACATTCTGCATGTGTACATACAAATAAACAAAACCTCACATGAACTCACCTTGCAACTCCTGCCGCCTTTCCCTTAAACCGGGGTGGCATTAGCAAAAATGAACCAATTTTTACAGCACAAGGGGTCAACCTCATACCAACCTATCGGTCAAGGAGTTATAATATGAATAAAGAAGAAGTTGAGTGACCAACTTGATTCTGTGCAAAGGAGGGCAGTGAGGTTGATCAATGATCCTTCTCTGGCATCCGATCTGCAGAAAAGTTGGAATGCTTAGTCTTTTATCGATATTACCACGGAGTGCAGTCGATCTCAAAACTATGAGAACTTGGCGTTTTCATGACTCATTCCTTTGCCAAACTGCCCGTTTATGGAATGATCTACCAGTATCAGTGTTCCCTTCCCAATTTAATCCGGTTTTATTCAAAACCAACATCGCCACTTCCTTGCAACACCTCACGACAGAAGCAACAACACAGGCAACATCTCTGTGGCACCCTTCCAGGGTGACACAGATCCCCAAGACTTTCAAGAATTGGGGAGCCTCCTGCACAGGATTGCTTTAAAAAAATGTACTCATCTAAAATGGCAATCTTGCGAGATTGTATATCAAAGTGAATTTTAGTTATCCTTATGCAAAGAATCTGATTTTGAGCATGTGTATAAGCCAAGCTTATTTTTTATTAACTTAGGTCTGTTCTTATTTTCTTATGGC
Organism: Agapetus fuscipes; assembly: GCA_951799405.1. Taxonomy (NCBI): domain Eukaryota; kingdom Metazoa; phylum Arthropoda; class Insecta; order Trichoptera; family Glossosomatidae; genus Agapetus; species Agapetus fuscipes. Next base: position 10,520,428 of record OX637343.1, on the reverse strand, counting down.
ATCCTTGTCCACATTTATCCATATCTAAAATATTTTACTTTTTTTGCCGTGTCCTATGCCTATAATATCGATAGCCCTCACTTAGCAGCCTGTGCATCATGTTTGTAGGCGCCACCCGCAAGACCCGCATCATCGACGTTGTGTACAACGCCTCCAACAATGAGCTGGTGCGCACCAAGACCCTGGTGAAGAACGCCATCGTGGTCATCGACGCCACTCCCTTCCGGCAGTGGTACGAGAGCCACTACGTACTGCCCCTGGGCCGCAAGAAGGGCGCCAAACTGGTGAGCAATCCCTCCCACACCCCCAGTCTCAGGGTGTGTTGTTTCAACAATGGTGTAGCGATTTCAAAGCAGATAGTTTTAGTCTGGTCGATAGCTCAGTTGGTAGAGTGCTTGCATTCCATACCGTGGTTGGAGTTCGAATCCCACCGAGGGTGTCAAATGTTATTTTTTATTTTCCCGTTTATGTGTTTATTTCAAACCTCAAAAATAAAATACCGGCAAGGTTTGCTCAGCCTTCAGAAGAAATGAGCACCAGCCCCCTTGGGAGCTGAGAAACCCCCACTTTAACTGAAGTAGTTAGTGTAAGGCCGGTTTCTTTACATGTATAAATAAATAGGTTCCACTCGCCACATGCAAAACCCTTTGTGGACAACGCGGCAAGAAGCTATACTATATGTGTAGCTTAGTTGTGTTTTTGCGTGGCATGCATTTACTAGGCTATAGGCTAATGGTTAAAGCAACGGACTCAAAAATGGAAGGTCGAGATTTTGATTCACGGTGGAGCACAAAAAGACATTTTGAAAAATTTCTCTTCGCTGAGCTGAAAAAACCATTTGCTTTTGTGAAAATAGAGTATAACTTTTAATGAAGATATGGAAGTCAAACGGCTGTATATTACTTGGTGGCTTGTATTATTCATGTAACTTATAATTGTTTTGTACTTTGAAAAATTCCATTATTAAAAAATTAAGACTGAAACGGAAGATTAAACTTTTGAGATCCTAGCCGGTAGTTTTTTTTATTGAGGTTTAAGTCACCTAAGCTATTGTTGAAACAACTTACACCAACAGCGCATATGCTAGTAGACCCAAAGTATGAAAAACTAAGCTACATACTTTGGGGGGATTCAAATATGCCAAAGTAAAATTTTATGGATTTTAACAACTGAATTGATCATCTTCTCAGTTACTAAGTTCATGAAAGACAAATGAAAATGTACTCACAAATAAGTATTTTCAGTGTTTCACATTGATGTAAGAATTCCTGTTTAAATGAGGTGTGTAGATTTCTATGTTTTTGATATACACTGAGTTGTGCACTATACATTATGAATCTTTTCTGTAACATGTCTTGATCGAGCGATTACACAGATGTTTGTAGAGGTATCTTGCTGTTACTGTAGTAGCTCATTTTGGACCCAGCAATTGAATGGATGCATTTTATCTTTACATCACCTCTACCGTATTAGCTTTGTATTGTCTACATGGTCTTCAAATTGTTTTTTCTTGTGTTTTTTTGCTAGAGGGTTATTCTAGAACAGTGTTTCCCAAACTTTGCCCATTGCCCCTTAACCCCCCCTACCTTCAGGTTACTTTCCGAGAAATAGGCAAAAAATAAGCAGGAATCGAAATCACAATGTACGTACCCCTGACTTTTGAAGAGTATGTATGAGAAATTACAAAACATAAAACAAACAACCGAACCCTTAGCCTGCCCTTGAGGAACTAACTTGTAATGACATGACTTTGGAACTCGGGCGGATGACACGCGGTTTGTAATTTTTTAAATATATTATTTTTTCTCAAGGGCTTATAGCTATATCTACAGGATGTAGCAGAATCGTACACTCAAAGTTTGCGTATCGCGTACATTCGTTGCATAGGGCGGTTAATGTGTAAATGGATAAGCCTATCGCCCCCTTATGCCTAAATGTAGTGACTGTCGAGGTGGGGGAGTGGGGCTTCGGTATCAGAGAATTATTACCCCTTATGTAATTTTAACCCCCTTATAGGTGATCACCCTCAGGTTGGTAACCACTGTTCTAGAATGTCCTTACAAAATCTTGTGATTTTAAAGCTTTATTTTTCTCTTATTGTTAACAGAAAATTATTATCAGTGCTCCTCAAATGCAGCTCCTAGGCTCCTTAAATGTGACTCCTGTCAGTTTGAGTTCTCTAACTCTTCAATTGTAGAAAAGAGCTTTCTGATAACTAATCTTAGTATTTTATTTTTTACCGTGCCCTAATTTTTGGAAAGATTTATTCATAAAGAATAACTTCAACAAACAATAGTCGTCGACATTTTGGAGAAAAATTAGGTCAGCTGCAATATCGGCAAATCATCCTTTACAATGCATTATGTATGCACCAACTTTTAACCTTCAGATGTATTAAATTCTGCATCACATGTGACTGTCAAAACCCCAGCTGTAAGTATCAATTTCATTTGTCATGGCATTGCACCCACACCAGTGATGATAGCAATTTTGCGTGTCAGATGACTCCACAGTGATTACTACATCCTTACAACAAACTGATGCTTCATGACCGTGAAACCCTCTGTCCTGCAATATTGTCTGTGTGATACTCATCTTGTGTGTAAACGCACCTTGCAGACCGAGGCTGAGGAGAAGATCTTGAACAAGAAGCTGAGCAAGAAGACGGCCAAGAAGTACGCCAACCTGCAGAAGACAGCCAAGGTGGAGCCAGCGCTGGAGGAGCAGTTCCACACCGGCAGACTACTCGGTAAATAGACTACACTTACTTAAATCTAACTGCATATTGCTGTTGATGAGATACAGCGGGATTCAGCAATTACAAGCAATAGGGTAGTAACATTTCCATCTTCTTAATCCTATTACTTATTACTGAGGGTTGTGACCCTTGTGGAAGCAACCAATCTTCTCCAGTTGTCTCTTGACTGCGCTGTCCGCAACGCTCTAACCACCGAGGTTCCTGCTGCTGTCTTCACTTGATGGGTCCATCGTGTGGGGGGATTTACCCCTTCCTCTCCAAGCCACCGATCACAACCAGTCGTTCCAGGGTATCCTCATTGCCACGGACAATGTGTCCGAAGAACTGAATAATACAGTGTTTGCATATGCTGGCCAGAGTCAACCCATCCAATCACAGCTCCCAACGAATAAACTCATTGGTGCATCTAGCTGTCCATGGGATTCGAAACATGTGCCAGATATTCGATTGTTGTGGACAACTAAGGGGATAGTAAGTTAGTATTGGAAGAATTTTAAGTAATCTGAAATATCTCGATGATGATAAAATTGCTTGAGGTCTCACCGCGGTCAGCATATTCGTTTTGAATTAACGGCCAGAGACCAAAATGATTTGGCAATGTCATAGTTACTCTGAGAGATATGATTAAACCCCTAACTTAAATCCAGAATAATACAGTCGAGCTCAATTAAAGCGATCCCAAACATAGCAAGGTCACAGCTATAATGAGCAACTACACTTTTAATAACAAATAACGTTCAAGGAGCAAAATTGGTTGGTCATTTCATGCTTATTATAACCAAGTTCAGCTGCATTAGATGTATGCATATATCTATTGAAAATTCATTGAGGGCACATACAAAACATGTCATAATGCCCGTCAGGTGATGCACTGCGGTGTAACCATTGTACAGTGTGCAAAATAAAGTGCCTGCAAAATCTGGCACAGGATTTTCTGTGCTCCGTCTTCCCCTATTCTCGGAGATGAAATTAAAAAGGGGGTTCATGCAAGAATTTATTCCTTATTCAATGTAAGACACATTCTGTCCGGTTTGTCTGATTAACACGTTCAGTGCGCACACCGCGCCTAGCTCGTTTATACAACATTTCCCATGGTCTCCCAGATTTCCCAGGTGCCTTTTGCTTTTGTATGGCACATTATTTTCATAGCACTGCTGAAAGTATAGTATTCCAAGTCAGCACATCAGTAAATCATCAGCATATGTTCCAATGTCAATTCTTATGGTAGTTTCGCCATGTTTTAAATTTTTAACATAATATAAAGCAATATTTCCACTAATAATAGCACTGTTTACCTTCCTGTTTCAACTAGTATTTTGTGTCATTTATATGGTTTATGAGCCTGCAAGTGCCTGTGTATTGAAGGTCAATGACTCTTCTGTCATTTCTAAATGCGCCTGTCGAAATATTTTATAGTTTTAATGTGGTTTTAGAGCTTTGAAAATACGTTTTTTTTTTTTTTCAGAAATACCGTACTGTTAACAATATTTTATGCGAATGTGTTAACCGGTCAAAAGTCAGTAGCATATGAATATGTAGGAAAGCTTTCTCATGCACTGTCCGGGCAGAATGCATCTAGTGTGCAAAGCGCCCATAACTACATCCCTACTTATTAGTCTACTTCAATAAAATGCCACCTCTTTGATAGATGCTTACCTAGTACCTTGTCCATCTTATCTGTGATGACATTAACACGCTTTGTCTGTATTGTTTCAGCCTGCCTGAGGTCCCGGCCCGGCCAGTGCGGTCGTGCCGACGGCTACGTCATCGAAGGCAAAGAGCTCGAGTTCTACCTTAGGAAAATAAAGTCTAAGAAAGCAAAGTAAACGTATTTGTATTAAGAAAAACCTGACAAAAACATGGTGTGAATAAAGTTTTTATTTACTTGCCGAACATGCTGACTTTTATTTAAATCTGCTTGTAAATAATTTGATACAACCGAGAAGAAAAAAAATACTGAACACATCCAGTTACAAAGATAACAGTTGAAGAATCTTGCCGGGTGGAAGAAGTGAAGAATGAGGATTTAAATACTAAAGAACATGCGATACGCACCATCTTCAGGAGTTACTTCAAAATGGGAAGAGAGTTGAGGTAAACCCTGGACCAGAGATGCTACGAATTATATTATATTATATTTATATTATTGCATTATAATTATTATGGTTCACGGACAGTTCCATCACATAAAACTACACTAATTCCAAATATTCATTGGAGAGCAAGTTTCTGTGATGTAGCTCATGCCTAAGAATCTTCCATACAAACGATATTGACCCCAAGCTTCCTTACAATACCAGTAGATAATGCTTTATTGGTTCTTGTCCACAATAATAGTAGGAAACTACTGTGTGGTATTACCGATATTCCCTTGACAGCCGAAATGGCGCCCACAGATAACGCTTGCTTGGCGTGGGGTCGTAAGTTTTTAACCGTTGAATGCTGTTTTTGGCTGTTTTCACAGGCGTTAAATTGTGCAAAAAGTTATTTGAAAAGAATATAATACTTTGTGCGTGAAAAAAGTGCGTGAAAATGGTGTATTGGTGGCCTGGTGCCGGACAACGTATTTCCGTCGTAACCTCAAAAAAAATTCGACAGCTATAAAGTACAAAAAACCTTCATGTTTTTGTTACGTTCCAGCTAAAAAATACTAGTGCCTCTAAATAAACTTTAATTGACATCAAACTTTCAAAATGATTTACATTATTTTAACCCAATTTGCCAAAACCTTAATTACCTTAATTTAGCTTAAAACCAAAATGTAGTTCAGTGTATTATTTAAGAATGTATATTTGTGTAAACTTGTATATTTTATTTTAAAAGATATAAATTTTTAAAACAAAAAAAAACTTTTATTTGACATGACCTCACCATTAGTTTCCTATAATATCAAAAATATTTGAAATAAATTTTAGGTATAAGTGATATTATACATTCCATAATATTATCAAAAGCTTCCATATAAAACTCATAGGTGGCTAAGATTCGGGCATTCCCCTTTTTTTTATTCAGTGGGATCTCTATATACCTATAATACTCTGTGATGTAGCTGTCTATGGGCCTATATTGTGTGTGACCAAATTGTCCGTGACCGATTTGTCAATGGACGAGCTGTCTGTGAACAAGTCTTCTTTTACTGATTTGTCTTACATTTAAAGGACAGAATGGCAAGGAACCAATACTGCAAGTACACACTTTTTTACAAGTATTTTTTAAGTATGTTACTTGACTAATAGGTTGGTATGAGGCTAGCCACTCATACTGTTAAAAGTGGTTCATTTTGCTATTGTCACCCCTATTTCAGGGAAGGTCCGCAAGATGAGCAGGGCTTATGTTCATTTGAGATTTGGTTTTTATGTCGTCAACATGCGGCATGTGTAAGCGCAAACTTATACTTGTCTGCTTATGGGAATGCATGTTATATGAATCTTAAATGTAATATATCTTTACAGCTTAGATTATAGATACACACCTTATATACAGGTATCCACCTTGTTTCTGTAGAAATCATCAACTGAAAATGGCATTGCAAGAAAAGTGAGAAAAATTCGTTTCGGCAGGTTTACATTTATTTGTTAAATTTTATACTAACTAACTATATTTACAGGGAAATAAATAATATCATATATCTAATTACATGAAATTGTGGTTATTTTACATGATAGGGATTTTAATTATAAAATCCAGCAGAGGAATTCTGAAAGCAACTTATTAGTTATGGGAGAAACCATTCCTGAATTACTAAGTATGAATAAACTAGAAAAATGAATTTTCACATATCGTCTAAGAAAGCCCCGTTAGACCTTGGGAACCACTGACTGAAATGATCTCTGACAAATCCCATACGGGGCTATTCTTAGACATTTTAATCGTCAGTTGAGCTCACACTTTGACAAACTAATGGTGCCTGCGCTGGAAGTTTCATCAGCACGGTCATTCTTACCTATCAAATTTTGTAATATTAGTATGAAAACAAATCAGCTGTTCACTTGCGGCCATCTTGGATTGACAGGTCTTTATACAAATGCATCATTAGTTTGTCAAAGCGTGGGCTCAACCGAGGACTAAAATGTCTAAGAATAGCCCTGATAGACGTCAAAATCGGCGGAGTTGCTAGGAAACAGGCAAACACCCTTGTCACATAGATGTGTGACATTTGCACGTTGAGAAAAAAAAAGAGCTCCATTTAAAGACGCGACAATGACGTCCACACATGAATTATTGGCAGACAGGGTTGCTGTGGTTGTGCCATCACTCTGCGGAGTTGCTAGGGAAAAGGCATATAAATATTTTGTCATTGGTTGCCAAAGATTGCAGTCCCATATAAGACTGACAGAACAAGAACAAGAGAAAAATAACATTGTACTAGCACCCTTGTTAAATGGGGCTAATTTAAAAATTCAAATTATTCTGGAATTCAGTGGATTAACGATCTTTCCCGCCATAAGCGCCACGTGGATGGAGGAATCCATTACGAAGTACAGGAATGGATGTGTGGCTGCGAATTCCACAGGTGCTTGATGCTGGACGTATCCTGGAAAATAAAAAAAATCATATTTATAATAAGTAAACAATATAGAGAAAGCAAAAAACATACGATTTCACATGATAAATTAATTAATGTGGACCTAACTGAACGAGGGGAAAATCGGAACTAAAGTCGCCATTTTGTTAAACGTCACTTTTGATAGTTCAATGTGAAGTTAGCTGTATATTAATCAAATTAACAAAGTTCCAATTCACTTTATACAATTTTATTTCTGTCTAGCACTTTCGCCTACAAGGCATAGATTGTCCTGATGATGCCTTGTAGGCGAAAGTGCTAGACAGAAATAAAATTGTAAAAAGTGAATTGGAACTTTGTTAATTTGATTAATATACAATGGACTTTCACTGTGTAAACCACCAAACCCTTATAAATATTAAAGTTAGCCGAGTTGCTAAAATTTAAGAATTTGTTGAAGATATATACAAAACATTGCCTATTGATTGTATCACTTTGTACGCCCTAAAGTCAGATAAATAAATAAACAGGTGGGCATCATCTTATCTAAAGATGACGGATAACAGATGATCATCTTCATCTTATATCTGATGATTTTCTAGCGTTATCTGTTATCTACAGATAACTTTTTGACCTAAAATTATCTGTTTTCTAAAGGTAATTGGAAATGCCTTATCTACAGATAACAGATCGCACGTTTAATAATAAAGAGAAATAACTCTAAAATTGGGAAAATCGAGATTTTGTAATAAAACGCAAGAACAATGCGAGAAGAATGCGTAGAATGCGACAGCCGTTCAATTTGGACGAATATGACCGAGATAAAACATCGGCCGCCTTTTTCATCCCATACAAGTTGTACTGGGTGTCTGAACTTCAAACGCGTTTTCCCAACATTCATGTTTTTTGAGTTATTGCTCTTTATTATTAAACGTGCGAGATAACTGTCAAATTACCATGAGATTGCTAAACTAACAACACCTCGTTTGTGTGACGCACACGCCCTATAGGGCGCACTCTTTCTTGGTACACAAATCGTCTCAGATGCTTCACCTATATATTTTATGTTGTTCGATGATGTCCATATTGTATTGTGTTTAACCGATCCAGCTGACAGTTACGTTCCATAGTGTGCTTCAATGTCGTTAGCTAGTTTCGCCTCCACTTATGTAATACCTCGATAGTGTGTAAGTAGGTACTCAGGTCAATCAGCTTTTTTTAGCTATAAATTTGCATGAATAGAAACTTACGTCGATTGCGGATAATGAGAAGATCCGACCACTTATCCATTGACAATAATTGATCAATTTGCCAGCGATTTAATGATTTATTTTTTTAATTCGACATAATGGCTCAGTTGCAAGACATAATGGAAGGTATTTTGTGAAAACAATGCAAAAAAAAACAAGATAGGACATTTGCTAAAAACGGCAAAACTTAAAATGTGATTGCTCAATGATTTGTACGCCTATAGGTAATTTAAGTTGCAGATATCTATCAACATAAAATTAAAGTTTTCATCTCATATGTACATTATTATTTGGTAGCGAAGCCTTAATTTCCATACAAATCTGATCTGTGCCCCTAGTATAAATCATTGAGTTAACTCACCTCGATTGCGTAATCGATTTACGCCGTACCTAAGTCTATAATATGAAAACTAAGTAGGTACATCACTTATAGAGTGGTTTATAGGTACCTACCCTAAATCTGCCGTTTTTATTTCTTACTCTTTATGGTCTGAGCAAAAGAGTGACAGCAATGAAAAAAAATCAGGCGTGAAATTACTTATAAAGGTCAAAAAAATCATATTCATCTCAAAAATTGTCACCATAGATTTTTTTTTTAAAAACTCGTGTTTTAGGAAAAAGATGCATTTATCTGAGAAGCCCATGTTGGCTTCAGTTTCACTGTATTTGTATAGATATATTACATACATTTACAGTTTCCGCCATAGAGGGGAGATTTACGCAACACTTGCCAATGCCTGATTTTATGTGCAAGTCAAATACCTCCTCGATTGCGTAAGTAGTAAAATGTATGGAAACTATATCAATCACTAGGGGTGCTATCGCAACGCAAATAAGCTACACATATAGTGTAACTTCTTGCCGCGTTATCCCCGAAGGGGTCGCATGTGTCGATTTGAACCTATTTATTTTTACAGGTAAGGGGGCCGGCCTTACGCCAACCACTTCAGTTGAAGTGGGGGTTTCCAGCTCCCGAGAGGGCTGGTACTAATTTCTTGTAAAGGCTAAAGAAGGCAAATACCTTGCCGGTATTTTATTTTGGGGTTTGAAATAAACACCGAAACGGGAAATCATTTCTGACACCCTCGGTGGGATTCGAACTCGAGCTCACGGCATGGAATGCAAACACTCTACAAACATGAGCTATCGACCGGAACATCTTCGCATCTTCAATTTTTTTTCTAATTCGATCGCGATACGTTGTAAATGTTTCATGATCTGGATAAAGGTAAAAGAGTCTTAGCAACCAATAAAAAAATATGGATAAGTCATTTTCCTATCCAACCGTCCGTGTGACTTCAAATTATATTTTTATATGTACTTTGGGAGGACTCCATTTATTTAGATTATTCTTGTTTTGCCTTTTCCCTAGTAAACCGGCCGTGTGACGTCACAATTTTGTAGGTGTCCATTCACGTGCGAACTTCATTCCTACATAAAAGATTTAAAAAAAAAATTTTTACGTATTTCCGATCATTACAAATGCAGACATCACGCTCCAATTTCAAATTGTGTTTTTATGGTTGTTCAGTGCACTGATGGTAATGCACACACTATAAATTGATTTATACCTACCTGTCGCGTGTCAATAAGATTAAATATCACAATGGCGACCACTGCACATCGTTCAGAGTTTATTATTATCAGTTAACTACCTATTTGTTTATTTTTAAGTAGTTATATTTGAATTAAAAGGTAGGCTTGAGGCTAACCACCAATAACATAAGAAATGCAACCATCACCTATGTTTCAGAAAATGTCAATGAAAGTTGAAAAGCTGCTGTTGATCTGAGGTTTTTTTTTATTTTTAAGTTCACGTGATTCATCTGTAAACGGTAAACGCTAACAAGGTTATTCACAACCCATTTGATCCATAGCCGATCCATGAATCATCGTTCTTTTGTACGGAAAATTCACGTTAGGTGACGGTTGAACCATGGATTTGCTGTGTGTGAATAACACCGTAACTGTCTGCCAGTATAATGCGTATGGAGCTTGAACCTCGAACGTTTACCTATACATATTTTTCTTCTTCTGCCTTTCTCAGTCCACTCCTGGACGTAGGCCTCCTCTCATCTTCTCTGTGCATTTCAATCGGCAACTCTTTCCAGTTTAAATTTGACATTTCGATGTTTAATTGGGGGTGAGTCGACAATAAATCACAAGGTTTGCCTGACGGGTTGGTGACTACCTGTTGGTCCGCGGGGACTGTTATATTTCATCCCTACCCTCCAGCTAAGCCTTGCGTATAATCCTCCTATCCCGTACCTTGAGAGCGTGCTATCAACAAGCGCTGTCAAACTTTATTTGTATGAAACTAATTTGGGCGCCACAAAGGACCAGAAGGCCAAACTTACATTATAAAAATTACAACGGAGATTTATGTTTTACAAAATGTTACTTTTTATTAGTAAATACCAATCAGTGAAAAAAGAATCTGTTTTTTACGACAAAAAACTGAATTCCCAGCATTATTTGCGTTTTCCGTTACTTTATTTAAATAGTTAATTGAACTGAAAAATTCTTCGGGTGTAGATACGTAATTATTGAGTTTTTTTTTTTCAGAAAAAAACAATAAACAGTTACGATGGTCACCATTTTTACCACAGTTAGGTACTATGTCTTCGATCGTGTCACGACTCATTGGTAGGGACTGGAAAATAGTGGTGTTATTTTTTAGGAAATTCGCGTTATTATTTTGTGAAATTCGCGTTATTTTTGATCAGAAACTAGGAAATTCGCGTTATTTTTCATGATAAACGGGGAGATTCGGTGTAATTTTTAGGGTTGATTAAATCAAAATAAAGGTTTATATAATTGCAAAACAAAGTATATTACTAATATTTACAATTTATTATGTAAACAACAATAGATATGTACCTTCAAAAACAATGAATAAACAACATCTGAATCAATACGAGTGTCTGCAACCGAAGATGGTGGAAGTACCCACCGAAAACTTTTTTGCAATAAAAAATACTCAAGTGGTACAAAACAATGTTTTTTAATTTTAGTTTCTAAATTTTTTTAATTTTTAAAAGAAAAAAGTATTAATATTTCAATGACACTCCGAATACCCTGCAAATATCCTTTTAAAATATTTAATTTTTGTGCATTTAGTCTCTAGATGAGGGTTATCTCATTTTTCAAGGGATGTTGGCTTTTATGAAAGCTTCAAGTTGTGGTCTTGGCTAATCCAGCAACAGCTTCACTCCTTGAAGTATTTTCCTTCATTGATGTCACGATTCAAGTCTACTTGGATGATCCAGGACAGTTCTGCTTATCATTATTTTTATAATAAAATAGATTTGTGAATAGGAATGCAATTCACCAACCTACTCTGCCTGGCCAGATACAGGTATTAATATCATTAATTGATAATTCATTATTGGTTATGAAAATTAATTTATAATTATTCAATAACATCTGTTGAACCAGAGTCAAATTTATAGTCAAAAGACCCACGTCTAGCGTTCTAACGTGTTTAAACGTTGAAAGAGACCAATTTTCCTGTGATTTGCACCTTGCAAAGGGTTTTTGCAGGATTTTTTTCTTTCCCACAAAATTGTTGCGTTGCAAAAGCGATACATGACAACTTATTCGCACAATTTCTACCAAAAGTACGAAAATTCGCGATATTTGCGTAAAACCTGAAATTTCGCGTTATTCGCGTAAAAACATCAAAATTCGCGAATAAATTCGTTTTATCGCGATCGCGAAATTTTCCAGTCCCTACTCATTGGTCAAAGATAACTCGTCCACAGACAGCCCGACCAGGGACAAATCTGTCACATGACAGTTCGTCCACACGACCTTTCGGTCAACGACATTTCGGCCACATACGAGTACAGTATATTGCCCCCTTCAAGGCCAAACTGAATAAGTACTGATTTGAGAAATAGTGGATTAAACATTTTCTTGGGTGTAACTTCTCATAGTATGTAAGTGAATTAAATATAAGAAAGTGCAAACTTAAAAACTACAGGGTTTTCACACTTTTCTAGTGTTTTTTCTCGTAGAAAATTGGAAAAAGGTGCATTCATCTGAGAAACCCATGTTAGCTTCATATGTTACTTATTCAGTTTTACCTTAAAGATATCGATATGGTCTACAGATAGCTCCATCACAAAAAACTGCTCTACAAAAAACTTCTGTAATTAGTTTTATATTTTTAAATATTTATATTTTGTAATTAGTGTAGTTTTATTATACAACTGAAGATGGGAGGTGCTGCTTCTCCCGAAACTGGTTTGAAACTATTTGTTATTTATCTTTATTTTTTACTGTAGTTTAAATCAATTGTAGATTTCTGTGATGGAGTTGTTTGTGGACCGCATATTGTATGTGACTGAAATGTCGTTGGCCGAAAAGTTATGTAGACGAACTATCGTGTGACTGATTTGTCCCTGGGTGATCTGTCTATGGGCAGTTTGTCTGTGACTTATTTGTCAAGGAACCGTCTGCGATGGGTTTCTTCAACATAAAGTCGATGAGATATGATTCTGATGTAGGTAACTTTTTGTTACCCATCGTAGACATGGTAGAAACGTACAGATAAGCTCTCATGGCGTTGCTTGCAGCGGTGAAACCTCAAAAAGGCAAATAGTTGTTGCCGTACCTACCTACTTCATTCAGAAAGAAAATATACTAGTGTCCACTCTATATTTTGAATTTCACACTTTTGAAGAAAATAGTTTTTTTCCCATACTCGTACATAATAGGTATCGAGTATTTACTTACCTAGACAATACTTGTAAAATGTAATTTATTATACATGTTCTTTAAATCATAGGTTGGTATGTGGCTGACCACACATACTGTTAAAAAATGTTTCATTTTGCCAATGTCATCCCTGTTTCATGGTAGGTCGACAACAGTTGCAAGGCTGATGTATATTTGAGATTTGGATTTTAACGTTGAAAGTTCACATGCGGCATGTGTAAGCGAGAACTTATACGTATCTGCTTGAGGGCATGCATTCAATATAAAACCTAAATGTCATATATATTTGCAATTTAGATTATAGACTTCTCTTTTCAGGGCTACATGACTATCTAAATATGAAGGTACCTACCTACATATTGCAACTTTGTACGAAACAAAATCTCATACATTTGTGATAATAAATAGACCTAGGTAGGTACCTACTTTAACTTAACAATGAAGTTGGCAATATTGGCACGCCTGAGAGCCACACTCCCACCCACAAAAAAATAACCTCTGCAACGTCCGGTCGGTGCTACACACACACACACACACACTGTTGAATAATTATTATTTTAATAATGCTGTGTAATTAGCCATGTTAGATGAGTTGGTACTCACGCAGGTGTCAACCAACTGCTTGAACGTTGTAAATAAGCTAAAAGTTATGAATAATTTAAGTTGCAAATATAAATTAACATTTCAGATTAATATTAAAAAAAGGTCTACCTGCACGGGGGCTCCACGACAAATCGGTGACGGACCACCCGTCTACAGACAGCTAGGCCCACTTTTCGGTCAACAATATTTCGATCATAGACAACTCGGTCACTGATAACTTGTCCACAGGCGCATCGGTTACGGACAAATCGGTCACACAACAATCCACTATTTTTACCACAGTTAGGTACTATCGGTGCTATTCTTAAACATTTTAGCCCCCCGTTGAGCTCACGCTTTGACAAACGAATGATGCATTTGTATGAAGACCTGTCAATCCAAGATGGCCGCAAGTGAACAGCTGATTAGTCTTCATACAAATATTACCAAAATTCGGTAGGTAAAAATGACTGTGGTGTTGAGACTTTCACCCAGGCATCATTAGTTTGTCAAAGCGTGGGCTCAACTGACGACTAAAATGTCTAAGAATAGCCCCATATGTCTTCGATCGTGCCACAACTCATTGGTCAAAGATAACTCGTCCACAGACAGCTCGTCCAGGGACAAATCGGTCACATGACAGTTGGTCCACACGACTTTTCGGTCAACGACATTTCGGTCACATACAATATATGGTCCACAGACAGCTCTAAATCTAAGTTGCATAGATATGTATCGTTTGAAATTCATATCAAATGCATTCCCACAAACAGACACGCATAATTTCGCGCTCACACATGCCGCTGCATATGTGGACCGACAATATAAAAAAAACAATCTCAAATGAACATAAGCCCTGCAACTCTTGCCGACCTTCCCTGAAACAGGGGTGACATTGGCAAAGTGAACCATTTTTTACAGTATGGGTGGTCAGCCTCATACCAACCTATAAGTCAAGGAATAAAGAAACTCCATCACAGAAAACTGCAATTAGTTAAAACTACAATAATTACAATGATTTTTTGGAGAGCAAGTTTTCTGTGATGGAGCTGTTTGTGGGACTGTAGGTATTGTATGTGTCCCAAATGTCGTGTGCATCAAATGTGACTAAAACAGTCGTGTGACCGATTAGTCAATAGACGACGAAAAAGAAGAAGAGATACATACATGGTAATATGGAAAATGATGTTCATAAAATAACCTACATGGCCTGACTTTGGTTCCATTCCAACAACTCAAATGTAAAAAAAATAAAAAGGGTTATTAATATAATAAAAACACCTCACGCATGACACAAACTGGTTCTGTAACGCGTGGTGTATAATTCGTAATCCCTGGATGCAGCAAAATATTGTAAAATATGATATAAAATTGACAATGAATTTGTAGGGTTTGCTTTGTAGGCGCACATATATTGTGAATCTAATCTAATCTAAGTTGCAAAAATGTGTAACATTGGGGATTCACATTGTATGTATTCTCACAAGCAGACACGTACAAGTTCGCGCTTACGCGTGCCGCATGTGAACCTACAACATAAAAACCCAAATCTCAAATGGACATACACCCTGTAACTCTTTTCGTCCTTCCCTTAACCAGGGGTGACATTGGCAAAGTGAATCGTTTTCTACAGCATGGTTGGTCAGCCGCATACCAACCTATAATATAAGTAAAAGGAAAATACACTACAAATTATAATCTATAATCTAAGCTGCAAAGATATGTTAACATTTAAGGCTCATATTAAATGCATGCCCACAGCCAGGCACATGTCAGGCAAAGTGTGCACCACAGGAGCACACTTTTACACACCAAATTACATTTTTAAAATAAACAAATACTAAATGATATACGTGTAAAACATTAAAAACAAATACAAAATAAAAAAATCTAATTTAAAATAAAAAAAATTAAAAACCCTAGCCCTAGCCGCCAACATTACCTACAGATCAACCGCCATTTCTTTCTGTCCTGACATTTCATCCAGAGCCATAACCTTCTTCATACAAGCTCTCCTTTTATTATGACTGGATATTCCATGAATCGAATCTTTAGTCTTATTGTATTTTCGCAACTTAAATCATAGAAATGATCCTTTGGTTGACAATGACTGCGATATAAAATAAGAAGCAATAATTACAAACATTGTCATTTAATTTTGATAGGATTTTTCGCGCAAGATGACAATCTGAGACTAAAAAAAAAATGTCCAAAGACAATGTTCTTCCGCAGATGTGCAATAACAATTAATCTGGCAACATTATTTTTATATACCTACATTTTTTTACAAAAATTGCAGCTGTTATTTTGTTTTATGTCACCTCAAGAGATGTTTATCTACGAGCTGTCTAAATATTCGAAAATATCATGAATTTCCTGTGGCATTGTATCAGATACCTAGATGCGAGTATTAGATACTACGAGTATTTGAGGCTGGATTACCGTAAATTTACGGTACCTTTGAATCTCAGAAGTTTTCTAACAGAGGCGTAACAATATACTTCATCCCTATGTAAAAAGTACGCTTGATGAAATTGGTAGAACTTTTTATTTTTTATTGACACATTAGACATTCCTTTGAATGTTATTTAAGGCTCAAATTAATTGGTTCGATTCACACATAAATAATTTTATTTTAAAATATGCTATCGGTCAGGTTAAAAAAAATATCTGCCTTTTAAACTAGCTTTACATCAAATTGGTTTTGCTTTTAAAATCGAGGCTAAGTACAACGATCTTCAAGCTAACAGATAAGGGTGATAAATTAATAAATCTATTGACTTATCGATTGTATGAGGCTGACCACCCATACTGTACAAAATGGTTCGCTTTGCCCTGTTTCAGGGAAGGTCGGAAGAAGTTGCAGGGCTTATGTTAATTTGAAGTTTGGATTTTAATTTGTAAGTATACATGCAGCATTTGTAAGCGCCAACTTTCACGTATCTGTTTGTGGGCATGCATTTAATGTGAATTTTAAATGTTAATATATATTTGCAACTAAGATTATAGATATGGATTATATTAATTTACAGGATAGGCGGTTAGTCTCACACCAACTATTATCAAATACAATATTTTTCAGAAACAATCCAGCATGTAAGTCTTATCACCACGGTAATTCTTACCTACCGAATATCGGTAATATTTGTATGAAGATTAATCAGCTGTTCACTTGCGGCCATCTTGGATCGACAGGTTTTCATACAAATATTACCGATATTCAGTAGGTAAGAATTACCGTGGCAATGAGACTTCCAGCCCAGCTCATTCCATATTTTAAAATAGGTACATAAAGAAACGCTACTGCTAAGTAAAGACTAATACTAATCTCTTATTCATAGTCGCGCACTTAGCATAACTATTTATCTTGTGTAGGTTGTCAACTGTCACATACATTATGAATAATCCTACAAATATTCAGAGACACTTCTCCGGCCTAAGTAGAGCATTGTACCGCAAGTTGTCTAAACTAGATCCCATTTAAGTTCGCTCTATGACTAACACATTTTCGAGAATATCGCTATTTTTTGGTTCCACGAAAAAATGTCTACGTGACAAAAGTCCACTGACAAATGTCCACCGACAAAACGTCCACACGGCATAATGCCTACCGACAAAATGTCCACGCGACATAATGTCCACCGACAAAATGTCCCCGCGTCATTATGATCACCGACAAAACGTCCTCCGACACAATACTCACACTATATAATGTCCACTGACCAAATTTCCAGTGACAAAACGTCCACGCGACATAATGTCCACCGACAAAATGTCCCCGCGTCCTTATGTCCACCGACAAAACGTCCACGCGACATAATGTCCCCGCGTCATTATGTCCACCGACAAAATATCCTCGCGACATAATGTCTACCGACAAATATCGTCCCCCCAGTGCGTGTTTGGCTTATCTACCTTTTTTTTAGATGACCTTTCACGAATTTGTCTCAAAAATTACTTTTTACACCCCCTATAATAATGTATAATCTAAGTTGCAAAGATATATTACATTATGCATTCCCATAAGCAGGAACATACACCTACAATATAAAAACCCAAATCTCATAATGAGCATAACAAGAACTGCAACTATTACCGACATTTTCTGAAAAAGGGGTGACATTGGCAAAGTGAACCATTATTTACAGTACTGGTCAGCCTATACCTACATCTATAAAACTCCAACCTACAACCTACAACCCTGATCTATAAAAAAATACGTAAAACACGTAAATGTATGAGAATTGTCGCTATCTATAGCGCCGACCAAGCTCGCAGAGGACTTTTGAGGTGTGATTCACACAAAACAGCACTCAACAAATAAATCATCCTAATTTTATTATTATTATCTACATAGGAATCGAATCCTTTAGTTGGTCCTTTAGTTTTGTTATGTGTTTTACCAACAGATCAACCAGACAAAACCTTCAGTTTTATTCATAGAAATTTGATATGTTTGTTTAACAATTGCATGTATGAAATTGGGTTAAACGGTCGAATTATTTTTACAGTAACTTTTTACTAGCATGTATTTGTCGAAACATAATACGTTTACATCATTTCACACTAAACTAGGTGTATTTCATACGAGACGACCTTAGATCGACATTTTTAAATCAGGATTCACGCCTATTTAAAAAAACTGTAACTGTGGCCACGTTTCTATTAGGCATGGCCGTGATTTTGGAATCCGTTACTGTTACTGTATCCTGCCGCCGTTCCACTAGGGGTGGCCGGTACCTCCGCAGATGCGTCTCCCCTTTCTTCTGTCCTTGCATACCTTTTTCAACTCTTCAACATTCATCACTTTCTTCATACATACTCTTCTCTTATTCTCAATCTGCAGGTTCCATTCTTTCGCGATCTCGCCTATTTGGTCTATCCATTCCTTCCTCGGTCTTCCCCTTCCACGCTTTTCTTTGACATTTCCTCTGTGCACTTTCTTCGTTAGTCGTTCATCATCCATTCTTTCAAGATGTCCGAATCACCTCATTGTGCTTTTTTGTACTTTCATTCTTATTCATTCTTAAATTCTCTTTTATACCACCACTTCTACCATTCCTAGACTTATAGGTTGGTATGAGGCTGACCACCCATACTGTAAAAAATGGTTCACTTTGCCAATGTCACCCCTGTTTCGGGGAATGTCGGCAAGAGTTGCAAGGCTTATGTTCATTTGAGGTTTGGATTTTATTTGTAAGTACACAATCAGCACTTGTAAGCGCGAACTACACGTGTTTGTTTGTGGGCATACATCTGAGAGCTTTGAATGAATATACCCTTGCAACTTAGTTTAGATTAGATTAGATACCACACTCGTTCATCACCCAATCATTGCGGACTCTATCATTCAGTGTCTTTCCAGTCATTGCTCTCGTTAACTGTATGAAATAAAGAAGTTTGACCGGTGGTAACACTTCGGACTCGTAAATGGAAAGTTGTGGCTTGTGGGTTCGAATCCCGACGGAGCACAAAAAATATAGCATTTATATTTTCAAATTTGCTCTTCGCTGGGTTGAAAATTCATAAACCTTTACCAAAGACCGGTCATCAAAAAGTCCATCCAGCCTTACAGCAACTGGGTCTTGCTTGAGAATTGGCGCTTTCTAAAGCGACTACCAAGCTCGCAGAGGGCTCTTGAGGTGTGATACACACAAAAAAGCGCTTACCAAATAAATCAGACTATTTTTTTTTCAAGTACTTCATTTTAAAAACTTTAAGCGAATGAAAGAACTTTTTTTGTGAAATCGAGGGTTTCCCTGGTTCCGAATGAGCTGATTCTCATTTCTGTTGAAGGCTGTGTGGCGTCCGCACAAATGAATGCAAAATGAATACAAAAAATGCTTTGTCGCTGGAGAAAAGTTTTTTTATTGGTTGCTAAGGACACTTGTTACATAGACGTGTAACGTTTGCCTTTAGATCTAGATTTAATCTAAGTTGCAAGGTAAGCATTAAAGATTCATATTTAATGCATTCCCACAAGCAAAACGTATAAGTTTGCGCTTATATATGATGTATGTGTACTTAAAAAATATACCTCAATGATGATGATGATGATTTTTATAGCGCCGTTTCGTGACCACTGTCACTGCAAGGGCGCTTAAATTACTAAATACTAATGAACATAAACCCTGCAATTCATGCAGTATTTCTCTGGAACATGGGTGATATTGAGAAAAGTGAACCAATTTTTACAGATGAGTAATCAGATTAGTACCAACTTCTAAGTCAAGGAAGCTCGCCGAGAAAAAATTAAATAACGCTTAGTAAAAATGTAAAAATAGAACATCGTTTCCGAGTTCATACTAAACTATGGAAGGTTTATAATATAATTATTACGTATTTGCGAAATTTTTCAAACAGCTTACATAAGTTATCTAAAAAAAACTAAAGCAGCATTTTATTATTTTAATTAGAAGAAATTCTAGTAGGTACTGCACGTGTTTTTCCCGCCAATAATTCAAATATGGAGTGTTCTTTTTATGGCAATATTGCCACCAATTAAAAAGACAGCTTTTCTTTTAAAAATCATACTCGATATGTATCTTTGGTTGTGTAAGCTATAATGCGGAAAGGAGTTTTGAAAAATAATGAGAGAGTAAATGCGACTAAGCTTCACAATTAGTCCAACTTCTCACAGCGCTGTCCTCAAAGTGACGAGTAGAACTTATTTCTTTTCACAGGTAACGGGGCCGTTCTTACGCAAACCATTTCACGTGAAGTGGGAGTCTCTCAGCTCCAAAGGGGATTGGTTCTAATTATTGTGAAGGCTGATTAAATCTTCCTGGTATATTTGTTTTGGGTTTGAAGTAAATATCGAAACGAGAAATCATTTCTCACACCCTTGTTTTCTTGGCTGGTCCATTCCGCTCGAACAGTCTACCTCAGGAGTTGAGAACAGAGACCAGTGTTAGCAGTTTTAGAAAGTTGCTTAAGCCACTTCTATTTAAGAGAAACTTCAATACATAAAAAGCTCCCTTGGGGTGGCTAGTGCCACTAAACGGAGCTGTAAAATTTGTCAATGATTATTATGTTAGTGAGGATAGAACACTAGTCCACTGGCATGGAACACAAGCATTCTGCCAACTGAACTACAGACGGGAAAGTGTGGAGTCAGAAAACTTCGCATTTTCCTCAGCAGGAAAATTAAATAAGCAACTTCTACGACTTACGTTTTCTCATGGGAGGCTCCATATATTTCCTGATGGTGACAGTGATCGCCTGCTCTATGTTCCTCACGTAAATATTCTTCTCATTCGTCATTGGTGTGAAGTCATCCTGTCTGGGCTCGAAGACATCACAGATCCCCAGCTGACAACAAAAAAACAAACAGGATCCGATCACCTATCAATTGGATCTGCCAATGGACCTATGAAAATTTTGAGGGTAAACAATTTAGCAGGTGCTACGTATGGTTGTTTTTTTTTGTTTGGAAGCATGTGCCCGCAAAGCTAGAACAAGGAACCGGCTGGCAGCTTTCAAAATATGGATTTATGGAAAAATGCTTCGACTCCTTGGATTCCTTGGTAGTTAGCAATTAGGTACAGCTCAAATACAGCTCAAAAATGCAAATTAAAAACAAAAAGATACGCAACGCAACTAAGCTACACATATAGTGTAACTTCTTGCCGCGTTATTCCAGATGGGGTTGCATGTGGCGAGTTGAATCTTTTTATTTTTACAGGTAAGGGGGCCGGCCTTACGCTAGCAGCCACTTCAGTTGAAGCAGGGGTTTCCCAGCTCCCGAGAGAGCTGGTTTTCATTTCTTGTAAGGCTGATTAAACCTTACCTATATTTTATTTTGGGGTTTGAAATAAACACTCAAACGGGAAATCATTTCTGACACCCTCGGTGGGATTCGAACTAAAAACTAAAAGAATGACTTCATTGCACAAAGAAAAGCGAAAATTGTTTTGTTACCTTTTGTAAATCTGATGTCAAAACAACGAATCCCTTCAGCATGAAACTGGGAACCCAGGCTTTCACATACGTATTCCTCAACATGTCATTGATTTGCTTCAAACTCGGAGCTCTGTCGTGGTGAAGATCTTTCACCAGCTGGTTCACTCCAAATTCATATTCTGGCAACAAGATCAACAAATAATATTCACTGGTATCCAGAGGTAATTTCAAAGCCATCGATTTCAAATACGGTATATAAGCATACTCCAAAACTGCTTCGTAAGTCATGTAGTTGATTCGTATCCTGCTGTATCCGTTAGCCAGGAAAGATCTGTGGTACTGAAGACCTCTGCTATCGTAAGAAGGATTCCTTAAAAAGACTGGTCTATAAAAATCGAAATGATCCCCTGGGTGTTGAGCTGCGAATTCATAATGAAACAATGATTTCTTCTGTCTATCTCTTCTTTCTTCACTGGTTAAAGCTTTACTTTCTTTCGATGAATCTTCATCTTCGTTGCTATCTTTGTTTGCATTTGCAGTACTAGTTTCAGTTTTGTCATCTTGTTCAGAATTCCCTTCTGTGTTTGGTTCAGAACCTTTGTTTTCTTCTGACTCCTCACTTGACTCTACTTTTGTTGCGTCTTCCATGTTTATTGAAACCATAGTAGACGTTTCAGGTCTAGAGACTGTTGTTTGAACTGTTGTAGTAGGTGCACTTGTGGATTCATATCGTTGGGTTGTCGTTGAAATTCCTGAATCTGTTGATCCATCCATAACAATTTCTTCCATTATAAACGGTGTTGTATCTTCTTCTCTGAAGGTTGTTGTCCTAATTGGTGCAGTTGTTGTTGGAACATAAGCTGTAGTTGTTGATGTAGCAGTTGTTGCAATAGGTTCACTTTTAGTTGTCATAGGTGTGGTTGTCAATTCAACAAAATTCGTTGTTTGCTCAAAACGATCGCCAACTGTTGTACCTCTCGTTGTCGCCACATTGTCTTGCCCTGATTCATTTGAGTTGTTGTTATCTTCTGCGTTCAATTCATTCTGATTAGATTCATTTGAGTCAGATGCAGGTTCTGTTGGTCGAGTAAAGCTTGTTGTTCTAGTAACCCTTGTAGGAATATCTGCCATCGTAGTTTGAACAGGCTCAGTCACAGTTTCAGGAGACTTTGTTTCAGCTGTCGTAGGTCTAGTATAAGGAGTTGTTGTTTCAGGTGTGGTTGTTATTGGTCTTGCCGTTGTTGTTGTTGCACTAGTAGTTGTGGTTGTTGGTCTTGCCGTTGTCGTTGTTGGACTTGTGGTTGTGGTTGTTGGTCTTGCCGTTGTCGTTGTTGGACTTGTGGTTGTGGTTGTTGGTCTTGCCGTTGTTGTTGTTGGACTAGGAGTAGTGGTTATTGGCCTTGAAGTTGTGGTAGTGGCTCTCGTAGTTGTAGTTGTTATTCTTACTGTTGTTTCTTCTTCATCTGATTCTTCGTCACTCGGAGAAGGACTTGAAAGAGCTGCTGTGACTGGAGAAGGCTCAAATGTAGTCGTTTCCACTTCTGTAGTCATCATGTTTGTTGTTTGATCTTCACCAAATCTGCTTGTAACAGTTGGTTGGGTTGTTCCATCCGAACTGCTTGCATCTCCGGGCTTAGAAGTCGCTTCAGTTGTCAACGTATTTGGCATTTCAAAATCATATCCATAAAATCTCAAAATATCTTTATATTCTTGTTTGAACGTTACATTTTCATTGTTGAATGCGAGACCGGCAAGAAAGCCCTCTTTGGGAATAAAGTAACTCTGAAAGAATAAAAACATATTACAAACAATGCTTGAATTTGGTCAAAACAAGACATCGAAATTGATTTTGAATAATAAAATCATTAAACTTTAATGTTTAGAATGCTACGCAGCGTTTTAAACAATGGATTCGTTCCGTTTGTAATTTTTCCCAGACACATCAAGCAAAACTGCAATCTATTACGTTTTAAGATAAAAGATGATCCATAGCAATCCTTTACCATATTTTCACGGCTGAAATCGTCCGAAATTCGCACGGGTAACAACTTTGCAAGTAACGATGTTTTTAATGTTTTTTTTTCGCAAAATGACACTGCAGTCTTTCCAGCGATTTGTGAGCTAGCGGTTCAATGGAAAAACGCAAAAACATTACGTTTGGGAAATAATTTTTACAATAGGAATACAGCAAGGTCAAATCTTTGACGAATTTCATTGTCTGAATACAGAATCTATTGGCGAATATTTGGAAAATTACTTTCAAACATAATCCGGAAGTTTCTTCCTAAAAATATATCTGTATTCATATGAAGTGAAAATAGAAAGGTAGCCCTTGCTAGATGGGGAAAAATAATATGATGAAATTAAAAAAAAAGGTTTTGTTTGGCTACAGACTCGTCAGGATTATCCGTCCGTATAATATTATAATCAGAATGATATCGGGAATTAGAACGTTCACGTGAAAATTGCTTACATTTTATTTTCAAAATGCTATTCACCGAGATAGAAAAAAAAGTGCATCCAGCCTTACGGCAACTGGGTCTTGTTTTAAAAAAATATATTACAGACTAGCGATGGCCAAGCACGCCAAAGGCTCTCGAGGTGTGATTAACTTAAAAACATTGCGTACCAAATAAATCAACCTGTTTTTATTTACTTCGACATAGAAAAATTCTTCATTTTACAAAGTAACAAATGCAAAGAAAAGGAGTCAACAACATCGAAGAATATCGTGGCTGGGGAATCTATTACAATCTAAATCTAAATCTAAGTTGCCAAGATATGTATAATTTGAGATTCATATTAAATGCATTCCCACAAGCAGACACGCATAATTTCGCACTCACACATGCCGCATGTAGACCTACAATATAAAAAAACCCAATCTCAAATGAACATAAGCCCTGCAACTCTTGCCGACCTTCCCTGAAACACATCTACCAATCTATGCCAATCGATTATAAAAACGCGCCAAATATATTTTTAAAGCTATAGTATCTAATGTATCTAAACTTTGACAGACGGGGCATAAAAAGAAGAAGAAGTCTCTGATATTATAATTATCAGAGCATCATTCGTAAAAAAACGTAACAAAATGACATTTTGTGATGTGATTCCATTTAATATCATTTTAAAATGGGTTGTTAAAAAATCATTAATGAAAAATAGACCGTTAGCCGCATTCTTTTTATTGTGGTCATAGTCGATTCTTTTTTTTTAATAAGCTAATAAAGGCTGTTCAAAAATGGACAGGCACATTTCGTATAACAACCTAATTAGTATATTTTATTGAACTGGGTGTTTAAAATATTTTTTAGAACATGGCGAATTGATAATTACCTACTTTTTTTTGTCTATTAGGACATTGAACTATTTTTTTGTAATGTTTTTAAAATAAAAGCATGCACAAGTCACTAATTGACTGTAAAAGCTCTAAAGTACCTCGACAAGAAATTTAACGAAGCAGTAGAAATTTGGAATGCGGAGGGCTCTTGAGGTGTGATTCACACAAAAACAGTGCTCCCAAATGAATCACCTAGATTTATTTTAAATGTGAGTAACTTTACGGGACTAAATGGAAAAAACATGAAATAAACGATCGATAGACTTATTTGTTCATCAAAAATTTTCACTTTACAAAATTCTAGATAGCCATCTTTTATTCTTTACGATTCAATGAACTCAACTTTTTTTTCTCGGTGAGCAAACGTCACACTTCTATGTGACTACGATCACGTAGAAGTTAATATAAAGTATACAATTACGTTTTTTACACCATTGTTTTTGCAAGGAAAAAGGCAAACTAATAATTTGTTGATGGTTGCTAAGGACCCTAGTTCAGTGGACGTGTGACACTTACCCGCTGAGAAAAGATATATAACTTTTGTGTCAAGTCCATTACAAATTAAAATAATTATTATATTATTATAATAATTATCGGCAAGAGCTTGGGTTTTCATTTGAGATTGGGTTTTTATATTGTAGGTCCACATGCGGCATGTGTTAGCGCGAACTTATACATGGCTGCTTGTGGGAATGCGTTTAATATGAGTCTTAAATGATATATATCTTTGCAGCTTAGATTTAGATTTAGACTGTAAAAAATATGCATTTTGGCCAAAGCTATCCCCATTTTGCAAAAGCTGTTTTACCTAATTAAATCCTTCTTTTAAATAAGTGCTTATTTTTTAAGTAAACATGCCAAGCTACACGCTTCTTGAGTAGGTCCAGGAATAGTGAAGCTCATATGGTAATATAATTTTCCAACTTAAATTTTACGTAACATAATTAAAGTTTCAGGAAAATATTAACATTTGAAGTCAACAATAGTCACTGTCATATCAAACAAAACCCAAACGTTGTAAATCTGGATGATCCATTGTGGCCGGTCTAAGATTAAAAAGAATTAAAACATACGTAAAATATGAAGTATTTTTGGACTTACTCTCAATCTCCTGTGAATATCTCTAAATCCAACGCGTAGCACATTTCTGTCATTTGGAAGACCGAGCGTTTGTTTTATTTGATAGCAAGACGCACCATCCACCCCTTCATACAAGGCAATCAAAATGCCGGACAACCCGTACGGAGAAAACGCTATGTTGTTCTCATTCAAAAAATTATGCTCATACAAAACATTCAACCCCAAATAATTCGTCAAATCCACCATGTAATCGACTGGTCTATATTTTCTTGCATCGTTCCCCCAGGAGTCGTGTTCGAAATTTGAATTGTATGAACCATAAACAATGTGCACTAAAAAGAACACGAAAACTAAATTTGAAAATTTAAATATTCGAATTTTCATGTTTGGAATGGTTTTTTTTCGCGTGTTGACTTTATGGCGACCGGTCGTTGAATGAGATGGATCTCGCGACTGCCATATTATTATCAGGTGAGGTTGAATAATACCTACCTACCTGTTTTGTTAGTTAATAATTATTTTATTGAAGCGATCTTTCCACAAGCTTTGATAGCTTAATTTTTACAAGTTCAAGGTTGTCCAGGTAAATGAACCAGCTAGATTATATTAAGATAAGACGTCTTTATACAGATTTTTTGCTGCCATCTTTAATTGATTATACAGACATCTTTGTCTTCCATCTTAATTTTTTATGTGCATGAAATGTTTTTTGTCTTTTTTTTTTAATAATTTGTCAACATGTTTTGTTTCTTTGTTCATACCACAGATCACGGAATATAACGTTCATACATACCTAATGATATTTTACGTGATTGTGCTATTCACACAAGCACAACATTTAGTCTATAGATGATCCACGGGTCATCGTTTTTATTTTTTAAAGAATGCACTTTAGAAGGCGCAGCTTCTCGTCGAGTGTCAGTTAGTAAAATGTTTGCGTTCTAAGCGAAATCAGATGCCTATAAGGTTCAAGAGATGTCAGAAATTATTTAACGTTTCGGTCTATAACACAGGTCTGCGACATAAAAATTGTTTCAAATTTAATAAGTGATTTTTATGTTGTTTTCAACGCTGATTTCAGATTATTTAAAAAATTCCATCACGTACAGTTATTTCACAAACTGCTTGTATAGTTTTAGCTTTTTTCGATATTTTCATACATATCTTTATATATCTCTGTACTCTAGTGAGTTTGAATTTTGGTATTTTGGATCTCCAGTAACTGTTATTTAGCCTAAAGTACTTTTAAAAAAATCAAAAAAACTATAATGCATTTTTAGTTGCATAGCAATTTTTATACTACATGAGTTATATGTAAAATAAATGTAATTAGGAGAAACCAGTAGTATTTTCATGACAGTGCTTGTCTTTGCTCTCCTCCCTCCCCCATCCACTTACTGACTCACTGAACATCTTTCATGTCAGTGCCTGTCAAAAGAAGGAGAATGTTTCAGATATCTTTGTGGACAGTTTCCTGGTTTATCCGAGGCAAACACAGATCACGGGGCAAAGCTGAAGGAAGGAATCTTTGTCGGTCCAGACATTAGAAAACTAATGAGAGATCCCAACTTTGAGGACACAATGGAAACAAAAGAAGAGGTAAACGGTGATTCTACAAAAGTTTGGAAATTCCTTAGAACATTGGGGGTTGGCAAAGTGCGTCAAGATACTATTTCAAATGATCTGAACATTGATCTTCTTAACCAACACTTTTCTTCTTCATCTGACTGTGACAGGACTGAAAAAGCAAATACTTTAAATTATCTTTTATCTCTACCAACTCCTAGTTACTCACAATTTGTCTTTAGCCTTTTTGACGCTTCTGATGTTAAGAAGTGTATTTTGAATATCACGTCGAACGCAGTTGGTAGCGACTGCGTCAGCCGTAATATGATCCTTCCCATCCTCGACGAAATCTTACCAGTCATCTGTCACATCCTGAACTCCTCTGTTTCCATGGGTCATTTTCCAACTGCTTGGAAAGAAGCCTATATTATTCCTTTACCAAAAAAGCCAAATCCCAAAACCTTCACGGAATATCGCCCTATTTCAATATTACCATTCCTTTCCAAAGTCCTTGAACGTCTTACCTGTGACCAATTCAACTCCTTCCTTTGTAGAAACAGTCTTCTTAACCCCTTTCAATCCGGTTTTCGCCCTGGACACAGTACCGTCACAGCCCTGATCAATATTACGGACGACATCAGGTCAGCCATGCAGGGTGGAAATATAACTTTACTTTCTTTACTTGATTTCAGCAACGCTTTTAATACAGTTGATTTTGACATCCTCCTGGGAATACTTCGCTCTCTTAACATATCTCCAATGACAATTGGTTGGTTTCATTCGTACCTATTTGGCCGTCGACAACGGATTCATATTGATGAAACCTTTTCCTCGTGGTGCAGTACGGTTGCTGGCGTGCCTCAGGGTGGCGTTTTATCTCCTTTACTTTTTGCTGTATTTATTAATACAATTTCAAATCGACTTATTTCTTCTTACCACCTTTATGCAGATGATCTCCAAATCTATTTTCAAGCTACGCCAGATAAGTTGGCAGAAGCTATCAAAGTGATTAATACTGATTTAGATGAAATACATAATTGGAGCAAGGCGTACGGACTTAAGGTCAATCCTCTGAAAACCCAGGTTATTGCTGTTGGCGGCCCTAGGATGATCTCGAAGATTGACTGGGCGCAGTTGCCCCCAATTCTTTTTGATGGCACAACCATTCCAATTGGTGATAAAGTAAAGAACCTGGGGATATATATTGATAAAACCTTGTCCTGGCTACCTCAAGTACAGGAAGTCAGTCGCAAAGTCTTTGCATCTGTGGGGTCTTTAAGACGATTACGCAATCTCCTGCCAATTTCCACTAAAACTGCGCTTGCACAATCTCTCCTTCTTCCGATTGTCGACTACGCCGATGCCAGCTATCTTGATCTCACCGAGGACCAACTTGATAAACTTGAACGACTTCAAAATCTTTGTATAAGATGTAGGTATATTTGGTCTACGCAAATATGATCATGTTTCAGAGTTTCGTACTAAGCTTAAATGGCTTCCTATACGTCTCCGTCGGAATACACATATTCTTCACCTTCTATACAATATTCTGTACAATCCTTCTATGCCTCGCTATCTTAAAGAACGTTTTGAGTTCCTCCATGACACACATTCAAGATCCCTACGGTCATCAGAAACTTTAACATTGAAAATACCAACGCATTCCACAAATTTCCTTGGAAAATCGTTTACAGTTCATGCCACTCGCTTATGGAATGCCTTGCCATTAACTATAAGATGTGCACAATCCCTGGCAATATTTAAGAAACTTTTAAAGAAACACTTCCTATCAATGTACTTATATCAATGTACTTATACTTACATATAACTTAGCCATTACTGGCTAAGTTATATGTATATAATATGTATGTATGTATGTGTGTGTGTATGTATTTATGTATTTATGTATTTATGTTTATGTGTGTATCTATATGTATATGTTGATATATTATTAATATATATATATATATATATATATATAATATATATATGTATTTATACAGTATTTTTTTACCATAATTATTGTAATACCACGGACTACCCATACCATTGTGCTTGCAGATCTTGTCCATCCTAAGGTTGTCTGTAAGATATCGCCATGTGCGATAAGACCGCCCATTGTACATATTATGTCTCTTTTGTTTATAATTTTTAATGTAATTTATTTGTGGTGTACAATAAAGTTTATTATTATTATTATTATTATTAAAAGAAAAAGCAGCGTGGACATCTTTTAAATTGGTTGTTACCGGTTTTCTAGGAAACAAAAAAGATCCAAACTACAAGACAATCGTCGCAGACATGCTCGACAACTTTAAGAAACTTGGTTGTAATATGAGCATTAAAGTTCATTTTCTCCACTCACATCTTGACTATTTCCCTGCAAACCTTGGTGATGTAAGGGAAGAGCAGGGTGAAAGATTCCACCAAGACAAAAAGGATATGGAAAGAAGATACCAAGGAAGATGGAACGTCAGCATGATAGCGGACTACTGCTGGATGTTGAAAAGAGATGATCCTCAACGAGTGCACAGACGGAAAAGCATGAAAAGAAGCTTCAACAGCAAGAGAAAACGATATTATCATGACTCTTAAGCTTAAAGAGAAATATAAATGTACTGGAAACGTAGTTTAGAACCTGATTTATAAATAAAATAAAATGTTATAAATTTGGAAAAATGGCTTAAATTTTATTATTATACCCAAAAATATTCCCTTTTTGTAAGAAAACCAGACGTGATAGAAAAAAACGGATTTCATTTTTGAAATCAGCGCTGAAAAGTACGTAAAAGTCAGTTATCAAATTTCAAACAATTTTTTGAAAAAAAAAAAATTGCAGACCTGTGTAAATCTATTATCTAAGTTGCAAAGATATATATATAACATTTAAGATTCATATAACGTGCATATAAGCAGACACGTATAAGTTCGGCATTGGCAACAGTGAACAAAGTTTGTACAGCATGGGGGGTCAGCCGCATACCAGCTCAGTCTAGGAACACAAAAACTTCGGAAAGCCAAAAAATAAAAAAAATAAACAATATAATCGCAACTAAGCTACACGTATAGTATAACTTATTGTTTGCGTTATTCCTGAAGGGGTCGCAAGTGGCGATTCAAGACCTATTTATTTTTAAGGGTAAGGGTGCAGGCCTCATCCCAACCACTTCATTTGAAGTGTGAGTTTCTCCAGCTCCTGGAGGGATTGGTTCTCATTTCTTGTGAAGGCTGAGTAAACCTTGCCGGTATTTTTTTTTTTTTAAATAAACACCTGAACGGGAAATCTTTTCTGACACCCTTGGTTGGGATCAAACTCTTGTTCTCGGCATGGGATGCAAGCATTCTACCAGCTGAGCTATCGACCGGACTTTTTACGAGCTTGATCGTCGCTACAAAGCGGCAACTCATACCCAGTTGCTGTAAGGCTGGATGGACCTTTGGTGACCGGTATTTGGTAAAGGTATATGAATTATTCAACCCGGCGAAGATAAAATATAAATGGGATATTTTTAGTGCTCCGCCAGGATTCGAAACACGACCTTCCATTTACGAGTCCAAAGCATTACCACTAGACTACGGACCAGTCTTGTTAAATTTTAACCCATACTTAGTACACATTTATTCGTTCTACAATAATCAAATTATTTAATTTCATAGAAAGGAGAAAAGGAAGAAGAATAAATCCCATAAAAAAAATACTGACATCTTACAAATAAATTTACAAGCTCTTTCATTGGCGCTCTGTAAAAACATAATTATTTACCTACCGAATAAAATATAAGAAGAAGAAATGTTTACAGCGCGATCTCCCATCTGTCACCACTCTGTCACTACTCCCGCGCTTTTTCATAGGGAATGTCAAAACCAAAACTCAAATAAACAGATTTCATTTGTGTTTTTTTTTTTTATCAATTTGTCTTAAATTTCGCCTTCAAACCAGTAAAATATCTGGGAATGGAGGAATCTGCAGGTGAAACATTTATTTTACAACAAATTTATCATTCTTACCATTGCGTATCATTTACTTTCAATTTCTAACCTCATTCTTTTATTCAATAATATTGTTCTATTTTCAAATTGTTAGTCTTGCGCAATGAAAAAAACAGAATTCAAAATAAACAAAATAGCGTTCAAGTTTCCATTTTCCTTGTATCTATAATCTATAATCTAAGTTGCAAAGATATATTCATTTAAAGCTCTCAGATGTATGCCCACAAACCAACAAGTGTAGTTCGCGCTTACAAATGCTGAATGTGTACTAACAAATAAAATCCAAACCTCAAATGAACATAAGCCCCACAACTTTTGCCGACCTTCCCTGAAACAGGGGTGACATTGGCAAAGTGAACCATTTTTTACAGTATGGGTGGTCAGCCTCATACCAACCTATAAGTCAAGGAATATGAATAATAAATTACATTTAAATATAAAAAAGAACAAAACCTTACAAAGAAATCTATACAAAAAAAGTCAAAAATTTCCTATGCAAAAAATGTAGCTAATGAATACACCAACATTAGAAATCAACATTGCAGATTAGCCGCCACTTCTTCCTGTCCTTGCATACTTCTTTCATTTCATCCAGAGTCATAACCTTTTTCATACAAGTCCTCCTTTTATTATGACTCTGGATATCCCATTCATTCGCTATTTCAGAGATTTGATCCTTCCATACTTTTCTCGGTCTTCCTCTACCACGACATCCATCTATTCTAGCAACATATACTTTCTTCGTCAATCTTTCATCACTCATTCTCTCCAAGTGCCCGAACCATCTTAACATACTTCTTTTAATCTTCACTTTCACACTTTCCCTTACACCACATTCTTCTCTTACAAAATCATTCCTCACCCTGTCACTTCGTTTTTTCCCAATCATACTTCTTAGATAGTCCATTTCTACTGTATGGACTTTACTAATTTCCCTTTCACTCACCGTCCAGGCTTCACTTCCATACATCAAGGTTGGCACTAGTATACCACCGTGCACCGCCAATCTAACATTTTTTGAGAGATTCTGGTTCCTGGCGATGCAAGCGGTCGCACCCAGTACACACCTGCCTTTCATTATTCTTCTTTCAAATTCACCGGCCATTCTTCCATCTTTTTCAAACTTACATCCCAAATATACAAACTCATTTACAACATCAACATTCATTCCATTAATTTTAAATTCATAATTCATATTTTCATCATCTCTTTCAAAAATCAAAACTTTCGTCTTTCTTGCATTCAACTTCAAATTATTACCTTTCAAAGCTTCGTTCAATCTAGAGAGCATCATTTGCAATTCCACTGCTGAATCAGATACAAGGACTGCATCATCCGCATACAGTAGAACGCTTACTTTGCTCTCTCCTATCATTAATCCACAATCATCAAGTCTAGCATCTCGAACACACTTGTCCATGACTATGTTAAATAGCCATGGGCTCATCACACATCCTTGCCTTACACCCTTAAAAACTTCAAACCATTCACTATATTCACCATCAATACGAATGCAGGCCATACTATTCTCATAGTTCGCATGCACCGCATGTATATGTATAGAGTTTAAAAATCTTTGTTTCTGTCTTTACCAATGGTTTTTACTCAATTTTAATGTTTGTATTTAGGCGGGAGATCGAAACGCCAGAAAATCGATCGCCATGGTCGTCTATCAGCATTTGAAAAGCTGAAACAGTTGAAGGGATCAAAAAGGAAATATGAAGTAGAAACTCTAGAAAATGTCTACGACACGGTGGACGAAAGAGAATACACGGAAAGAGTTCTACAAAGGCAGGAGGAAGATTGGATAGATGACGATGGTGAGTATTTCATTGTTCATTTTTAAACTATTGATATGCTTAACATTTTAACCTACATACCACACTACAGCTGGTTGACATCTATCAATATAAAAGGTATGGATGGTGTTTGTCAGTTCCTTCCCATAGTAATGCATGTGTCATGGAACGTAATAATTTTATTTTAATTTCTGTTGAAGGCTGAGTACACGTTGCCGGTATTTGGAGTTCGGGTTTGAAGTGAACACTGAAAAGGGAAATCATTTCTGACACCCTTGGTGGGGATCGAACCGTAGCTATTTGGCATGGAACGCATGCGTTCTACCATATTAGCTATCGACCCGACAAATGTAGAGGCATATTTATAAAAAAGTGATAGATATTGACAATTGAATTTGTAAAATAAACTAAAATGTGATGATTAAATTATGTAAATATAGAAGATCAGATAATGGACTCGAAGTAAATTCCTAAAATAATATTGTGGCTTCACACGTCGAGGTAACTAGAGAAATGGCTAACTAATATTTTGTTATTGGTTACTAACGACCATATTATGATAGAAGTGTGACGTTTACCCACCAAGAAATTAATTACATTTTCAAATTTGTGACGTGTAGTTCGCACTTACAAATGCTGAATGTGTACTTACTTACAAATAAAATCCAAACCTCAAATGAACATAAGCCCTACAACTTTTGCCGACCTTCCCTGACACAGGGATGACATTGGCAAAGTGAACCATTTTTTACAGTATGGGGGGTCAGCCTCATACCAACCTATAAGTCAAGGAATGCTGTGATTCACACAAAAACAGCATTTACTCTTTAAATCAGCCTGATAATTATTTCGGATTAATCATTTGCGAATCTTCCAGGTGGTAGTGGTTACGTTGAAGATGGGCGGGAGATATTTGACGATGACGACGATCCCGTCGACGCCAAGGATCTGGTCTCCAGCGAGAACGACCGTGCCAAGAAGCGCAAGACCCGCGTGGCCCCCTTAGCAGACGGGGGACCTGCCCAGGGGAAAAAGAGTATCCGGAGTATGCTCACCAATATGCAGGGCAAGAAAAAAGAAGTGAGCTGTAGTTGTATATTTTTAATTTACTGAATATTTGATAGGTTATCGGTTCTAGGTCTAGAATCCTGGTAAAGTATTGATTCTGTGGCACAGCGATCTTAACCACCCTACCTACACGAATGTACGTGATACTACTGCTATAGCTTCCAAATCTTCCCATCTCTTGTATATCAATTAGAGGAAAATGGTGATTTGAAAATATGCCACTTTTTGTATTCATTTGATACATTCAGCAGATTTTAAGCAACTTTATTCAGCTATTATTTTAAAACCCTTTAAGATCTTTGGAAAAAATTGCAAATTCTAAGGTGGGAAGGTTTATCCCTTGTGTTGAATCTGTACAGAATGACCTTTCAATTAATTTTACCAAGGCATTTTTTTTCTAGGTTTCCCATACATTTTTGCCCCTCACATTTCTGCTATTAACCGTTAGAGTGCCAACGAGCGCTATCGTGTTTGTACGCGTAATAGCCAAAGGTGCCACGAGCGCTATATCGCTCGCAAAATCAGTTGCCGTTTGGCAGGCTGCGCCGTGGGGAAGGTCGTTGGCACGCATTGGGAATTTTTAATCTTTCTACGTATTATATTAAGTTCACATTATAATAATATTAGTAATTACATTTAAAAAAGGATTTGGGGAAGAGAATTTTGTTAACCTTGAAATGTCGGAATAGGAAAATAGTTGTGAAAAAGTAACATTGTGGTGTAACCCGGGCGTAGTTGACGGCGCTGCATAGTGTGCAGCAGCGAGGATTACAGCGCTGTGAAGAGGAGACACTTAGTTGTGCCTGCTGTAAGAAGGGGCTTCATGGAGTCTGTACAAACAAGCACACATGTTTACTTTTTTACTTTAAGATTCCAGTTTTTGCTATAATTTTTGTTCACAATATCCTTCCATAAGTTTATTTGTATTTTATTACCTTTGTACATGTTTTGATAAAGGAAACACCAAAAACATTATTAGAATTGGACAATTTTTGGAAGAAATACAGTTTTTTTAAACCTAGGTAAATAAATGCCATTAAAAACAAAAATTTCTTTGGCATTTTTTAGTAGGTATGAGTAAAAAAAATGGCACTTAAACAGTTAAAATATCAATACTTTATTTTAATTTCAGGATGTCAAGCTCTCCGAAGACGACATCCTAACAGACATAATGTCGGAGCTGAAATCTGAGCCCTCGTCATCCAAGAGCTGCACTCCGAAGGGCGCCTCCTCCTCGGCCAAGGTCCTGCGCACCTCCAACGTCATGGAACATAGCAGACGGGATGCGCAGGATTACTTCAAGAGCCTGAGCGCTGCCAAGCCTAAGAAACTCATCAATTCCTTCTCCAAAAATGGAGATGTGAAAGTCAAAGATGTGCCAGCCATAAAAAAAGAAGTATGACATTTAGCTTAGACATTATTAGACATTAGCTTAGTTGCATAGTTGCGCTGCATATGGAATTTGTGCCTAGTCTATTCCCATGAAATTAAAGCTCATTTTCCATACCAAAAAGATGATTTCTCTTATAGGAGGGATTTGGGTTCATTCCCCATGCTCATACACTGCAGAGAAATCTATGAAAATCTGAACCACAATTAAAAAATGGTTTTTCTCATTTCCTTCTCAATTATCTTATTGTTTGTCATTTTAGGTTGAAGAAGAAGAAAAACTGGACATCTTTGATGCGCCTTCACCAAAAAAGATGAAAAGCCACACTGTTGCTGTCAAAATTGAAGAAGAAGACGATGCCACACAAAGAATTGAAGAGTTCAACACGCAAGACATGCATTTTGATGACATAGACTTCGATACAGACACCCTGGACGAAACGGTCGCCTCAGAAAAAACAAAAAAAGAACGCCTGTCCGATGGAAAAACAGAAAAGAAGGCGCTAGATGAATTGAACGCAGCGGATTTCCTCAATTCAAATTTGGAAATATTTGATGAAGTGCTGGAAGAGAAGAAACCGGCGCATAAAATTACAAATGGCGAAACTTCAAATGGTTGGTCGAGCCCCGGCCAATCGGAGAGCTTTGGCGTAAAGTGTTCGGCCAATTATGACACAAGCACTTTGCCTCTTTTGACCAATAAGGATGGAGATAAAGTTCTAAAGTTTTACTGGTGGGACGCGTGGGAAGACAAATATATGAAGCCCGGAGTGGTGTTTCTCTTTGGGAAAGTGTACATAGACCATTCGAATCCGAGTAAAGGCTGCGTGTCATGCTGTCTTACAGTAAGAAATGTGGATCGGAGGCTGTTTTTGCTGCCCAGAGAATATGTAAGGATATCTTTAAATTCTATCGATTGTTAACCCCCGTACCTTCAGGTTACTTTCCGAGAAATGGAATGAAAATTTTCTCTATGCAACATTTGACTATTATTCTCTTTTTTCTTTAGAAACTGGATCCGATAACTCTAGAGGAAGACAGCGATCATCCCGTGTCGATAATGGATGTTTACTCCGAGTTCAACACGGCGGTGTCTTCAAGGCTGGGCATCAAGGAGTTCAAGTCCAGGAAGGTGACCAAGAACTACGCCTTTGATCTGCCCAACATTCCGTCGCAGGCTGAATACCTGGAAGTCAAATATGGGGTAAGTCTCTGTAATCGACTAGCTTGTTACCTTGGAGTTTCCTTATACCATCTTAAATCTAAATCTAAGCTGCAAAGATATATATCATTTAAGATTCATATTAAAAGCAATGGTATGAGAGTCATCCACTTTGCCTCAGCACGACAAATGTCAATCATGGGCACAATTTTTCCACACAAAGAAATCCACAAGGGAACGTGGAAGTCTCACGATGGTAGAACAGTGAATCAAATCGACCACCTTCTCGTTGAAAGGAAACATCTAAGAATGATTCATGATGTTCGGAGCTATCGGGGGGCAGACTGTGACACAGATCACTTCCTGTCTGTGGCAATTTTCAAAGAAAAAATACTGAGTCATAATAAATCAAAACCGTCTACAAGACTAAGA
Source organism: Agapetus fuscipes (assembly GCA_951799405.1). Taxonomy (NCBI): domain Eukaryota; kingdom Metazoa; phylum Arthropoda; class Insecta; order Trichoptera; family Glossosomatidae; genus Agapetus; species Agapetus fuscipes. The sequence goes on along the minus strand of OX637343.1, from coordinate 10,482,881 downwards.
TATAATCTGGACATCCTGAACAATAAAGAGGGATTAGAAAGGTATAGAAAAGGCATCAATGACCAATTGCACAACCTGAGTGAGAGTCAGGTGGCAACTGAAGAAATAACTGAAGCCAGTGATAACCAGTACTCGGAATTTCAGATGTCTCAAGATGAAGTCATGGATGAAGTCTCAAGTGTGGAAGAAAGTGATCCTACAGCAAACCAGCTGAGGGTTGAAGAGTCTTGGAAGCTAATTATGCAGGTCATTAAGCAAACTGCTGAAAAGGAGATTGGGAAGATGGATCAACATGCAAGTAAGCCATGGTTTGATGAGGAATGCAGACGTGCTGTTATGTGGCGGAAGGAACTCAGAAACTGTCTTCTTCAAGGAAGTAACCAAAACCTGGAGAATGAATGGAAAGGAAGAAAAAGACAAGTACGAAACCTCTTGAGAGCCAAAAAACGCTTGCATCATAAGCGGCTGATGGAGAAGCTTGAGAGTGACAATAGGGATGGAAGGAACTCTAGGAAATTCTTTGATTCCGTCAGAAAGGCGAAGTGTGGATCTCAACAGCGTAGTAGCCAGATAATGGATGAACAGGGAAACATCATTGCTGATCGAGATCAAATACTTGACGTGTGGAAGAATCATTTCACTGGATTGCTGCGAGGTGAGAGTCCGGATAATCCTTTGCAACCATCTAGAGTTCTCACGGTGGAACCCGAAGTTCCTCCACCAAGTCGAGATGAGGTAGTACAGGCAATTAAGAGTTTGAAGAAGTCAAGAGCTCCTGGAAACGATGATATCCCTGCTGAGTTACTGAAATGTGGCGGAGAAGCCTTAGAAAATGCTCTGTGGGGTCTTTATCAGGATGTTTGGAAACATGAGGTACTGCCAGATAGCTGGAAAGTTGCACTATTGTGTCCAATACACAAAAAAGGAGACAAAATGCTATGCTCTAATTATAGAGGTATCTCACTTCTCCCAGCGGCATACAAAATATTGTCTAATATTCTGCTAAGAAGAATTATGCCATATGCTGAATGTGCTCTTGGAGAGTACCAAGCAGGTTTCAGAAGGAATCGGAGCACAACGGACCAGATCTTTTCTTTGAGGCAAATATTAGAGAAGAAGTGGGAATATGCTCAAGATACTCATTGCCTTTTTGTCGACTTCAAGACTGCTTATGACTCAGTGCATCGTTTGGGGCTGTGGAGCGTTTTACGAGACTATGGAATTCCTGGAAAACTCATCAAACTGGTTCAGATATCCATAGAAAATTCAAGAGCTCAAATACTGCTGCAGGGACAGGTCTCGGATCCCTTTGAGATCAGTTCAGGCCTAAAGCAGGGTGACGCCCTTTCTCCATTGCTCTTCAACCTAGCCTTAGAAAAGGTTGTGAGAGAAACCAAACCTGTGTATGGTGGAATCACCATAGGAAGTACCATTAGGCTGCTGGGATATGCGGATGATGTGGTGCTTCTGGGAGAGAACGCTGCACAGCTCCGGGCGCTCTTCTTACCAATGGAGAGAATGGCAAGGAGGATAGGATTGAGAATTAATGAGGGGAAAACTGAATACTTGCCTGTGGCGCGGCGGGATATTCAAGAAGATTTGAATGTAGATAATTACAAGTTTAAGAACTGCAATTCATTCAAATACTTGGGTACCCTTATAAATGACAAAAATATCCTATCCTCAGAATTACATGCCCGAATTCACTCCGGCAATAATGCTTTTTTTTTGGCCTTAGAGGGCTATTGTGCTCAAAATGGCTATCCCGCTCCACAAAATTCAAGATTTACACTTCCATTATTCGGCCAGTTGTGTTGTACGGATGCGAAGCCTGGAGTCTGACTCAAAAACAAGAAAAATCTCTCCAGGTCTTTGAGAACAAAATGCTTCGTCGCATTCTCGGACCTGTATTTGAAGATGACAGGTGGCGTATCCGGACCAACGCGGAGCTAATGTCCGTGTTTCAAGATGCTAACATAGTGTCGGTAATGAAATCAAGAAGACTCCAGTGGGCCGGACATGTAGCACGTGCAGAGGACTCCAGGATCATTAGAACAGTCTTGGATGGTGCCCCTTCAGGTGTTAGACCACTCGGACGTCCCAGGATGCGGTGGGCAGACAACATTGAAGCCGATGCCGAAATTCTGGGAGTGAGGGGACCATGGAGGGAAGCTGCACAAGACAGAGAGTCCTGGAGGATTGTGGTGCGGGAGGCCCTGAGCCTTCAAGGCTTATGAGCCGAAGAAAGTAAAGTAAAGTAAAGTATTAAAAGCATTCCCACAAGCAGACATGTATAAGTTCGCGCTAACACATGCCGCATGTGGACTTACAATATAAAAACCCAATCTCAAATGAACATAAGCCCTGCAACTCTTGCCGACCTTACCTGAAACAGGGGTGACATTGGCAAACTGAACCATTTTTGCTGGAGTGAAGTTTTCCGGGATCTGTTGCCGTGGTCTGTGGGAGCTGGAGCTTCCGGACGTTTCGCCCATTTCTACGATGGGCTTCTTCAGCGTGAAGTATGATGATGATGAAGATCTTGATGAAAACTTATTGAACCATTTTTTACAGTATGAGTGGTTAGCCTCATACCAAACTATAAGTCAAGGTATACAAATAAGAAATAATATTAAGATATTAACAGGTAAACAACAAAATCTTAAAAAGAAATCAAGCCTCACACTATTAAATAACATGAAATAATTTTCAATTAAAAAAATGAACTTTGTATTATTCTACTATTTATTTATTTTAATTTGTTAAAAAAACAAACAAAATAATGAATTGACTGGTTTCGGCCTCTTGAGTAGAATAATAGGAAGTTTAAATTAAATTTAAAGAAGTTTAATTTAAAATGGAGTTCTACAAAGTTTCCGCTGAAACATTTAAAAAATAATTTTCTTGTACATTTATAGGCCACCCACCCTGCTCCACCGACAGACAAACCCTACCAGACCTTTTCGCACATATTTGGCATCAACACCGGCTCGCTGGAGACATTTCTCCTGGAGCAGAAGATCCGAGGTCCGTGCTGGCTGGAGGTCAAGAACCCGGAGTGCGTCGGCAACAAGATATCCTGGTGCAAGGCGGAGGCTAACTGTGTGAGGCCCGAGGACATTGCGGTGCTGAGGGAAGAGACCATGCCTCCTCCACCTCTCGTCATAGCCACAGTCAGTACTCTGCTTCGTTTTCTACTTCTCAATTCACAGGTTACCCTGTAGTCCAGGCAAAATAGACATTCCTAATAGGGATAATTAATTGCTTAGAGCTTAACTTTGTTGTAGGTCTTTATACATATTTCATGTAGACACTTTCGATTTATGCAAAAAATGCAAACAGAATATTTGTCCCCTTAAATAATTAAAAATTCAAAAGAAATTGTATGTGGTTACGGGGCGAGTAAATTTTATTCATGTACGATCGGTTTCCTGAACATTGTTCACATCATCAGGTGCAAAATATTAATGAACTGAAAACATAAAATTTGTGCATCCTTTCTATTTAAAAAGGGTTACAAAGTAAATGCCTCATGAATTATTGATTTTATGACCTATGATTATATAATTTTGATGTAATCAGCTTCCAGGCAACTGTCTCAGACAAAAATCATTGCTATTTTATGTCCCCTTTTTGGCGTACGATGCTGATCTTCTGTCTTCTTTCCTAATACATTCCATGTGCATTTATAGAAATGCACGTGCCCTCGAACATATGATTGCCATGAGCATGGCATTGAAGAAACTGGCATACCTACACCTTTTTTATTTCAATAGCATTTATTAATGATTTTCAGATCAACACACGCATGGTGGTGGATCCAAAGACTAAAGCTAGTAAAATAGTGATGATCAGCTGCCTGGTGAACAATGGGTTTGAGATTCACAAGCCCGCTCCAAATCCATTCTTCCATCAACACTTCTGCGGTAATCATAAACCTATTTACTAATGTTATTAACCTATTTACCACTTCGGGTCATCTTCAATTCTCATCACGTCTTTGATTGAAGATCTATGAACATCTTTAACCTCCAGGGTGCCGGAATGCAAATCCGCGATCATAGCACCCATTGCTATTTTTTTTTGTTTTTCTTTAGTTTTTACTCAGCGATAAGATTGTTGAACATACTCCTATTGGGTGAAACTAGAAACCAATAAAGACCAAGCATCAACTTCCGTTCGTTAATATTTAAATAGAAAATGAAGTTGACCTTGTAATCTGTCGAGTATCTTTATACTTTTTTTTTATACTTTACTCTTTATACTTTACTCTTTATAATTTCATCTTTATGAAATTCTGTATTTTTTCTCAGCACACACTTATAACAAAAAAAACATACTCCTTAATATTTATGTACCTACCCCGCTACGTGCCCATTCATCATGTCTATTTTTAGAACACAATGTTTTTTATCATCAGAATATGAGGTAGGGCAGTAAATACATCGCTTATGATGTTGTACTAAATTATGCTCTAAAAAAACTTTGTTTCACTGTCTTTGAGATAAAAAAAAATCTGACAGGGGATACGTTTTGTATCTTTCAAGATATTTAATATCAAAAGCATGAGTTGCCCAGTCAAACATCTAAAAGCATGTTGCAATCTGGAACATAAAAAAATGTACAAGTATACATTTTATCTGTAAAAACTGCATCTGTTGCAGAATTATTTTCGTATGAAATGTGTTTGGTTCACCATCTCCTATTAGGAAAAAATAGACTAAAATGCAATATTGTATTTGGCTGTAAAATATCAGTAAATCTATTCTCAAATGTATATATGAGACGTGTAAAAGCAACAATTTAAGATTTATTACAAAAAGGTGATGAATTTATGAAAATTATTACATCTATATTTATCTCAAGTAATCCTAGATTGCAGTCTTTGGTTCTAGACGACTCATCTTTAAATATGTCTATTCTGTGTCTTAAATTTTTTATAGGTGTATATTTCTCAAAAAAAGTTAACACAGTAACAACATATAATTTTGTTTGACTTCAGAGCTATAATAATTCATGAGTTTAACCTTTAAATTTGTTTTATTTTAGTTTTCACACACGCTGCAAATGAAATATGGCCAATCGACTTAAAGCAAACCATGAGCCAGTTCAAAGGAACAAAACTAACAAAATGCGACTCCGAGAGAGAACTCCTCAACTATTTTCTGGTCCAATTCTGGAAAATCGATGCCGATCTGATTGTCGGTCACGATTTACAGGGCTATCAACAGGACCTGCTGATTGGCAACATTGTAGACAAAAATATACCCAACTGGTCGCGACTCGGTCGTCTAAAACGCAGTACAATCCCTCAGAGGAAATATATATCCAAAGATGCATTCTTGGGAAGACTGGTTTGTGATATTAAGTTATCAGCTATGGAACTGATTCGATCGAGAAGCTTCGATTTGGATACCTTGTGTATGAATATTCTGAAGGTTCCAGAAGGCACTAGAACAGAGGTGATCGCAGATGAACTGTTTAAATACTATGAGAAGGGCAGTGATTTGATGCAGCTAGTGTCCCTGACGATGCAAGACGCCAGTTACATAATGAAGATTATGTGCGAATTGAATGTGTTGCCGTTGGCATTACAAATTACGCAGATTGCAGGTAACGTGATGTCGAGAACACTCATGGGCGGCCGATCAGAAAGAAATGAATTCTTACTTTTGCACGCTTTCAATGAGAAAGATTACATCGTTCCGGATAAAATCATTGGCAAACGAGAGACTCAAGAAATAACTGTCAAAGAGGAAAACAATGTGGATGATTCAAAACCAAACTTAACAAAGAAACAGACTCAAGCGAGAAAGAAACCTGCGTATTCTGGCGGTTTGGTTTTAGATCCAAAGAAAGGATTCTACGATTCACTCGTACTATTGATGGATTTCAATTCCTTGTATCCGAGTATCATTCAGGAGTATAATATTTGCTTTACGACAATAAAAAGAAATGCGGCCATTGTAACGGATGATGAAATAAATGAAATGGTGTTGCCAGAGTCTAATGTTGATCCAGGAATATTGCCTACGCAAATAAGACGACTCGTGGAAAGCAGGAGAGAAGTCAAGAAGCTGATGAAAACCCCGGACTTGTCACCTGAGCAGTATATGCAATATAATATTAGACAGCTGGCGTTGAAGTTAACGGCCAATTCTATGTACGGTTGCTTAGGTTTCACTTATTCAAGGTTCTACGCTAAACCTTTAGCGGCTCTTGTCACTTTGAAGGGAAGAGAAATCTTGATCAACACTAAAGACCTAGTACAGAAATTAAACTATGATGTTATCTATGGAGACACTGACAGTATTATGATTAACACAAACTGCGTAGATTACGATCAGGTGTTTAAAATCGGCCATGAAATCAAGAAAGAGATCAACAAAAAATATAGACAGGTAGAGCTAGATATTGACGGTGTGTTTAAATACTTGTTGCTTTTGAAGAAGAAGAAATATGCAGCGGTTCTGATATCCAAAAATAAAAATGGAGAGTTTGTGACGTCGCAAGAACTGAAAGGAATTGACGTTGTGAGGAGAGATTGGTCGCAATTGGCAGCTGAAGCGGGCAAATTCATTTTGAATCAAATATTATCAGAACAAACACCAGACGAAAGAGTTGAAAGTATACAATCACATCTTTCTAAGCTGAAAGATGATTTGGGTGATGGAAAAATGCCGCTTTCAATGATGATCATCACAAAGCAACTCACAAAGAATCCACACGAATTCGCCGACAAGCAGAGTCAGCCGCACGTTCAAGTTGCCGTAAGATTAAACAGTAAAAATGGCCGTAAATTCAAAAAGGGTGATATTGTGCCGTACATCATTTGCCAAGACGGAACAGATAAACCAGCAACGCAAAGAGCGTATCACATAGAAGAACTCAAAAATTCAGAGAACCTCAAAGTAGATATAAACTATTATTTGGCCCATCAATTGCATCCTGTCATATCGCGTATTTGTGAACCGATTGAAGGCATGGACTCGGCTAGGATTGCCGATTATCTAGGCTTGGATCCTTCCGCTTACAAGCACATTGTTAAGCGGGAAAATTCAGACGAAGACGATCTGTACCGAGTCAAGGAAGAGAGTGAAAAGTACAGACAGTGTGACGATTTTGTCTTCACGTGCGTTAGGGAGAAATGCAAAATGATAAACAAAGTGCATGAATCGTTTCAAGTCGAGAATAATGTTGGTGTTTCGTTTTTGGATAAATGCCAAAATGAGCAGTGCAACGTAAAACCTGTCGATTATCTTCCGACCATTTTGAATCAGCTGACGAAATTGATGCGGAGCTACAACGCTAAGTATTATGAGAACTGGTTGACTTGTGAAGACCCAGCTTGCACCAATAGGACTGCCAGTGTACCGCACATGTTTGCTGGGGGATATCCCGTTTGTAACGTCTGCGAGAAAGGTGTCATGTTCAGAGAGTATACAGAGAGGGATTTGTACTACCAGATGAGCTTTTTCTGCTACCTATTTGATGTCAACAAACATAACACTAAAAGTAAGTTAAAATGTACATTTTCCAACTAACTCCAATAGCCTTGGCCTTCTAGATGCTACATCTTTAACTCCTCATGTTTCCTGTAGCTAACAAGTACCTAACATCTATTTATTTCTAGAGAGACTTATACAGACACTAACACAGACAATCCACAACACACAACTACATATTCTTAACAATATAATCTAATTGAGCATCAATTATCAAAGATTAGGAATTCTACATTGGAGTCAAAAAAATTGCACGGATATTTTAAACCTGATATTTTCTTAACAAGCAAACGCCACTTTTGTGAAATAATTAAGCAATCCACAATCTCACCGAGTCAGGTCTTTACTTTAACCCGTTCGCGGACGAAACGGTTATAGCCGCTCTATGAGCTTGTCTAGGACTGGACGAAACGGTAATAGCCGTCGTGATAAAACGTTATCACTAGGGACGAAACGGCTATTTCTGATAGAACTTGCATACATGTAGCATCCGTGCGTCCCTACAGAAATCCAAAGAACACGGCAATAGCCGTTTCGTCCCTGGATGTCAAAAAAAAAAAAAAAATAGATAAAAAATTTATAATAAAAATACAATTTGATATGATGAAATAAGTGTGTTTTTTCTAGCCTACTTCACATTTCGTGTGTCCGCGAATGGGTTAAAAAAATTCAGACCCAAACTCGAAGGATGGTAACGACGATGTAACTACGGGTTCTTCGTTAACAATAACATATTGGTTTACCATGTGATATCACAACTTTTTTGCTGTTTTGAAATGTGCAGACCTCATGAAGAAAGAAACACTGTTGTTTTTTTTTGGAGAAAAGATATATCCTTGTGCTAGAAATTGTTGTTCTGTGTCTTGACTGTGCTCCATTATTTTTTTTCTTTCTTTCTTCTTTTTTCTGCTTACGTTTCGAGACTACACTTTGAGTAATTTCATCTCAGCTCTGCTACCTTCTAGAAAGGTTATTAAATTTATATTCCTTTCTAGTAAACCATATAGTTTCTTCAACAACTATAGATGCAAAATGAGAAATATATATTTCAAGTATGATTAAGTTTTTGTGTATTATTTCTCATTGCAGAAGTAAAGATATCCCCTCAAATAACGGCGGCATTCCACACACTGAAAGAGAGTGTCGAAGATGTCCTCTCACAGTCGGCGTACTCCGTGATAGACCTGAGCAGCTTATTCAGTTTCTTTGCCGTGAAACCAAAGACTTCCTTGACCATAAAGAAGGAGCCCACAAGCCTGGAGCTTGCGCCTGATATGGAAATGGATGAACATGATGCGTACTGGGGAGAAGGATAAAAAAAACACCTGCGATGTTGCGCGGTAGAATGACCATCTGGGACTGATTCTAGAAAGCTAAGCAGTCCCTTTTTATATCATTGTGCTCTTTGGCTGGAAATGGAAGGTGATATCGATGGAGTGCTTTGAAGCTTTCAAGAATGAAATTCTTGGGCATCTTTCAATATGTTCCCTTTCATTTGAGGATGTTTTTTTAGAATGGTATTTTTTTATTTGTATATTTATTAGCTATATTTAATAGACTGTAATGTAATTTTTTCAATAAAATCTATTTTTTCCAATAAAAAAAATACTTCTTTGCATTTAAAACAATAAAATGATTTTGAAGATGAGATTCCTTGACTTATAGGTTGGTACGAGGCTGAACCTCCATACTGTTAAAAAATTGGTTCACTTTGTCAATGTCACCCCTGTTTCAGAGGTCAGCAAATATTGTCAAAAAACTTATTATCGCCATGTGGATCTCTATTATACCTTGTCATCTTTTGCTGAGTTTCTGAAAGTTCCGAGTCCTTACAAAGTGGCACGTATATTGGTTAGCTACTTCCTTGGTGATGCAGCCAGGAGACGTCACTACTTTTTCCCGGCTTTTTTGTGCCGACTCCATTCAATAAAGGCAATTATCACACAACACACTTTACAGAGAGATTCACAGTCATGAAAGAGTAGACATAATGGATACATAGATGAGACTGAAAAGTGAAATAAGTCATATTATACTAGCCAATTTCTGAAAAAAAGACTGAATATGATTTGAAAAATAAAACATCCCCGCCTTTGACTTGTGATAGTGTGGTCCCACAGAAAATTTCCAGTAGCTAGGTCGGATCCAATAGATAGTTCAGTTGATAGAGTGCTTGAATTCCATGCCGAGAGCCCGGGTTTGAATCCCATGTAGGGTATCAGAAATGAATTCCTGTTTTAGTGTTTATTTCAGACCCAAAATAAAATACCATCAAGCCTTACTTACTCAGCTTGTAAAATAAATGAGTACCTTTCCTCTCGGGATCTGGAAAGCCCCACATCAACTGAAGTAGCATAAGGTTCGACCCTTACCTGTAAAAATAAATCGGTCCGACCATAGCATCCGACCTCTTCAGGGGGAACGCGGCGAAAAGTTATAAGTGATACGTAGCTTAGTTGCATAGGCGGTCTGTTTTATCCCATTATTGTCGCGCCGCCTACTCATCAAAAAAGGCGTTATTTATTTATTTATTTATTTATTTATTTATTCATTCTTTAACGGCACATTGTGCCTTTTACATGTATACAAAAATAGAAATAAAAATACATTACAGACATAACAGTAACAAAATAAAACAGATTACTACAAAATAAAGCTTACAATAAGATTACTACAGAATAAAAGTAGAAGATATTTATGCAAAAAGTAAGAAGATGAAGAGAAAAACATAAGAGAGAAAAGAAAGAAGAAAAACATAAGAGCATATAGCATATAGAGCAATAAGAGCATGATCAAGTAAATATATTAAAACTTAGGTAAAATAAAAGAACGCACAGATGAGGGTAAACAAAAATTGAAATACATTGCAAAAAAGTTAACAAAATAAGTAGAAAATAAAAAATAAAAACAAAGATAAAACAAAAAAAAAACAAAAAAGAAAAAGCAAGGTCTTATATTAAAGTAACAAAAATAAACTAGAAATTTGACAAAACTAGAGTAAACAATAGTACAGTACAATATTATATGAGATGCAACTCTACAATAATTATTATGTACTTATTACGTACCATGGGAGTTGAAGTACTTAATTAAATTATATTTGTATGTTTTAGGATTTGTATGAGTGTCAGAATCTATTTCATTGTATATATTACCCAAACGTTGAATACGTATTAGTGGGCTGTAGAAGTGTGTAGATGTATGTGTGGATACAGTGCGATAAGGAACTAAGTTGCGGGTAATAAATGAAGGGATGGAGAAATTAAGTTCGGAAAGTAGGATTGGTGAATCAATTAAGGAGTGTTTAATTTTAAAAAGCACAATGAGGTCATTGATTAAACGCCTATCAGTGAGACTATTAAGATTCAAAATACTAAGTAAATATTGTGCATTAAATTCAGAGACGGGAATTCTTAATTTGAAATTAATAATTTTTACAAATTTAAGTTGAATGCGCTCAATGGCTTTTATATGACAGGCATAATAGGGTGACCATACGGGGGAACAATATTCCATGGAGCTTCTAACTAGTGACATGTAAATCGTTTTAATACTATGAATATTATTGAAGTCCTTGGTTGTTCTTGCTACAAAACCCAACATTTTCATTCCCTTACCCGCAACATAGTTTATATGATTTATAAACGATAATTTGTGATCAAATAAAACACCTAAGTCAGAAATAACCAAAACACTATTTAACTTTTGTTGACCTATGAAATAATCATGCAAACAGGGATTTTTAATTTTATAAAATCTCATTATTTGGCATTTAGAAATGTTAAGGTTTAGGTTATTGAAGTGACACCAGTCGACTAGTTTATCTAATGATGATTGAAGTTTAAGACTATCATCATTTGATTCTATCACTCTAAAAAATTTGACATCATCCGCAAAAAGAAGAACATGACAGTCGAGGAAAATATCAGCAATATCGTCTAAAAATAAGAGAAACAAATAGGGACCCAAATGGGAGCCTTGCGGAACACCACTCTTTTGGCAGAATGTAAAGGATTTGCAGTTATTAATCTTTACCGATAATTGTCTATTAGAAAGATAGCACGTCAACCAGGAGAGAAAGTGGCCACCAATTCCCATTTTCTCAAGTTTAAAGAGGAGTAATTTGTGAGAGACAGAGTCAAATGCTTTACTGAAATCTGTATAGATGACGTCAACTTGTTTGCGCCTAGATATGGCATCAGATATATAATTTACGTAGACCAACAGATTAGATAGAGTGGACCTATTTGGTAGGAACCCATGTTGGAAGGGGGAGACGGATTTGGTTATAATAAAAGATAATTTACTAAGGATGAGTTTTTCAAAAAGTTTTGGTATCGCAGATATGATGCTTATTGGTCTATAGTTTAAAACATTATGTTTGTCACCTTTCTTGAAAACAGGAGTTAGATAGCTTGCTTTCCATAAGTCAGGGAAGATACCAGAAGAGAGGGATAAGTTAAATAGACTACAAAGTGGTTCTGATAGAGTATTAACACAGTGTTTGAGTAATATAGAGGGGATATTATCAGGGCCAGGATTTGTTGTGCCTTTCATGAGTTGAATGTGAACAGTTACATCAGAAGTTTCAAACGATAAATTGGATACATGGAGATCAATGTTGGAAGAGAAGTTGCACAAATTGTTAGTGGAATCATCCGTAAAGACACTTTTAAAGAATGTAGCAAATAGATCAGCTATGCCCTGAGCATTGTCAGCAGTATTGTGATCCATGTAGACATTAGAGGGTATACCAGAGTCACCCTTACGGAGAGAGTTAGTAAACGACCAGAACTTTTTTATATCCGATTGGACAGAGGTCTCAACTGCAATTATATAGCTTTTATAGCATTTGCCAGAAAGGGTTTTGCAGTAAGTACGCAAAGTTTTAAAATCATTGTAATTTTGTGAGGAGTGAGAGGTTATATATTTAATATGAGTGAGTTTTTTACGACGAATAGCATTAATCAGTTCAGCACTAAACCAAACTGGATAGGTAGAAAAACGAGTATTAGAATGGTAATTTGGAATAGATTGAGTAACGGCATCATTAAGTTTAGAATAAAACAGAGATGTAATGTTGTTAATATTGCAAGATCTGTTGGAAGTGTCGTTTAAATTAACATGTTTTAGGAAAGACCAATCCACCTGATCCAAAAGTGTGTTTAATTTATCAAAGTCAGCATTATGCAGATTGGGTTTGGTGTTTATGAATTGAAGGTTAGGATCAGAGCGATAGGGGACTGTAATGGAAAGAGGGGGATGATATCCATCAACCGGAACAAGAACTTCGACAGATTTACCAACCTCAATTTGGGAAATGTTACTAAAAACCAGGTCCAGAGTACGCTGGTGATCATTCAATATATAGTTTACTTGAGAAAAGTTAAGATAATTACAAAAATCAATTATTATATCATCAGCTTCAGAAAAGTTCAACAAGTGGGGCTGTGGCGAAGGCAAATCGCATAGATTCCAATTTATGTTTGGGTGATGTATGTTCCTTGACTTATAGGTTGTTATGCGGCTGACCACCCATACTGTAAAAATTGGTTCACTTTGCCAATGTCACCCCTGTTTCAGGGAAGGACGGCAAGAGTTGCAAGGCTTATGTTCATTTGAGATTGGGTTTTATATTGTAGGTCCACATGCGGTATGTGTTAGCGCGAAATTATACATATCTGCTTGTGGGAATGCATTTAATATAAAACTTAAATGATATATATCTTTGCAGCTTAGATTAGATTAGATTAGATTAGGTTAAAGTCACCCATGAGTAAGTACTTAGAAGAGGGAAATTTAGATTTGATTAGTTCCATTTCGTTGACAAAGGTATTATATAAATTATAAATTGACAAGAATTGTTATAAAATTGACAAGAAAAAATATTACTTACATAGGCTAAAGTTCTCGAAGGATAATTTTTTACCGCTTGCAGTTTCCTTCCTTAGTTTTCCTTGACTTATAGGTTGGTATGAGGCTGACCACCCATACTGTAAAAAATGGTTCACTTTGCCAATGTCACCCCTGTTTCAGGGAAGGTCGGCAAAAGTTGTGGGGCTTATGTTCATTTGAGGTTTGGATTTTATTTGTAAGTACACATTCAGCATTTGTAAGCGCGAACTACACTTGTTGGTTTGTGGGCATACATCTGAGATCTTTAAATGAATATATCCTTGCAACTTAGATTATAGATTATAGTTAATACCTTAATGAGTTAATATTATTAATTTATTTAGTTGATTTTAATAAAAAATATCCCTGATTATTTATTTGTACCTACCTGTTTTCGTAATGACAGTTGATATTTTACAGCGGTTGGTGAAAATGCAATCACCTTCTGCGCATACTTCACTCTAATCGAATTTCGAAATGTTTCAAAAATGACAAACGAATTCTATAACTTTGTTTACTACGAAGTGTTTTTGGCTATTTTTTAACTTATTGTTTTGTTATAATTTCTACTTGTGCAAATTCCTTATCTATTTTACGATAAATTCTAGTGCGAATTTCCGCAACAATGCTTTCGATAGAGGAAACAGTCAAAGCTAATGAAATAAAACGCCGTAGACAACTTCGGCTACAACAGGTTAGCTTTTCAACCAACAAAAGTTTTTTGAAATCGAAACTCGATTGTACATGTGTTCGGTTTTTAATTTTATGTATAACGTATTCATTTTTCATGTGAAAACTTTTTTGGTGAAATCTTGTAGGTACGCGAGCAGTCGAAATTGATTGCGCAAAACATACGCGTTAAGATCGCCGAAGATAAGAAACTAAGGCTTTTGGCCGCAAACGCTGCTAAATCTCAAGAAATCCACAGAAAGAAACGAAACCCTGAAGTTTTAAAGCATAAGTATTTTTCCATTTCTACTAATCCCGAAGAAGCGCAAACAGAAATTCAAAAGGAAGAGAGAAAACTTCAAGGTTTGTTCTTTTTTCAAATTTGTGTTTTTTTCGTTTTTCTTATAAGGCTGTTAGATTTCGTTTGCTGATAATGTCAAATGATTTCGTGTTAGGTAAGAGAAAATGGTAAATTTGAGCTAAAGTAGGTCATTTGCTTGAGTACCTTAATTTTAATACAAAAATCAATATTTTGACACACACTTGAGCTCAAACGCACTACAATATACATTTAATGCATAATTAATTCAAGTAAGGATGAATGACTGCTAAATAGCTCAATGGTTAAAGCTTCTACTTTCCTAAGCGGAACTCTAGGTAGGTACCTACATAAAAATCCTAATTAAAATTAATTAATTAAGTATATAATTTTTGGATGAATTCAAACAAAACACTGTTATTTTCCCTATAAAATTTATTGAAAAAGTTAAAAATCTTTAAACAATTTACTAACGTTTTCAACCTAGTAGGTCATCATCAGGTAGAAATTTCAGTTTTAATACACAAACAATACAAAATATAAAATTAATTATTATATAATACCATTTCTCACCATATAAATGTAATTTGTTGTGTATGTTCCTTGACTAATAGGTTGGTATGTGGCTGACCACCCATGCTGTAGAAAATGGTTCACTTTGCCAATGTCACACCTGTTTTCAGGGAAGGAAGGCAAGAGTTGCTGGGTGTGTGTCCATGTGAGATTCGGGTTTTTATATTGTAGGACCACATGCGGCATGTTTAAGCGCGAACTTGTGCATGTCTGTTTGTGAAAGTGCATATATTGTGGATCATTAATGTTACATATATTTTGCAACTTAGATTAGATTAGATTAGACCATAACAAAATCGAAAGACTTCTCTTTTGATAACATGGTGTTTGACGTGTTGCTAGCCATCTCATCTTTTTAAAAAATAAACCAGTTCTGAACTAAAATATTTATATTTTTTGATGAATATTATTTTGTAGGTTTGCCACCCGGAAGCCCCCTTTAAAACCTATTTCTACAAGTTTTTATTCCAACGGTTTCTCTTTATTTTTTTTAGAATGGCAAGCCCAAAAGGAGTACAACCGAAGTAAATCATTGGAGAGAGGCGCCAGAGCTGTGTCGGCTTTGAAAAAGAAAAAAGATGAAGAAGAAAAGACCCAGGCAACAGCCAATGAGAGGCGTCAAACTGCCAGGTATACAAACATTTACTCTGTCTTTATTTATATAAAAATAATTACAATGGACTCAATACAAATTTGAAAACATAATGTTTTTTCTCGGCACGCAAACATGTCACCTCTATGTGACTAGGGTGCTTAACAGTGAATCTCAAAATATTTGTTTGGTTTTTAGAGCAACCCGGCCGTGTGGCATATAAATTTTGTTGTCTATGGCAGCGGTTGCCAAAGTGGTGGTCCGTGAGAAAATTTTGCAGGTCCGCAGAAAAATGTGGAATATACTTACTCATCATGTTAAGATGTGTTTAAAGATGCATTAAAACATGATTCAATTCATAACAATACGTGACAAGTTATAAAAACTATTAACTAGGTACATTTTATGTGTTCTTTGATCACAATTTTTTATTTATAAATATATTTAACACTTAAAAAATCCTATTAGTGGTCCGCGGGATTTAAATTATGAATTAACTGGTCCGTGAGGTCAAAAAGTTTGGCGACCGCTGGTCTATGGCATTTGTTTCGAATCCATTGTCTTAAACTAAATCTCCCATTTGTCTGAATTCTTAAAAATATGTATCTTTTTTAGAACGATCGCCAATGCTCCTGTCCAAAAAGAAAGCATACCAGCAAAAAAGCAACAATTTACCGACAGAATTCAGCAGAACTATTTTGAAAATTTAAATGCAGAATTAGAAGCCTGCAATCTACCTAAAACATTTGATATCCCCGTCTCAGATACTAATACCAATGAAGAAAACCTCAATCCATCTGTGTACAGAGTTATACCGACAGAAACATTAAGGCAGATGGAGCTTACAAACAAAATGGCGGATCCGTATGTGCCTAGAATAGATGACATTAACAAACCAACATTTCCAACCTACAATCTGTCATCTTACATGAATAACGGCGAGCGAAAAATACAAGATATCATTTCTGACACATCTGATTTCAAACCCTTCGATATGATAACAAAGCACATTCAAAACAGACCTAAAGATCTCTATCCGGGCAATGAAAAACAAAACATAAATGATTTATCGAGGATAAGGTATACGATACAGCATTCAAGAATGGTTTCAGACGATTTCACAAAGATAAATAAACCATTTGAATACCAAAATAATAAAAAAGAACAAGACGGCTTGAATTATTTGAATAAAATGCCTAATGAGTTGTCTGCAGGTAAAGGTGATTGGTTGTATCCATCGATTAAAGAGCGTAATGACGTGTGCGGACAGGAAAATGACGTCAGGGTAAAGTATGATATGATGGGTTCGAATCGTGATGCAAGCGATTTGAGATCAAACTTGGAGACTGACGCATGTGTAAAGATACCAAGGAAATACGTCCACAATCACTCTACAAAGCCTTTAAGGAGTATTTTAATTGAAAGTAATAAGCACGCGCAAAGGATGTGTAGAAACGGACGGTGCAGAAGTAAAATGAATGGTTCTAAATCACACGGTAGCTTGCGGAGCAACCTCAGAGATTGTGAGAGATTTAAAATGAAAGAAAATGAGAATACAAAATTTGTAGGTTGCTATGATCAACCGAATAAGTTCTCGAAGAATTTTGTTGCGTCCAGTGGGGATTATATACACAGAATGGTGAAATCTGGTACGAGTGCTTACGAGAGGGCTTTGGAAGAAGTCAGAGACGATAATGAAGCTTTGAGAAACAGGATGGAGGACGATGGCGACGTTATTCGGAGAATCCGAGGAGAAAAGGCGCTGGAAAGAGTTCGATCTGTGTCTAAGAATATTGGGTTTATGGATGAAGAGCCGTTCGAAACTGTGAGTGATGCCCGTTTTCACCAAGAATATTTAAAGATAAAGTGCTGTTTAAAAATATTTAGGTACCAGTTTTGTTTTCACCAGCATTTAAGAACCTCTTAACTCGCTAAGAACTTCTTATATTTGCGAGCCCGATATTCCGCTCCCTAAACTGTCTCCTACGCTAAAGGACACTTTAGCGGCCTGTCAGTGAGGTTATGTCATGTTTAAACTGCAAATAAGTGGATATGGACGCCGATATCCTTGTTTTTTTAGAAACTCTTGAGGATATAGAAGTTGCTAGGACTTATCTACGTCCAAAAAGTTTTGAGAAAGGTAAAAAAATGCCGATAAGAATGACATCGATTTTTGGTGCGGATATCGGCTGTCAAAAATACAATCATGTAGCTCCTTGCTGGATAAAATTGTAGTAATTTTTATATTTTCGGACAACAGAGCTGTACACGTATAGTTTTGGTAAAGATGTTGAGGAATAACTATTATCGTCCATGAATTTATTACGTATTCAAAAACATCGATCTTTTACATTGATCGATGTTTATAGGTACCTACCATAAATTTGTCATATCACAGGCCTTATGATATCCTTCAGATGGATTGTTACTTATTGTTTTGTACAGAAACAATTCAGTGACACACGGGGATAACTGATTAGAGGCATTACAATTTTATGCCACTGTAAGCCATCAGCTGATATCTGTGACAGACGTGAGAGGCGTAAATGTAGCCCCGTGTAGCAGGATTGAAGAAGTTTCTCGCGGTCAGCCTCTGAAAAGCTGAACCATGTTTCTTCTTTAATTTGATAATTGATTGGTGACCGCCGTATATTTGAAAATGCCGATTTTACATGTCGAATGTGAATTGTCAACAAAAACAAAACCGCATCTGAATGCATCTGCAGACTACAAGCCGGCAACATTACGCTTTTTTTATAGTGTGTGCATATCAAAATATACTATGTACACACCATTGTAAAGATAAAAATTCAATTAACAAATAATATTTGCAGCGTAAATGGTAGATATTATTATAAACATCAAATAGTCATGTGTTGTTTTTATTTGAAATGTGTATATTATTTTATAAACCATAAAATACATTTCGAATTTACAAAAATCGAGTTTCACAACACTAGTGGTTTGCTAAACAGGCTCCTAGCTAGGTGGCCGATTTTAAGGTGACAGTTTCACTCGTGAAACTCAACGGTGCTAGGTACCCGTTTAAAGAGTCTCTTATATTTAAATACTTTTAGCTAGGTGACGGTTTAGAAGGAGTCGGTGAAAACGGGCATGAGACTTCAAAAGTGTTCCTATTTCTGCTATTGAAAACTGTACCCTGAGTATAATACATAGCGTAAATCTCGACTGTATAATATAATCTATAATCAAAGATGCAAAGAATATGTACATTAAAAATTTGTGTGAGCCTAAAACTCGTATTCAAACTTCATATTAAATGTATGCCCACAGACATGTGTAAGTTCGCGCTTACAAATGCTGCATGTGTACTTACAAATTAAAATCCAAATCTCAAATGAACATAAACCCAGCAACTTTTACTGACCTTCCCTGAAACAGGGGTGACATTTGCAAAGTGATTAGTTTTTACATTATGGGTGGTCATCAATTCATACCAACCTATAAGTAAAGGAAAGAAGTCATAAGACACAACAAACTGTAAGAATATAAGTCAATAAATTTTCAATATAACAGAGCGATTTAGTTTTCATCCATTTTTTATTTATTTACGAAATCAAGGTATTTTATCCTCACACAGTATTTTATACCACACTGCACTTATAATCTTTTTCTCCTTTCAGAAGGTTGTGTACATTGAAAATGATAAAGGCAGAAGCCCAGAGAGGATCGGCAGAAATAGAATGACAGCTGCATGTAAAAATGGCAGAAAAAATGCAAGGAAAGAGCTCAGTAAAAGTTCTAGCCCTGCCAAAACAAAGCCATCTAATTTTGTGTAAATATTAAATTACATTTTATTTTTATTTGTTTGTTTTTAAAAGAATCCTGTGAGCAAGAGACTCCACAAATTGAGAGCCTGGAGGCCTATGGCACTTGTTGTAGTGCCATAGAGGTGTGCGTGCTGGTGAGGTGGCGGTTGATGTCCTGATACTCTGTAGCAGGGGTTTAACTGCCTAGTGTTGTTGTGCCTTTGTTTTGAGACACCGAAAGGAATTGGCCATTGATATTGGTTTTGAATAGACCAGTATTAAATTGGGAACACAGATACCGGTAACTTGCTCCATAAACGGGCAGCTAGGGAAAGGAATGAGTCATGAAACGTTGTTAACGTCAACTGCAATGGGATGAATGTCAGCCGATTTGCCGATTGAAGACTGCTTTTTCTAATGCGAGATAAAGTCAATTCTATGCACTGTTTAAGGACCTATTATTTATTTATTTTTCTGGAAATAATGTAGAATTATTCCCTACAAGACAAATCTTAAAACCATCCTCATAGAAATGAGTTTTAAGTATGAAATATTTTAAAGCATTGAAAAATATTTTTGTCTTGTAATTTTGAAATTGGTATCTATGTTTTTTAATTTTATTTTTAGGCTGCAGAATGAAGTCTCAGATGGCAGTGAGTGCAGTAGGTATAGCGCAGATGACTTAGATGTAATACCCACCAGGGATAGTGAAAGCAGCTACGATAATGCTGTACAACCACCTTTGACAAAGCTGACCTCAAAAACAACTGTCAGTGAGTTGTCAAAAGGTGGATCTGTTAAGTCCTCAGTGACAGAACAACCAAAGTCAGTGAGGACATCGAAAACATCTGTGCAAGACGAGCCTAAAGACATTGCAAGCTCTAAAGGTTCTGTTGTAGAAAAAACTTCCTCTGATACTTCTGTAGAGCAGTTTAAAGCAGCTCGGGTTGATAGATTGATATGCCTGGTTGAAAAACTGATGGAAGAAGAAGCTAAGATTGCTGCTGGAGGTAAAAAAACTAAAGAGAAACCTCGGAAAGCGTTGAGAGATTCAAGCGGCTCTGAGAAATCATTGACTTCCATTGTAGAAGAGCCAAATTCATCATCAAAAGTACTGAATGAGAAGAAGAGCACAAATCTTGATGATAATGTAGTGAAAAATGATAATAAACCTGTTTCTTGCACTTCGAGCTCAGTTTCATTCGAAGGACTGCAGATTGTGATTGAAGTTAAGAAGGGGAGTAAGAAATCTGGGAGTAAGAGTACACTTAATGAAATGAGAGAAGACGACAAAGATGTGGATACATCTAGTGAAGTGTCCATCAGGGCATCGCAGTTTACGTCCAAGAAAGAAGTTAGAATTGAGAGCAATAAGAGTAGTGCAGTCTTGAGGTTTGATTCTTCAGAATCAACGGCTTACATGAGTCCGCCTGAGAAAATTTCGACTCATTTTGAGAAATTGATCGGCTCAAATTTTGCATTGAGAAATGATAAACATCTAGATGAATCTATGTCGGCAGAGTGTGTTTCTAAAGAGAATAAAGTCAAAAATTGGGTCGGCGCGAATAGTTCATCTCCGGAGCCCAAAAGGGATAAAAATAAAAAGTCAGGAAGAGTTGAAGATGGTGGTGGAGGAGACGCATGTAACACTGAAAGGAAAAAGAAAGATAAATCAAAATCAACAAAGAAGGTAGTTGAGATTAAGCAAAACAAACAAAGTACAGAGGTCTATGAAGTGAGGCATTGTCAAAAACAGCAGAATTTGTCAGAACAAATGGATCCTGTACTGAAAAAATATGTTCATAAGCTGTTGGAGATTTCTAGGAATGGTATTGAAAAGTATGAGGTTTCTGTGAGTGACGTAACAACACCAGGCAGCTCTGTGATTGACGTCAGTACAAATTTTACACCACGGAGTCAAAATGATTTGACCCAGAAGATTAACAGGTTAAAAAATATGATTGAGGAGAATTATGGTTTGCTTGATGAGTTGGAAAAGGAGAATATTGCTTCTAAAAGGAAGCCTAAGAATGTGAAGTATAAATTTGAAAGTAAATCACATTCAAAACTTTCATCTTCTGATATTCCGTCTTCAATAGTTGAAGAGGGGAATATTGTGAAAGTTAGTGAAAGAAAAAATAGTGATGGTAAAGCAACAAAAGTAAGAGACGCGAGTGAAAGTAGTTTTGGTGGAAATATTTGTCAAGTTTTTCCGCAGAAGAAAGTGTTGAAGCGTAAAGAATGTAAGAGATCACCGAAGAGAAGCAAAAAACATGCAGAAACAGAAAATGTGGTAAAAAAAAGGTTTAGAATGAAGAAAACTCCTAGGACTGTTACCTCTTCAAAGCAGAACACTGCGAATGCAGATGACAGGGAAGAAAAAATTAAATATCTGCTGGCAAAAGCAATTGACGAGTTTGACAGTAAAAATATTCAAGATGGCGGATCTACAAGCGATGATGTGCAATCTCTTAGAAATTCACCGTTAAAAATCACACCCAAAGACAATCAAATTAATGATGATGGAAAAAGGAATACTTCTAACGAGATGAAAGATCAAGAGATAGACGTTATGTTTAATTTTCTCTCGGATGCTGAAAAATATGTGGACAGCGCTAATGCAAGAATTTCGAGCGAGACTTCTTCTGCGAGTGAAAGAGTTGATGTGAATATAAATGATTTTAAACAGTTGAGTTCTGAATGTGAAGAAAAGATTTCACATCTGAACAAAGTTATAAATCAGGTTAGAAAAGAGAAACAAGCTATTCTTTCCTCTAGTTCTACTCCGTCTAGTGATTCATCAAAATCAGCTAGTAATGACATATCCGAGCATACACCTTTGATATCTAAGAAACCTGATCACTTGGGATATGTTCCTCTAATGGGGGATATCCCGAAACCTTACGAAAGCAATACGCAAAAGAGTGATGCCGTTGAAAATATAGAAAATCAAATACAAAACAGCTGTCAGAAAATTTCACAAGATCTGATTGATTTTGAGAGTATCTTTTCACCAGAAAGAGCTAGGATTTCGAATGCGAATAATGCAGCGAGAAATATTGATCGAATCACTCCCCATGAACTGTCTACAATCATAGAAGTTGAAACCCCAAAGACTATAAGTTCTGTTTCGAGACGCTTTGATTTGACGCCGTCTGCTGTCGCTTTGGTTAATCCATTCAATGAAACAAATCAAGATGTTGTTAAACCCGTTGAAAAAATCATGCCGAAATTGGCTATACAACAAATTGAAAGCTTGAAAGAAGAATTTTTGAAAGAGCAGAGTGACAAAGTGAAAGAAATCATCAATCTCTCCATTCCCAACTTTGAGCAAAGCGTTGACCTAGACGAGGAGTTGAAGCCTCTCATATCATTGCGTGAATACTTACAGAAACATAAAATCTGCGATCAGACTGATTTGTCTCTGGAAGAGCAGACTTTAAAACCCGAAGAAGACAGTTCAAGTCAATGCACAGACGATACTCTTCCCAATATTTTACAAGAAATGATAAAGCGAAATTTGATCAAAAAACCTCCGAGTCCGAATAACAGCACTACACATGGGAGCGGAGAAGATTCTTCTTCTGTTTCTTCAAAAGAGCATGACAAGAAAGATGCAAAGAAAAAAACTAGTCTACCTTGGATGTCGGGCGTCGATTCTATCAAAAGTTCTACATCGGATACGTCAATAAATGATTTGGAGATTGCTCTGAAGAAGGTTGGAATGGGTTGGGCTATATCTACACTAAAAAAAACACAAGAAGCCGCCGAATTGTCGTCTAGTTCTGTATCCGTGAAAGAATGTGATAAGGTGAGGTCGAAACCGAAACAAGTAAAGAATTCACCCAGTAAACACACAAGTAAAAACGCAACGAATTCAAGCATCGGATTGGATACGCTTTTAGAAGGTTTACAATTACCGTACGACAGTATTTTCAAGGATTTTACAGCCGCAAATCTATCTAAGGCTTCATTTACTAAAGATTCAGATTTGCCGTGGGATGAAATACAAAAATTGATCCTACAAGAGTCGGTATTGGATAAAGGAGAAGAGAAAAAGTCTGGGAATGTCGACGTTGCTTTGTCGGAAGATGCTCAGAATAAAAGTAAAGACAAGACGCAGCAGCATAGGACGTCAACGCCGGTCCAAGAAAAGTCATCCAACAGTTCGCAGGTGGCTTGCAGTTCTCAGCACACCTCAAACGGATTGTTTAGCAATGAAAGTGATTTGTCTTCGGTTAAAAATGCTTCATCGGAAGGTAAGGAAAGGTTGTCGGTTCCCAATATAAGCTTGGAGTGGAAGACATTAAATAAGAGTGGAAAATGAAATGTTGCATTTGGTTGTGTAAGTTAATTGTATTTTTATAAATGAATGAATTATTGAATGTAAATTTTGAATAGTGCGAATTGTAAATTGAATTTTATTAATGTATTCATTTTAACATTGTAAGGTATAGCTTGTTCTTTTGATGTTTTATTATATTTCTTAATTATCAATGCTATTTTCAAAATTAAAGTGCATTATTTTCTTTGTTTAACCTCTTCACCTGTATCGGTTTTATTCTCAAACAGAAAAGGCATGGCTCATCCCCAGCGTACAGTGAATTTTCCTTATAAAAAATTGTGATCCGTAGATCAGCTATGGATAAAATGTTTGGTGAATAGCACTTAATGTATTGTATAACTCCCAGGAAATTGTGTCTTCATTTTTGTCCCTCAGTTTTCAATTTTCAAGGAGTCAAATTCGCAGCAGCAGATATCTTATCTCAAGGCATCTCCGGATAAGTACATTAATATAATAATAGTATGGTAAGTATGTTAATACATGCAAGAGCAAATGTATGTCTATATTCAGCCAATTAAAAAAATCTTCAGCTGTTCGGTGTCACACACAGAAAATAAAGAATACATTCCCGATAATCGGAGAATATTTCTATTTTTTTATCCTAGAACTTATAGGTTGGTATGCGGCTGACCACCCATACTGTAAAAAATGTTTCACTTTGCCAATGTCACCCCTGTTTCAGGGAAGGACGGCAAGAGTTGCAGGGCTTATGTTCATTTGAGATTGGGTTTTTTATATTGTAGGTCCACATGTGGCATGTGTTAGCGCGAAATTATACATGTCTGTTTGTGGGAATGCATTTAATATAAATCTTAAAGTATATATATTCTTGCAGCTTAGATTAGATTACAGCACTGCAAAACATATGCAGTTGACAGTTGTACTAAACGCAGTACATATCCCTTCAGTGTCTTTACAAATTACCTACATAATACTGTATTGAAGTTATGACTTTTACCTGCCTCTATCCCAGCTAGGTGACATCACATTTTTCCATTGGTTGCACAAACTCCTTCTTACAAGCTACTGCATCACAAATAGAATAGAAAGAATATTTCAATGTGTTGTACTTATGTTTTATTACATATTTTTAAATAAGTACAATTAAATTATTATAAAAACTCGCATTGTCCACTTAACATTTAAGGAAAAACACTTAAAATTAGAAACTACGTAACTAACAACACCCAAGGCATTACAAAGCACCAAAAATTTGATTTTTACATAATTTGTATAAGCAGTAGGTACATTTTGACTTTAAGAAATATGTAGTATAGACAAGCAGGATGAGCCAAAGATACGCATATAATATTTGGTCAAAAATGCTTTGGAAATGGGTAAATCATGAAAAGGAGTATCCAAAAAAAAAGACCACAAGACTATGATCCATGTACCATCTGCATATTGTTAAAATTGCCCAAAATATGTATGTATACCATGGTACATGGATGATCTTACAGGAGACCTAACAGATTGTTACAAAGGCATTCTAAAATATTGTCGCACAGAAAGTTTAAGAAAACTATTCACACATCAAAAGAAGCATAAATAAGAAAGCACCAAGATACCTTTGATAAGGTCACAGTGTTTATTTTTTCTTGACATCTATTGAAAAAACAGTAAAGCTTTATAGTTTCACTTAAGTACTTCTAATCAACAAATAGGTTAATTGAGAAAAAAGTGAAAGCGAGGCATTAAAGAATAAAGAAATCCTAGCCACCGTGAAATACCATAGCTATTCAATATTTTTCAATGGTTTCAATGCTGGGGAGTAATTCCCTTTTTATACGAGAACCAGTCTGCCCAGATTGTCTGCCAATCTTGTCGGAAAAGGCTATAGCAGTTCAAGCAATTGTTTTCGGGACTACAAGAGGCAAAGCCAACCTTAAATAAAAGAGGCACAAGAAGAAGAAGTAAAGTAGTCTACAAGTGGAGAAAGGTATCACATTTTTTACATTTAATGCACATTTTAAATTATGAGTAGTATCTCTTGATTTCTCCCAGTAATGTTGTAAAGGTGATTTCATCGACGATGACAAATCTTTTTGCTCGTCTGCTGAAGTAGTAGATGTCTCCCGTGTAGATGTCGAACCACAGAGCGTGGATGTGCAGATTGTGGGATTGCAGTCTCTTTTTTAGAAAGCCGTACGATGCTATGTTCTGCATTTGCTGTAGGGTGTTAACCTGGAATATACAAGAAAAAATATACCTGATGTTTAAGTAATGTTGACCAGTCAGCCACATTGTCGCTGGTATGGTCGACAGGATAAGGTGTCGGCGCTCAAATTTGCGTTAGTGAGACTATCACAAGTTCAAAGCCCGCGTGCGTTGTGTCCTATCGACAACAACTTTGACCCTGGTTCAACAGATGTTATTGAACATTCCAAAGTGTATTGCTGGGTGACGTCACAGGTTTAAGTGATAAAATATTGTTAGCTATTTGGTAAGCTACCAAGTGGAGCGACAGGCAAAAAAAATTACAGATTTTTTATTCCGACTCCATTATGTCATCAATTAAATTTAAAAGGTCAACAGTTACCTGTGATAGTTTATCTTCTATGGCAAATTTATCTTCAGGATCTATGTACGCCACAAATTTCCTCATTTCTGTTTCGGCAGAAAACACCATGGGATTCTTAAAATTATAGTCCATCTTTAGGAACTTGTCTAAGCTGGTTTGGGCGTGAGTGCACAGCCATGATTTCAACGGAGACAATCTTCTATTTTCCTGCAAAAGAAAAAGAAAAACATTTATTTCTCTTGATGTATATTGGCCCAGATTTTTAAACAAGCATGGACTTACAAAAAAGGAATTAAATCATCGGACAATATTTGAAGTAAAGGTTTGCAAAATGGATTTGGCACACTTAAAATGTGGTGCAAATCTGTGTTGCCACTTGGCCAGGCTAAAGACAGAGCAGAGAGTCATTACTTCAATACAATAATGTAGATAGTTTAAAAAGACAGAAAAGCACTACGTACTGCATTTTGCATAACCGTCAACTGTGTATGTTTCATAATGCTGTTAACTAGAAAAAATCCCTAATTATTGGGAATCCATTTTTTACTTACTATGGGTAAAGGGAATGAGGAAATACTGACGAAGAAAGTATACGTTGCAAGAATAGATGGGACCGGTCCGTAGTCCAGGTGGTAACACTTCGGACTCGTAACTGGAAGGTCGTGGGTTCGAATCCCGGCGGAGCACAAAAAAATACCATTTATATTTTCAAATTTGCTCTTCGCTGGGTTGAAAAATTCATAAACCTTTACCAAAGACCGGTCATCAAAAGATCCATCCAGCCTTACAACAACTGGGTCTTGCTTGAGAATTGGCGCTTTCTACAGCGACGACCAAGCTCGCAGAGGGCTCTTCAGGTGTGATACACACAAAAACAGCGCTCACCAAATAAATCAGCCTAATTTAATTTTAATTTTTTTTTAATGTCGAGGTAGAGGAAGACCAAAAAAGGTATGGATGGACCAAATATCCGAAATTGCGAATGAATGGAATATCCAGTCATAATAAAAAGAGAGCTTGTATGAAGAAGGTTATGACTCTGGAGGAAATGAAAGAAGTATGTAAGGACAGAAAGCAATGGCGGTTGATCTGTAATGTTGGCGGCTAGGATTTTTTAAATTGGAATTTGTTTTCTGTTTTAGTTTTGATGTCCATACATATTATTATTTATTGATTTTAAAAATGTAATTTGTTGTGTATGTTCCTTGACTTATACTTAGGTTGATACACGGCTGACCACCCATGCTGTAAAGTATGGTTCACTTTGCAAGTGTCACCCCTGTTTCAGTTAAGGATGGCAAGAGTTGCAGGGTGTATGTCCATTTGAGATTTGGGTTTTTATTATGTAGGTTCACAGTTATGTAGGTCAGCTTGTGAGAATGCATATAATGTGAATCCCCAATGTAACATATCTTTGCAACTTAGATTAGATTAGATTAGATGAGTGACATCACACAGCCGAAGGATTTTTTAAGGTGCAGAGTTCATTTCATTGCAATAGCACTGGATGGCTTATACTGTAAATGCCATTTTCCGTTAAGGTCTCTGCAATGTTGGTTGTCGCTAGTCAACACCAATTTCTCAAGCTAGATCCGGTTTCTGAAGGGCTGTATGAACCTTTGTTACTGGCCTTTAATAAAAGTAAATAAAAATTTCATCCCAGAAAAAAGTATGTTTGAAAGTGAAATGACAAGTTTTTTTGGGCTCTATCGGCAATTAAACCCATCAACTTCAAATTATAAATTAACCAATAGACTATTACTGGTCATTGATGCTTGAACTCTTACCAGTGATGATACATCTTTGTCTCTTAGTTGATATAATAAGTTCATGGCCTTGCAGTCTGTGTGTCCGCACACAATAACATGTCTTATATCGTTTACTATGCATCCTAGTTCAAGCGCGGCCGGTTCACAGCTTGTCAACTCATCAATAAAGTGTTGAGAGTGAGGAATTAAATTTCCGGCATTACGAACTGAAAGCAAAACAAAGAGTTTATAAATACACTTCTCAAAGAGAGTTATATTTTTTTTCTACCATTTTGTTTTTGAATTTCCCACATTCGAATTCATAGACAATAATATTTAAGGGCTGTTCATACCTACAAACATGTCGCCAACACATGTTTCAGTGAAACGTGTAGGAATCATTCTACTGTCCATACAAGTAAAAAACACTGCTTTTGGCTGAAAAAAAGAGCAATCAGTTAAAATCAATAATCTTTATAATTAATTTAGTTAAACTACGTATCCTTTTTTTTAATTTTCAAATCGAATGATTAAAAAAAACTGTTTTTATTCTTAAACCATCTATAATATCATTTATTTTGTATTTAAACGAAGTATATTTTTAATAAAAATTATGTATGCGGCTGACCACCCATGCTGTAGAAAATGGTTCACTTTGCCAATGTCACCCCTGTTTCAGGAAAGGTCGGCACGAGTTGCAGGGTGTATGTTCATTTGAGATTCGGGTTTTTATATTTTAGGACTAAATGTGGCATGTGAAATTAAACATGTCTGTTTTGTGAAAATACATATAATGTGAATCTCTAATGTTACTTATATTTTGCAAATTAGATTAGATAAACATTATTTTTTATGTCTTGAAACATAAATACCTAAATTCTTGTGAGCATACCATTCATAACCTAAACGTCAGCTGTCAATTTTTTTGTGCCCTTCGCGATATTTATTCAAAAATTACAAAAAGTGTTCAATTAAAAATGAATCGCTCACCTGCGGGTTGTCTTTAACTTTTTGAAACTGTTGCACCATGACGTCTCTGTCTATGTAGCGGTACCTCATGATGCCCCTAATAATCTTGTCCATGTTTCACAGTTTTTCCGTAAACACATAATTTTTGTCCGACAGTCCTGCGCGACCTCCTCTTGCCTTTGTATGTCAAACATTCACACGGGCGTAAATAAGATGACGCGAATTTCGTCATCAATAATTAATATAATAGATAAATTTATAATTATTTTTTTCTAGACGCTGCAATTCATTGGCGAAATATAGAAAAGTATTTTTGCAAATCTCACTAAAAATTTCATTTTCCTTTCAAATTTTCAAAAGGAGTGAAATATTTTGTTTGTTTTTTTTTTGTATCATGCCTAAGTATAACGTATTGTACTTTTTTTTGCTAACATATGCTTTGAAAATCATACAATAAACATGGAGGAAGTATTAAATGGAGGGGTCGTACATTTGATTTAGTACCAATCAGCATGATTGTCTTTGACACCATACACTGTTTATAATTCTGTCTCGCTCACGACATATGAAATGCTTTTCTCATTTTCTATGTAAGCAACGTGTCTCTACTCCGTCTTCAATCTTTTTACAAATCACTAAGGAAACACATGAAATCACTATGGTAACGGATTTGTTAGTAGTGTTGTTGCAAGTATGAAGATATCTGATAAATTCCGAATTCAAAAATGTTCCCACCTCATTGTGTACGGGATGATTTCCACAAGTATCTATTACCTCGAGCAAGATGTTACATACTTAAAGAAGCAAGTACCTATATATTTGAACATCACTAGTTCTAGAAATGGCTGTCACTTTCGCGAACAAAATATTTTGACTAACAAAAACTAAATTTTATCAACGTATTCGAATATATAGAATAGTGATTAAAGTGAAATATTATTCCATGTTCTATAACACATTTACTCTCATTTGTTGGCACGTTTAGAAAATACCCAGTTTGGCATTTATATGTATTTTTTTCCCAATTAGGTAACACACCTGTTCACAGTTGGAAGGTTACCGATAGAATGAATTTGGATTTTTGTATGATGAGTGGGGTAGCGCATTGCTAATTCTCAAAGGATTGATTTCTTAGCCTATCCAGTTCTATATATCCATGACAATAAATGAAATGCTTTGATTTGTTAAAGGGTCAATAGGTAGGGTAGGTACCCAAAAGAAAAGGTAAAATGATATGATACTAACTGAATCTATAGTTCTATTACTAAAAAAATTACAACTAATACTTACCTACAATTAGAAAACCTTGAATTTTTCAATTTTCATAATAAAACAGCTTGTTTTAAAATACACTTTAAAAAATATATACCTACTTACCCAAACATTGAAATGCTTCAATGTGTGGCATCCACTTAAGTAATGTTCCATTTTCAAAAAAATATCTACCTAAGTACATACCTGATTTTTAATTTATCATTTTTATAGCTGATCAACATTATTTTTAGAAATACTTTTTTTTACTTAAGATTAGAAATGGAAAATAATTAAAAATTTATTAAACTCCTATTCTAGTCCTACGGTTTTGGAAATGTTTATCTTTTATACCTTAAAAAGGTTGATAATCTAATCTTTGTGAATGAAGTAAAAGGTCATCTAATAATATTCTAAACCTTATCAAGCAAAACATCGCTATGTGATATTTTACACTAACGTAATATCAAAATATATCATGTTTTACACCAGTGTAATATTCAATATTAATACAAGATGTTTTGACGCAAGCTAGTCGTAAAAATACATGAGATAACATAGTTCATTAACAACTCAATATAACTGTGATATTTTCTATGTAAGTAAAGGTTGTTGTTGACCAAAATACTTCAATATTGTCATAAATGTAACTGGTTTATAGTCTAGTGGTTATCACCTTGGACTTCTGATTGCATAGAGCAAGGTTTGGTCTCTGGCATAGCTCTAAAAATATTGTTTCATTTTTGTTCATCTGATTTGTAGTCAGCCAGGGTTGTGTGACACAATATTTTGTTATTGGTTGCTAAGCACCTATATCACATAGAACGGTCTGTAGTCTAGTGGTTAAGGCTACGGACTTGTATTCCGAAGGTCGCGAGTTTGATTCCCAGTGGAGCACAAAAAAAAAATTCAGTAATACCTCAAGATACACAAGTTTAATTTGTTCTGTAACCTTGTTCGTATGTCAATTTGCTCGTATCTCGGAACAGTTTTCCCCATTGAAATTAATTGAAATGCTTGGTGTTTCTTTTCCACGAACTGTCCTCTCTTCTATCTCAAATTTTGCTTGTATTCCAAAACAAAACTTTGCTCGCTTGACAGCTCGTATCTCAAATAACTTGTATGTAAGGGCTCTCATATCTCAAGGTACCACTGTACTTTCAAATGATATGCTCTTCACTGGGTTGAAAAATTCATTTTCCGGTCGGGTCCGGACCAGTCACCAAAGGTTCATCCAACCTCACAGAAAATGAGTCTTGTTTGAGAATTGGAACTTTGTAACGGCAACCAAGCTCGCAGAGGGCTCTTGAGAAAACAAGGCTCACCAAATCATCCATGTAATTATTATAGACCTGTGATATTACCATAAAGAAAAAAACCAAACATTGTGCTGCGCGTATCCGTTTTATAATGCCATTTAGGGAATCAACAAAAGTGGCTGAAATAAGTAAGAAAAAAATAAAAACGGAAGACAATATTTTTATTTGTATAAATAAAATATTGATAAACAAGATGAGAACAATAAAATATTTTACATTGATAAATGATACAGTTTTGCTTACTGTCAACACTACCAAATTTAAAGCCAGTTCAGACTCAATAAGTCGCGAGTGCATTAGTCGTTGAATGTGTGTGTTTCTGCGTACACACGCACACCAAGATTTTATACTAAACTTACCTACTAATCAAGCTCTTGGGGCGCATGCTACTTGGAAACCAAGGTGTGTTAAATTGACAGTTTTGGTTGATTGCCAGTCTGTACCTCAGACCGGTTCGTAGTCTAGTGGTTAACACTTTGGACTGGTGATTGGGAGGTAGTGGGTTTGAATCCCAGCAGAGCACACAAAAATATTTAAATTTTCAAATATACTTGGCTGGGTTGAAAATGTATAGAATATAGCATGCCACTCCTACAGAGTGATTTAATTTTCATAATTTTTTTTTATTTATGCAATCAAAGTGAGTTTACGCAATGCTTTATACTAGGGACTCTGTTCCTCTTTAAAGGGCGCTAGGGTTGTTGACAAGGTCAAAGCATCATTCGAGCAAACTTATTGGCTGTCAAAAATGCAATGCGCCCATTGGTTCACGCCATAATTACAAAGTTCACGGTTTTCCCATTTACTCAGGAGCTGCGTACTATGTTGGTGTAGCAAACTATGATCATGGGCCATGCAGGCAATCAGCGATCACTATCGCACTCTATAAGAGCTTACACTCTTATATCTATACACCTTATCGGAAACACAGAGTTTAATCCTTTTAAAATAAGATTAACCACAAATGCTTTTGCTAATATATTGCATCAGATTTTTGGCCCCATTAGGATATAATTTTTAAAGCTATATCTTCTGAATAAAATACCAATAGAAGTGCTTTCTTTTTACATAATTGAAAAAAACAACAAAATGAGTATTGCCAGTAAACAGTACCCTTAGTACGAGTTGCAAAACTTGGGTAATGTAAAGTTTACGGCAATTATTAAAGAGTGATTTCCTCCAAAATCAGCCATTTTTGTTTGTTTGAACTTGATTTTCTTCATCACTGTAACTCTTTTGCTAAAAAAACGGCAGATTTTGGGAGAAATTACGCTTTAATATTTTCCGTAAACTTTACTTTTCTCAAGTTTTGCAACTCGTACTAAGGGTACAGATGATGAAATATTACATATGCGGCTAAAAATAAAATATAATTATGTAAAATTACAATTTCCGTAACGTAACAATCCGCGTAAACAAAAAAATACCGTAATAAAAATATTGTAACAAAAATTTACAACACAATTGTTGCATTTTGGAAATGTTTGAAATGAATTGAAATACACTTTCAGTCCCTTTTCGTTAAATGTTTTTAAATAAATGTCCCTATAATACGGGATAAAATATTGGATATAATTTTATTTGGGTTTAAAATTAAAAAAAAAGGTTTGTATTGTAATCGCACAGAGAAGAATGTAAACAACAAAATTCAAAATTGTACATTTAAGGCTTTCATAGTTGACGGTACACATTTGCGGTTTATTTTCCAGGATCTATTGTCGGCGTTATGGCCGAGGGGGCCAAGTGGGCTGATCTTTCTAGCGTGTTTGGAATAGAATAAGAAGCCTAAGTTGGTGAATTGTATTCTTCTTCACAAATCTATTAAAAAAAAAAAATCTATTGCCATGGTTCATCAGAACTGAAGCTCCCAGACGATTTGCCCATGGCTTGGGCTTTTTCAGTGATGTGTTACACCATCATCACATTGCTGAAGAAGCTCATCGAAGATACGAGAGAAACTTCAGAAGCTCCAGCTCTGATGAACTACGGCAACAGATTCCTGAAAATAACCCTCTAACTTTGAAATGTTTGGGAGAGAAATTTAACTGTTTGTTTACAGTATGCGGCTGGCTATTTTTCAAAGTCTAAATCAAACATTTTTAAGTTGAAAATCTTTTTGATTTTTTTCTAAGACCTCTGTTACTTCAGTACAATTTCAAATAGTAAATAATTTAATTTTGAGAATGACAAAAAAATCTTCCTGCGCAATGACAGTATATTAACGTGTTAAAAAATCAGTTGTGTACCAAATGAGTTTTTACCATGAGTATACAACATACTAGTTTACATTCACAAGGCATGGAGAGTAAAAAATGTATGAAGTTTGCGTTGCCGTTTACGCTCACTGGAGGCGCTTTGTATGGCAGATTTAACAGTCCCTCCAGTGGGCATAAATTTCCACCAAAACTTCCATAATTTATTTACACCCCATAACACAAGAATGTACTGTTTTTTGTTATACTAAGGGGTACTTTGTATCTTTTCTTAGTTTAGCCATATTTTTGAAATTGAATAATAATTCAAATTACCAATAGTTTATACACCGTTCAGACAAGAACAGTTGCTTAGTGGTAAGTTGGCTTTTTAAAGGACACATACACACTTTCTACTGTCCTTAGCTAACTGTGTCTGTTTCAACCTTGAGAACCAGTTTTTCCAACAGTAGTTTTGAAAATTTAAATTGTAGAAAAAAACTTTTTTTTTTAATTGTGTGATTAATTTTTGTTTGTTCAGTTTAAATTAAACAAAACTATTCTAAGAACAGCTGCTTTTCAAATTCACAAATGACTAGTTTACATTTTGATGGCAATTTAAGGTAAAAACATCAATCGTGTCATATAAGCAAAGCCGAAATCCAGGGTTTTTAATAAAAAACAGATGAACATATAGAAACACAAAATTACACACTTCATTTTATTTAAAAAAAACCCTTGATTGCCGCCTTTCGACCTAAACGACTCAATTTTCAGAATGCTTCTTCACTGAAGAGTGTAAAATAGAATTAAAAAACATATTTCTTTGAAGATTTCATAACAATCAACAGATGAATGAAAAACATGTGCATTTTTATTGTGTCACGACAAATCAGTCAAAGATCCCTCATCCACAGATAGCTCGGCCATGGACAGTTTGTCCACAGGACTTTTCGGTCAACGACATTTCAGTCACATACAATATAGGTTCCATCACAGAAAACAACAATAGGGTATTTGCAATAGTGAGGAATATGATAACAAGTATATTATTTTGATAGATTTCGAAAAATCAAATAATAATATGTTGATTTGAAGTCGAAAATATTTTTTTTCGATTTTATATTTAAAAAAGAAAATATAGAAATTTGGACAAGTTTTTAAACGGATATGAGATCTGCTTTTTCTATTTCCGGTGCTGTGACGTCATATGTTGACGTCACTTTCTTTTATTGACATTCCATACTCTGTTTGACATGTGTTGTTGACAACAGAAACAAATGAAAACAATATAAACAAATGAAATGTTTTTAAAGAAACACACAAACTTGTTGAAAAATAACAGCCTCAACGGTGTAAACATTAAAAAGCGATGTTTAAATTACATGAATGTGAGGGCTGTCAGTTGACACGGCGCTGTTTACAAGACCGTGACGTCACGCGAGAAAATTTCATCTAGTAGCGTTTAGGCGCGAAAATTAAAAAATCGATTTTAAAATGCTTATAACTTTGCTAAAAATACAACTAAAATTAAAATTCAAGAAGTTTTGGGCTAATAAAGCATAAACGAATTTAAATCACAAAAAAAAGAAAAATGTGAAAATACCCTATTAATAACAACTATAGTAATTACAAAGATTTTTTGTGATAGAGCTGTCTTTAGAACCATATTCTATGTGACCGAAATATCGTTGATTGAAAAGTCGCGTGGAAGAACTGCTGTGTGACCGATTTGTCCATGGCCGAGCTGCCTGTGGACGGGTTGTCTGTGACCGATTCGTCGCAGAACCCATTTTTATACTTTAGGCATGAAAAAATGATGAAAATGTTTTATAGAAAGAAATTATGAAACAGTACAAAAAGTTATTTTGTGAACGTAATGAAATAATTATAAAAAAATATGTTGTACCCAAATAAATAAACTTTTATAGATTATTGTGATGTTTCCCCAGATTTGGGGTGCCACAAGTCAAAACCAGAGGCGGCTCGTCAATAAAACTTTTGGCAGTTCATAATTTCTGCAATTATAGTTTTTCTTTTATTTTCCAATTTGATTTGAATGGAAATTGTAAGAAATACGTACATATATAATGTTTTATTAAGCTATACACGAGTACATACCTACACCCGTTATTTTGCATAACGAATATATGTATTTAAGCGCGTACTTACAGTTATTTAAAATGGAAATCCATCCGCACAACAGCACAAAATTTAACAAAATAAATTGTTCCAGATAGGTATAATTAATCTGTTCTCATGCACTTTATCATTGAAATTTTTGATTGATTCTCTATAACCAACATCAAGCCATTGTGGAAGATCTGTTTGGCCTAATCAATTTAAAGGCATTACATGCTCAATGTGAGTTTACGAAAGTGCATGATGTTTAACTTCCTCAGTAAGGTGAGCGAGATCCATGACACATCTTCGCCCCACGATTTTTCACCACAAATTATACGACACGGAAAGAAAAAAACCATTCACAACCACACAGCCATGATGCTTAAATACCCTATTCACTGTTTTAGATTTAGCTTTACATTGTTAAACAATTTTAGTTTGAAAGAACAACAATTTTTTTTTATTAAGTCCACGTCTGCTTTATTATTGAAATTCATCGTCAGAAAATTAATTAACAACAATCTTGTAATGAATTTACGATGATTTTTAAAAGAATGTAAAAAATATTCCCGCAAAATCAAAGGCCAACCGATGACTGTATATCTCTACGTCAACTAACAACTGAACGGATGTGAATCATCCAGAGTCCAGTTTGGCAATTATTATTTATAATCAACATTGTAATAACCAATGTTTTCTTTAAAATGCTAAGGAGAGTAAGACCCTCCGCACACTAGACGACAGGCTGCGGCCGACAGTTTTAATATATTTTGTTCAAAGCTCCGCACACTTGTCGCCGAGTCGCGCCGATCGCCGATTCGCGCCGACACACAGTGGGCGGGATTCCAAATCTAGCGCATGATAAGTCCAGTTTTGAAGTATTGCCAATTCTAAGAAAAGTACCTGCATATGATAAATAGATAGCCCAGAAACAGTTCCTTATGGCAAAAATATTTTTTTTTTTGCGGGATAATCCCCGAGAGTCAGGTAAACATGACTTTGTCGGAATAATGTCCGGTTTGAAAAATTATTCAGTTATTATTTGCCTTTCTACCTGGAAGCACTGTGCCTAAAGTTCTAGTCCAATCGTGTTCACTGTTTTTGCATATTAAAGCTGAAGAGATGAACTTTATTTTTTAAGAATGTTTGTTGTGTTTGCTTTATTATTTTGTCCAAAAATGTTTTTTGAATCACGTTGAGTATTTGGATTAATAAAATTACAATGTATACCTTTTCAGTAGACTCGGAATCAAAAGTTTGACCGGGATTGGCCATAATTTTAAGTGTCATATTAAGAAACACTTATGAGGCTTATTTTGTGGGTAAAAGATTTTGCTAGTTTTTGCGACTAATGTTTTTACGATTTTTTAAAGGAACCATGTCAGTCCAGAAAAATAACTCTTCTTAGTATGGCAAAATGAAAGGACCGTAGCAAAAAAAACTACGGCAGTACAGGATTATTTATTTTCACAAATTAAGCTTCACAATGATGAAAATAATGAATTTTGTATTAAAGTAAGACTAAAATTAAAATCCTGAATAAATAATCTGCGTTTAAAATGGGCACATTCATGCCGTAATGTTAATTTTTTTGAAAAAAAATAAAAATGTAAGTGGTTGTTGAAGAACATTACTTTGCCTGACTTCGATAATGTATCAGCACCCTCATTGTCTATGGGACGACTATTAGCTCATTTTTTTCAAGTAAGTGACCAAACAAAACGTAAAAAAGTTTATTCACTTCTTGAAACAAGAAGTCACTAAGAAATCATGTTTGCGTCAAAACTAATTTTCAAAACTCAGGCAAAAGAGATGCTGCTAAGGTCCTTACGGATCTTGAAACTACTTTACATCGTGCATCAAAGATAAAAAAATATATATATCTGCGTAGCCAAGTACACGTCCGAAGAAGCACTTGCATTGTATTTTGACGCAACTTTAGCCGAACACTCATACAGACTAATTGAATGGAGATGTTATTAGGGAAGCTAAAAAAATATTGTTATAACGTTAAAAAATATATATAACCTAGTGAAAGCCTTATAAATACGTCCGATATTTCTGCGGCAGTAACCGTGCAAGGACTCGTCAACCACACAGTGCAGAGGTTCCTGGAGAGTCAAAAAAGTGTTACAGCAAGCTCTCCTAGATTCAACATCTTCAGCATCAGACTTTACAATGCTGTACAAATGGAGAGACGACAAAAGTGCCAGTCAGTTCACTTATTTGCAAGCCTTCAGTCCATCAACATCTGAAACTGAAGGAGTCTGAAACTGAAGGGACTGAACATCCAAAAAAAAACGGATGCGTATTTGTTTGTCATATTTTGTATTGTGCCGCTTCTAGTAAAAAGGGGGGGGAAAATGAGATGGAAAAATCCTCGACTATCTTCCACAAGGTATCTGTTGCAAGCCAACACAAATAATATTTGCAAAAGAGACAATCGAATAAACACAAAAAGGGAAATCGACAATGTGCAAAATCATATTCATTAAATTATTTCGACTACAGTTACTTTTTGTGATTTTAATATTAGAGTAACTCATGTTTTTAAATTGACTAAGATTGATGAAAAGACATTTAATGTTATTACTGAATCGTCATTGAAGACCTGTGAAGTATATTGGACAGCCCCAAAAATAATACACAACATATGTAGATGAAGTGATGTGCTTGGGGAAAAATAAGTGTCTGTACGAATATGGCTTTCATATTACATCCACATTACATGCGTAAATAAGATGTTTTGAGAGCTTGGTACATACTTCATATCGACTTTCTAAAAAAATGGCAAGTTTTTGAAGTGTCAAATAAAGCAGCCACTGAAAAAAAACAAGAAAAAGTGATTGATGGGTTGACAGAAAAAAATAGTAAGTTTTTAAAATTTTAAAAATAAAACTTTCGACTTTACTCTTAATTTGTTTAATAATTGTGCATATTTTTCACAATATTTTGTGTCAGTTTTATCCAAAAACAACCACTTCTATCAATTCAATAAAAAAAACCGGATAATTTTTCGATAAAAGCATAAATTTTCAGTATGACGACTTATCACGCGCTAGATTTAAGATTCCGCCCACTGTGCGACAAGTCGCTGTCGCCTGTCGTCTAGTGTGCGGAGGGTCTAACTTATGATGGTTTCATTGTTCATTGTTCATATAATGTCAACACACGTCGACTATTTCATAATATTTGGGTGTTGCACGTAGCAAGGCGTTTGCCATCTTTGTCTACCGCGTTACAGAAGCTATGATTGATCTGCTATCTCTCTCACAGCCACGGATTCGACAGTTTTTCATAATATGTATGGAAGTTTTTCAAGATCTCTGTGCATTGAGCGATATGCCCCGAGAAGTATAATAATTATACTATAATATTATGTATGACAGCGGTCCTTTGCGCTTATCAGGCGCTTCGTATAATTATTAGTGATTTTTTACTTCAGCGATCTTTTAACACATCTTCCACACGATATATTTTTATTAAAAGTGTATACATTTTTTTTGCTAAAATTATTACAAAATCTAGGCAGCTCACTGCACGGATGCACGTTAATAGAAACCGCCTCTGGTCAAAACATGGTGTTATGAGGTAAAAAATGACATTAAAAAATATTCATTACCTGTTACGTGTTGCCATAACTAAAAGGATCATAATAATAAGGATCTGGGACTGAATAGATCCCAAATAAATGGATTTCTGGAAAGACTAACAAAAGCGGCCATCTCGGGATCATACCACATTTGGCTGCGAAGATCTGAGAGCCCAGACACCTCTGGACATGCAACGTAGTTAATCGGACTTACATATTGGAAGGAAGGATGAGTTGGGAGGAATTGGGAACGTTGTCATGACAAAAGGATCCTTAACCAACCAAAGACAGGTCGTAAGTCCTGTGACTCCCATCTCATCCTGACTCCGTGCGGCGGGCCTGAGTTTGGGTCTTAGATTTTCAAAATTAGAGACCTGACTCGGTGAGACCGTGGATGCTCAGCTATTTCACAAATTTTATAACAAAATTCGAGACATATGTGGCACTCTATTTTGTTAGAATTATTTGCCTGTATGATACTTCAAAGTCATTTTTCTCAATTAGACACTTTTTGACTTGTGGCACTCTAGACCTGGGGATCCAAATTATTATTTAAATTGTCCATTGCATTTATGTTAACTTTTGTTCTTTGAGCCCGTGCCACATGGCCAAACATTGGCAAGCGTGTGGAAGGGACACTTGTCGAGGTTTGCCAAATGTTTGGCCAATGTCTGGAACTGACTTCACACCCACTGTACGGGATCACAAACTGACACTTTTGACCGTTGATATACTTACATAATTTTAAATTAAGTGTGTTGTAATTTTTTCTGTAATACCACCGTAAATGAAGTTCATAGCGGGGATGTTACAGATATCCGTGTACGTAACCAAACTGTGGGATATCCGAAGTAAAATAATATCCGTATCTGTAACCGAAGCCAACATAAATGTTTCAGATAATATTGAAAAATGTTATAGAAATTAGGAATATCTTCTTGTTGTATTATTATGATATTGTTGCATTTTTTAGTGAAAAGCTATAATAATTACTCATATGACAGATTGTAAAACGAAATGATCATACAATTTGTGTCCATATTTGCAGGTATTTTTCTTTCACAATTCCTCAAAAATATAATATCCGTAACCCAAACTATCCGAAACTAGCGGATTTCCAAAATAATTCCATATCTATACCATATCCGAAACCGAAACAATATTATTTCAATATCCGTAATTTTATATCCATTACATCCCTAGTCCATAGATAAAAAAAGTTTTGACATCACACGGGCAGGTTTTTAAGAAAAGGTCAAACTAATATTTTGTTATTTGTCCCTAAGAGCCCTAGTTACATGATGTGCAACGTTTGTCGGCTGAGAAAAATCTAAGTTGGACATGTTTATTGTTGAATAAATTGAGTACAAAATTTTAAAACACAAGTTTTTTTAGAAGTTTACGTCATAGTTAGTATGGTAGAAGAGAATTACAGACTTTTTTTAAAAGAAGTACTAATCTTTTATCAGCCTTTGAGTAGTTTTTTTAAAGATTTCCCTGGATTTAGAGCCTCGGACTTCCGGTGGCAGCTGGTTCCACGAATAGGGACGTGCTACAGCAAGTGCACAATTGCCGAACACTGTAGGTAATCTCCTGGGCTGGAAGTCTCATCACCACACTAATTCTTACCTACCGAATGTCGGTAATATTTGTATGAAGAATAATCAGCTGTTCACTTGCAGCCATCTTGGATTGACAGGTCTTCACACAAATATTACCGATATTTGGTGGGTAAGAATTACCGTGGTGATGAGACTTCCAGCCCTGGTTGGCTCACTCACCAACATTTTGGAACCCCTCTCTGCCGAACGCAGCGTGAGTCTTCTCTATCTCATTCACGCCTTTCAATGATTGAAGTGAATTAGTACACGCGTACATCAAAATATATTAATTTGATATAAAATCTTTAGAATTTTGCAGATAATTTGGACTGCTTGAGACTATTTTTCACCTATTCAAATAATCTAGACTATCTGTATACCGAAAAAAAAAATCATGCAAAAACAACATGCATAGATATTGGTATGTAGCTAGCATGTTGCCTGTTAGAATGATCAGTCAAAAGTGTCAGTTAAGTGTGATTGCGCATGGCACGGGCCGTATATTTATTGACTTATATCTACACTGGTCCTCAGCGGTACTGTGGTGCATTCGAGGACACTTTTTCTAACTTTTCAAAGTGTTTCCGTGCATTTCTGATATTGATAAGCGTGGCCTCTGAGGGGATGTTGGACTCTGACATGACGACCATCACATATGTGTTTGTGGTGAAGCCGTCGATGAATGCGGCAAACGCGCTGTTGCGAACCTGCAAACAACCACAAATAAAACAGTTAAAAACATCAAAGAGCCATTTATATTTTCAAATTTGCTTTTCCCTGGATTGAAAAATTCATAAAACCTTTACCAATGACCGGTCACCAAAGGTCTATCCAGCCTTACAGCAACTGGGTCTTGCTTGAGAATGTGCGCTTTGTAGCGACGATGACCAAGCTCGTAAAAAGGTTGATAGCTCAATTGGTAGAATTCTTGCATTCCATGCAGAGAGCTAGGGTTCGATCTGAAGGTTTACTCAGCCTTCACAAGAAATGAGAACCAGCCACCCCTGGAGCTGGGAAACCCCCCCTTCAATTAAAGGAAGTTGGCATGAGGACGGCCCCCTTACCCGTAAAAATAAATAGGTCCCGAATCCCCACATGCCACCCCTTCAGGGATAACGCAGGCAAGAAGTTAGACTATATGTGTAGCTAAGTTTTGTTTTTTATAAGTATAGATATAGCAATCACCTCCATACTCTGGAACTGCGCGGCCAGCTTGGAGCAGGACAGCTTGAACTGCTTGATGATGTTGGAGACCTTCTCGAAGCGGTGGCCGTCCTTGTGCGGCTTGCGCTGACAGTGCGAGATGACCAGGAAGGTGGCGCGCTCAAACAGCAGCACCTCGTCGGCGTCCACGATGTTGGCGAACTGGTGCAGCGAGCTCTCCAGCGCCTTCACGTTGGGGATCAGCATGTACACTATGCTCGACCACGCTCTGCACAAGAAAACACATGTTCATAGACCAAATCCTCATAATTGCTCAAATACAAACAAAATAATTGTTGCGCCCCCCTGACAGGGCGCCCCTTCCCTTCTATTCGGTTGAGTCGGCAGACCGTTCACGCATATATAGTGGAAGTATTGCCGCACACATGAAATTAATTCATCAGTTTCAGTTTTTTTATATTATCTCAAAAACTGTTCACATTACCTAGAATATTTTTGATAGACTTTCTAGACATTGTATCATTCTAAAATTTTGAAAAAAAATATGTATATCTTAAATATAAAACCACAAAATTAGAAGAAAAAAATGTGGAAAAAACATTTTTTTTTTTTTGTAGCGTCATTTTTTAAGTTTTATAAAAAAAATAACTTAGCGATATATATAAGAAATTAATAAGCGAACATGTTTTTGTTCACTATTTCCTACATTTCA
This sequence comes from Agapetus fuscipes, assembly GCA_951799405.1. NCBI lineage: Eukaryota > Metazoa > Arthropoda > Insecta > Trichoptera > Glossosomatidae > Agapetus > Agapetus fuscipes. Next base: position 10,440,020 of record OX637343.1, on the reverse strand, counting down.
CAGGCACAGCATATGAAGACAATAATGTGAGAAGCCTTCATTATTAAATACAGCCATACTTGTAGAGGGTTTCGTCCCAGATGCTGGTTCTGAACGCAGTGCACTCCAGAGGTTTGCTGAGCCTCTTCAGGTCCTCCTCCCTCTCCTTGAAAATGATGTCCCGCTGCTCCTCGGCCACCAGGTCCATCTTGTGCACCAGACAGAAGATCCTGGCTTCCGGAGAGTTCTGTAGCCATACCATAATACAATCAATAAGCTACAATATATTTGCAAATTATAATTAACTTTGAAGATTTATTAGATATTTCGGATATTAGACGAACCATTGTTAGAGAATTTAGATAATTCTTGACGTTTTGTGAAATTTGAAAAAAATTCACAGTTGCATGTTAACAGTGAAGTCACACTCTGAGCATTTTTGTGCTCCTTGTAACTAAGGACGATTTGTGTTGAGGTAGGTTGAAACAGATTTGGCGTCTATTTGCATTAAAATATTGTAAGACTGAGGAAAGAATGGAAATGACTTGAACATACAGAGTGAGAAAAAGAGAAGAGCATGCATGAAGAGAGTGATGAATGCCAAAAAGATGAAAGAAGTGCGCAAGGACAGAATAAAGTGGAGATACCGCTACGGATGTACTGGCCATTCCTAGTGAAATTAAGTCTGATAGAAATGGCTACAAACATCTTTAAATAACTGAATAGGCCTCTGTCCGACAGGCAGTCTGATGAATGAAGGTTACTAGTTTGCGGAACTCACCGCTAGAATGGCTTCTAGGCAAGACTGATAGTAGTGCATGTCTTTGTCCAGTTCTCTGCTCTCCACGTCAAACACGTATATGAGGACTTCCACGTTCTTGAAGATGTTGTCTCTCTGCGAGGCAAAGTAGTTCTCCATGAAGGCCTCCTGCCCGCCACAGTCCCACAAGTTTAGGACCAGGTTGCCGAGGAAACGGACGTGTGAATGCTCAACGTCAACTAGAAATTTAAATTAAATAATTATGACTGCAGCAATTTTTTATACACAAGACATCAAAACAGTGCCATTCAACTTGTAGGGTACTTGTTAGGTTTAGGTTGGAATAATTGTCATTTGACATATTTACAATAATAATAACTACACAGTTAAAGAATATTTATCAGATGTTAGACGAACCGTTATAAGAGAACTTACATTATTCTCGACGTTTCATTTTTCGTACCGAGAGGGTTTCTCCTGATGCTAGCTACGTCGCTAACAAAACATAGAGAATAATGTAAGTTCTCTTATAACGGTTCATCTAATATCCGATAAATAAATTTTAACTGTGTAGTTATTATTATTGTAGGGAACTGTCTGTAGAAAAGGGGGAATGTATGAGACACCTAAGTTTTTGAAAACATTATTTTCAGTAGAATGTATCCATGTTGAATGAATATCATAAAATAAAACACTATTTACAAAAATACCTTTTGAATGATACGCAAGAATGTTTCCAAAAAAGAGCCTGCACATTTAAAATATTCATCAGCCATGCGTAAATAAAAAATAAATTACGATAATCAGGGATTACGCAGGCGGCAGTTGTACTAAATGCAGTATGTAGCGCATTAGTGTTTTTTCGATCTACCCACAAATTATATTAAAGTTATGACTGACTGTCCTGTCTTTAGTCAGGCCAAGTGAAGGCAATTTTTCCCTCACTTTACATGTGGCAAGTCAATTATTTAATAAATGATAATCAATATTAAAGTTTTATCAGACTCTTGCAATTGAGTAAAAAGGCAAAATCTCTAAGCACATTTGAAATACTAAAAAATATAGATAATGTAGATAATTTCTAGTTTAAGAAGACATTGAAGATGTACCCTTCATTAACAACTTCCTTCATTAACAACTTCCTTCATTAACAACTTCCTTCATTAACAACTTCCTTCATTAACAACTTACTTATCAGCACCTTTTTAATTCCATTTCTTAAGAAAAATATGCTATAGATAAATGATCAAAATGATAAGAGGATATTTGACAGAGACAGGAGGGACGGAGAGCACAATCTAATTAAAAATATATTTGTATGAAAACTAATCAGCTGTTCACTTGCGGCCATCTTAGATTGACAGGTCTTCATACAAATGCATCATGATTTGTCAAAGTGTGGGCTGAACGGATGACTAAAATGTCTAAGAATAGCCCTAAATGGGATTAAAATTCAAGGTAGGGAAGAGAAAGTGGGGTTTTTTTTCATAAAGAACTTTATGCCATTTTAACATAGAATTCACACATATTTTCAGATGTTTCATAGTTTATTTACAATTCAGTTAATTGATAATAATTAAATTTATAAAAGATAGCTCTATCAGTCATGTGGTTTGTTATCTGCACATTCTTACTCAATGGGACAAAGGTCAACCAAAGTTGGACCTCCTTAGTTGAGAATGAAACACACTCTAGTTTCAATTTGAATTAATGAAAAAAAAAACAGGAACATGTTATTTTGAAGAAACTTGAGAGATTAATCGTCTCACCAGGTCAGGCCCCCAAAAATCTTTCCTTTAAGACCCATACCCATGGAGCTATCTCATAGAGTCATCAACGGCTTAATAGACAGTCCCACTCTGTTGGAGAACTATAGGTTGTATGTGCCAGGCGACTACAGCTGTGGGCGAAGATATAACTTATTTTTATGTACCGAAAAGCCCTCACATGTTGTCGCAAAGCATCCCTTTACGCGGAGTATAAAACTCTTGAATGAGTGTAATAAAGACATCTTCAATTGCAATCTAGATAGATTTACTCACCAAATAAATCAACTAATATTATTATTATTATCTCACTGTTTTCCTTTGTACTTATTCTCTCATATTTTCGTTTATACCGCACTCATTCATGGCCCAGTCATCTTGGACCCTATTGTTCCTACCAGTGAGCATGCTAATGTTGAACTTACTTGTGGCGCCGAGTCTTCTTGTGTCTCTGGCTATGTAATTTGCAAATATTATAGATCTCATACTGGTTTTCCCCGATCCACTTTTGCCCATCAACAGAACCTGAAAGACATCAAACAATTTCATAAGATTATCTTTTCCTTGACTTATAGATTGGTATGACTGAACAGACATACTGTAAAAAATTGTTCACTTTGCCAATGTCAGCCCTGTTTCAGGGAAGGTCGACAATAGTTACAGGCAGTGGCGGTGCGTCATTAGGGGACGAAGGGGATTATCTCTATGTATGAAATAGGAAAAATAAGTACCTATGCACTAAAATAACAAAGTAAAAATAAAATGCATTTTTGTGCTTTATTTTTACTTTATCCGTTTATAATGAATCTTCACAATGTCAATGCTTACTTATTGAAAATGGAATCCGAGAAATAAACTGAAATATTTTCTAAATCATTCATCTTTAGTGTGAAATTTCTACGTAGCGCGATTATATTTTAAAGTTCGGGTCTTCGCTATGTAATGAGATGTACGTACGATGAGGGGGGACCTCTTCTCGTTCCTTCAGCGCCTGCGCCGGACATACACGAACTGATGGTTCGTAAAGTCGGGGATACCGAACGTGTGCCCTATGGTTTTTTTGTATGTATGGGTGAGCAGAGCTTATCTGTGAGTTGGGTCCATAGCAAGTACATACGTTTGCGCATGCGCACTTTAACTGTCTTCACAGACCGGCGGGGAGAGAGCCCAGTGTCACCGAGGTACGTACCAACATACTTATAACACTTTGGTACAAATCACAAGTAATATTATTGTTGGGTGTTACGGGGATTCCCGGTTGGCTACACGTGACGTGATATTAGACTAAAATTTATAATATTTTTTCAGTCTGACGCGTTTTCAAGCATCGTAAGTCCGATTCGTCAGAAATTCCTTACCAAATAGGTAGCTAATTTAGGAGAAAACATCTCGTTTTCTTTAGGATCTTGTTGAATGAAATGTTTTTAAGTAATCAAATGCCAGTTATTATTGATTGCGTACAGTTTTGCCTATGTTGATACTGTTCTGATTTTGTATAATTGTGTTGTGATTTCTATTTTTGTCTATAAATGCCGTGATTTAATATCTGTAAGAAATGTAGAAAAAGTAGTTGGTAAGAGGCGAGGACCTGCACAGTGCCCAGCCTGGTGATATGTATGTAGTGTCTGTGCCTGTGTGCTGTATGGTGGTGACTAGGTGTGGGCTGGTGCCCTGGTGGAGTGCATGGCCAGGTGAGCACCAGACTATCTTACAAGGTCATCCCCTCTCCCAGGATTTAGCTAGAGCCGCTACTGGTTGCAGGGTTTATGTTCATTTGAGATTGGGTAAGGTTAGGTTAGGCAAGATTTGCAGGCCTTATGTTCATTTGGGATTGGATTTTTATATTATAAACCCACATCTGCGAGAATGCATGTAAGTAATATGAATATTAAATATAGTATACATATCTTTGCCACTTAGATTGACGCCTTAAGTTAAGTATAAGTTGGTATGAGGCTGCACCCCCATGCTGTGAAAACTTTATTCACTTTTGCCAACGCTACCCCTGTTTCAGGGAAAGGCGGCAGGGATTGCAAGGTTTATGTTCATGTGAGATTTGATTTATTTTGTAAGTACACATGCAGCATGTGTAAGCGCGAAATTAAACATCAATGCCTGTGAGCGTGCATTAAATGTCAATATATCTTTGCAACTTAGATATAGAAGCCCCTGCAAACATAATTTGGCCTAACCTTCTATAATAATCTATAATCTAAGTTGCAAGGATATATTCATTTAAAGCTCTCAGATGTATGCCCACAAACCTAGTTCGCCCTTACAAATGCTGAATGTGTACTTACAAATAAAATCCAAACCTCAAATGAACATAAGCCCCACAACTTTTGCCGACCTTCCCTAACACAGGGGTGACATTGGCAAAGTGAACCATTTTTTACAGTATGGGTGGTCAGCCTCAGGCCTAACCTTTAAGAAAGGAATTTCACATTGTCGATACCCCTGCAACTCTTGCCGCCTTCACCTGAAAAAGGACACTGGAAAAAGTGAAACATTGGGTGGCCAGTCTCATTCCAACCTATACGTCAAGGAATCCGTACCAAAATAAGTTTAATGGTTATTGTAGATCAAAACATATAAATATTAAATCTGTGTCAAATTTCAGATTAGTTAATATTATTGTGTTATCAATTTATTCAAAATACATCATTGATTCATCCAATTCAACATTAATTATAAGACAAAAGGACGTGACTATTGTTTTTGCGATATTTTACCTTTTTCTTCATTTTTTAAGTGTCTGTTGGGATGCAACTGAGATTTCTGAGATGTTTTTATGACGCACGATTATTTTATTAAGTAATTATTGCAGTTTTGATGGATTTGAGAAGTATTTATGAATGGAAAACGTCAAAAATTCTGGTCAAAATAATGAGACGTCACTTGGTATTGTTTATGGTCACTTGCTATACTGGTGATGACAGATGGCTAAAAAACAACGCGTAGTAAGGTAGGTAAACAAATAAATAACTTAATTTTTATCATTTATGTATAAAGTTCCTCGTTCCTGGTGGTTTTATTTTATTTTCATCATTAAAATTTGGAATTTTGTACTCTCATAAAAAAAAATTGATGAGTTCAAGCGAAAAGTTCAAACAAAAAGATATTTTGAGAACTTTTTGGAAATGTAATTTTTTGCATTTAGGTATACATATATATGTCTATTTCAACCCTGAAAATACAAATTAAGCCCATCAAACATTTTATTTCAACTCAGTTAAGTCCTTGCAACCTTATCCACTTTCAAATTTGATATTTTCTTCTCTCTGGGAAAAGCGACAGCACCATGTTACATATTAGCCTCCAACCTAGCAATCCGGCCGTGTAATGTCACAACTTTTTAGCCTATGTTAAAGTAATAAGACAAACTTCTTTATTAGCAAAAACTTCTGTAACTTTTTACCGCGCTTTTCCCGAAGGAGTGGCGAGGAACCTGTTTATTTTTACAGGTAACGGGGCCGGCTTTTCGCCAATCACTTCAGTAGTTAACGCCGCTTAACGGTAGTTTCCCAGCTCCTGAGTGGGCTGGTAGTCGTTTTCTTGTGATGGCTGAGTAAAGCTTGCCGGTATTTTTCCCAGAACGGGAAATTATTTCCAACATCCTAGATGGGATTCGAACTGAGCTCTTGGCATAGAATGCAAGCACTTTACCAATTGAGCTATTGCCCGGTATTAAGCAACACAAAAAAAAAAAAATTACAATTGACATCACACGGCTAGGCTGCTAGATAAAAGGCAAACAAATATTTTTTATTGGTGTTCCTTGACTTATAGGTTGTTATGCGGCTCACCACCCATACTATAAAAAATTGGTTCACTTTGCCAATGTCACCCCTGTTTCAGGGAAGGACGGCAAGAGTTGCAAGGCTTATGTTCATTTGAGATTGGGTTTTTATATTGTAGGTCCACATGCGGCATGTTTTAGCGCGAAATTATACATATCTGCTAGTGGGAATGCATTTAATATAAATCTTAAAGATATATATCTTTGCAGCTTAGATTAGATTAGATTAGGTTGCTAATGACCAAAGTAACATACGGATGTGATGTTTGCCCGCTGAGAAAAACAAATATTTTCAAATATGTGCTGAGTCGAATTTATAGGGAAGTAAAAAATAAACCACATTTTTTTAATCCATTTATTTTTACAACTTTTTCTACAAAAAATAAAGTTTCTTTCATTTCCCTAAAACGATACATTCATCTTTTTAAATCCAAAATTCGAATATACTAAATTTTGATTTTCAAAAATAAATCAGCCTTCTACACTCAAATATAGCTTTTTTTTATTCTTACACAACTTTTTGAATTTAAAAATATAGAAATATTTGATAAAAGAATCAAACTTATACCTAATGTTAAAATATATTAAAATGATTTCCATTAGCTCTTAAATAAAACAACTTAAAAATATTTGGTACAAAAAATATCTCCAAATTTGTTTGCAATATCCTTTAATTTATGATAAAAAGTAAAACACAATAATCAGTAATACTTAATTTCAGTTTTTTTGCATACATATTTTTGGTTGTGATTGAATTTTTTGTCAACGCCTAGGATTTACAATTTAAAGTTTTTTTTTCATTTCTTGTATGTTTTCCATAGTTAAATCTATATTATTATTGCCAACGTCACCCTTGTTTAAGAGTAATTCATGAGTTGCAGGCTTAATTTTCCTTTGAGATTTGAGTTACTTTGTAAATGCCTAAGTGTGAACTTAAGCACGTCTGCTTGTCTATATGCATTAAATATAAATATATCCTTGCAACTTAGATATAAGATAAATTTATGGAAACACAGATTAGGATTTTGTTTCCTTTGTGATTAAGAAAAATAACAAATTTGATTTTGAGAATGGCTAAATTGTGTTTTATATTGCAAAGAGATTGGGGTGTAAGTTTTAAGTAGGTATATTAATCAATAGACAATACGATCCGATATTTAAAAACTATCTATCAACTTAGAAAAATTGACTAAAGTGTTTAAGCATTGGTTCCTTTTTTTAAAAAAACATTTGTAAATTCTAGTATTTTAGTGATCGACAAGAATCTACTAAAGAATATTAAGTATTTATTTTGGCATTTGAAAACTATCAGGGCTATGTATATATATATTTTAGTGGTTTTCTTATTCTCTGGAGTTAAAATTAAACATCTGTAATTTTTAAGTTCAACAAGAAATAGTACGTGTTCGTGAGATGTAAAGAAATAAATAGATTCGCCAATGCCTAAATTAATCATTTTGATTGTCGCCATTCAAACCAAAGAAAAATTGCAAAAACTGATGAATGTATCCAAAAATATAATAATATCAATTCAGGAACAATCTTCTTTCTGAATAAGAGTTTTAGGCTTACACGGCCGGCTGATGATACTGGAGTGAAGTTTTCCGGGATCTGTTGCCGTGATCTGTGGGAGCTGGAGCTTCCGGACGTTTCGCCCATTTCTACGATGTGATGATGATATGTAGAAAAAGTCGTTATATGTGTAATTTCTCTTACATATATATTAATAGTTTCGCAATGCAATTCATAGATGGTGCTTTCAAAACAACAAACACACGCTGTAGAAGCAAGATGGTAGACATATAAACCCTCATTGCACACACACTGACATCACAGTTCTCATCAAGATCTTCATCATCATCATACTTCACGCTGAAGAAGCCCATTGTAGAAATGGGTGAAACGTCCGGAAGCTCCAGCTCCCACAGACCACGGCAACACAACAGATCCCGGAAAACTTCACTCCAGCAATCTTCTTTCTCACTGATCATAGTTTTCTTTCCTTTCGGAGTTTGACAACATAATTTTTCTTGGTTCATTGAAAGATGTTATAAACAATAGAGTTGTAAAGAATTAAAGACAGTTTTCTAGTATTATTTAGATTTTGGGCAGTAACTTTGTGAAAGCACATTTTAATTAATTAAAATACTTTTTTAACTTTGTTACAATTCACTTGAGTTTTATTTTTTAAAAAACACAACCAGTTTCGGGAGAAGCAGTACCTCCCATCTTCAGGTGTAGTTGATATTTACACCTGAAGATGGGAGGTACTGCTTCTCCCGAAACTGGTTGTGTTTTTTTAAAAAATAAAACTCAAGTGAATTGTAACAAAGTTAAAACAGTTTTCTAGGATCTTTTCCTAAATGAGCAACACAAAATGTACCACGGAAAATGACATTCTCTGTGTTCCATCTATGTATCTCATTTTTGGAAAAAATCATAGAATGCTATCTATAATGTTATGCGATTCAACCTAAATAAGTTGCTTTAGTTTAAACGGAGACATGAAACGACACAATTTTCTATCGCACTTTCAACAAGCTTTAACTCGCTGGTTTCTTCCTGTTTATGACAAACTCATCCAAGAGTTGATAGGCCAGGCCAATTGTCATGGAGCCCACGACGGCTCCCTGTGCGATGACTCTAAGTTGCAGCAGATAGACGCTGGTGCTCATCTTGCCGCGGTTCTTGAATTTGTAGGCTCCAAGGGCGCAGGCTGTCACCAAGCCCAAGAGACCTGCAAACAAACTGCTTGTGTTAGGATATTACAGCCATTACACCCTAGACACATTCTGCCCGGTTTGTCTATGTTTTTCTTCTATCCGGCGCCGGGTCAAACGTCAGCAGTGTATGGAGATGTACGAAAGATTTCACACAATTTTCCCCATTGTGTTTTAATATCATCAAGTCAAAAGTATTTTGATGCAAGTGGACGCTATATCCATTTCCACCTACCTCAACACAAATCTTAGTTAGAAACAAACCTATGATACACCAAGTGTCACCACACTGAACAGGCAAAAATTTAGATGCAAAGGTGAGTTAGATGTAACAATCCATAGACAATCAGAGGGTAGAATGTGTTGTGTCTGAAAATGTCCTTTTACAGTTTACACAGATATTAAATCTCTCTCCGCTGATGAGATATCACAAAATCGTAGAACAATATTCATTGTGAAGTCAACATTGATGGAGAAATACATTCATTGCACTTGTTTTTTTTTTTGCTTTTGAATTTGGTCTAAATTAGAGAAAATATTTTGCATCCAAAGTCCGGTTGATAGTTTAGTTGGTAGAGTACTTGCATTCTATGCCGAGGGCTCGGGTTCGAATCCCGCTGACGGTTTCAGAAATAATTTCCCGTTTCGGTGTTTATTTCAAACCTTAAATAAATAAAACTGGCAAGGTTTACTCAGCCTTCACAATAAATGAGAACCAGCCCCCTCAAGAGCTGGGATACCCCCCACTCCACTGAAGTGGTTGGCGTAAGGCTGCCCCCCTCACCTGTAAAAATAAATAGGTTCACTCGCCATTTGCAACCCCTTCGCCGCGAAGTCGGCGCGAAGAACACTATATGTGTAGCTTAGTTGTGTAGTTGAGTTATGTGTGTCTAGACATAAGTATTTGGATGGTTGTACCTACTCCTGTTTACTCCAAGCTTCTGCTCAAGACTATTCTGGCATGGTCTGGTGTATGCTAGAATACCTTTAGTCACCTATAAATACGGATTGCAGTGCTTTGGAGGGCATTTGTACCCGAGCTATTAAGAGAGAAGTTTTTTTTTTAACTGTGAAGCAAATATGAGTAAATTCTAAAATAAATTGTGTAAAATAAATTTAATCAAACTTTTATTAAATTGAACCCAAGAAAATCAAAACAATATTAAAAGAATAATTATCTTACCTATAACAACAACAGGGGACTCCTTGGCCTTCCTGGTGAGCTTGTCTGAATTAGTCTCGTCCACCCAGTCATACACTCGTTCAGGGTTTCGATTGTCGGCCATTTTTGCTAAAAAAAAAATGGCTTCTTTAAATTATAATCTATAATGAGGATGATAAATGCAAGAGAAAGACGTGTTTGAGATGTCTGTATGCATTCTGTAATTCTAATTGCAGAGGTATATTAACATTCAAAACTTATAATTAATGCAAGCGTGTATATTCGCACTTACACATGCTGCATGTGTACTTACCTAGGAACAGTGAATGTGATAATGAATTTCTATTAAAACAAATAATAATACTTTTGAAAAAATTTCATTTCATATTGATAAGTATATTCTTATTAACGTTACACATATTAAGTATATTTACACATGCAGCATGTGTAAGCGCAAACTTACACGTGTGTGCATTAAATGTCAGTCTATCTTTGCAGCATAGATTATCAATAATTATAGATCTTATAATTAGTAGAATATATAAAAATAAAACGTTATATAAGATGACCTTGAACTTCAAAAAAGGGGAATTTCAGAATGAGTCATTCTAAATTTGAAAAATGCAACAAAACGCATTAAATGCATTCATCAACGGAATCATTTCAAATTTAAATTAAGAACACTTGAAAATTATATTTGAATTTAGAACATAATTTTGAATGTAGAACATGTCAAGTCAACAACTTAATCATCGAACGTTTGTTCGAATTTTGATTTGAATTTATCATGTGGGTACACGGATTTGTGGGTAGGATCATTTTTCAATTTGAATGAAATTCTATAACAAAAATTGATACGATTTTTTTTTTGTAATGATTAACATCGAAAACTTACATGTATTGGAATTTTCGTAAACAAAATTGAGCAGTGGATTAATGGAGTTTATTTAATCGTTTGTCTTGAATGGAAATAATTTCCGAGCCAAAAATAATTTCAATGCAACTTATTCAATGTCAGGAAAAATTATGACACTTCACAGATGGATGACGACATAAATATAATGCATTATATTAAAAAATAAATGTTTCTAACTAACCTGATGTGATTTAATATCACGTAGGTGAGCTATGTCACATTAAAAAGGTAAAACGAAAAATAAATTACAATTTCAATTTTGAAGAAAATTTTTAGCGCCTTCGACGACCATTCGAAATGTCAGATGGCGTTCATAGACAAGACATTGCACAAGTCACGTAATCCATGTGAAATTAGAAAGTAAAGCTCTGTGCATACTGTAGTCATTGTAAGCAACTGGGTTTTATTTGTAAATAGACTATCAACAAATAAATATTTTGTCAGTTGGCAATACTCTTTAATATTTCGTAAAAATGACATGTAAAAAATACTGGTATGTTTATGAACGTTGTTCAATATTATATTTCGGTTGAAAGTAAAGTATGTATCTTCATAATAAGTTGAGTTATTTATAGATAAAATCTGTGGATAAAACCAGGCAGTGATAAAACTAAGTTTACAGTGGTGAATATTTTTTTTAAATGCAAAAGTAATGACTGTTGTGTGAATAGGCAGGACATTTTTGTTATCAATGGATGACGTTGGCAAACATGGAACATGAATCTGTGATGAAGGCGAAATATTTTGACAGCTGGTAAAGGTTAGTGGTCATGAGACTCGTGTAGCGTGGATAAAAGCAGAATGCTTTTAAATAAATACGATAATTCCACAAAATACTAGCGACGACATTGCAAGAGAACGGCCTGGCCATGTCGCGTCACAGAAACGTCAGGTCTCTGAACTACTCGGAGGAATACGATGGCTATGATGATGTTTATGGACATTCAGTCGAAGAAGACAGCGTGCTGTCTCCCACAGACGCTGCTCAGTGGATGTACGATAGAGGCAGGAGGCAGCAGGACATGTCCAGCTACTTCGAACAGCACAAAGACATAGAAGAAGAAGACGAAGATGGTGACGAAGCGAAGGGAGACGCCAGCCTTAGGAGAGATTCTACTTCCACCGACTTAAAAAGCTTGCAATTGAGCGAAATGGACGAGGCGAGACTTTTGTCTTGTCTGGACGAGATAAGGAACGTTCTAGGAGACTCGGTGCCTGAGCAGTCTATCATAAAAACAATAATAACCCAGGATTATGACATTGCCAAAACATTGGACGCCATCTTGAATTCAGACAAACAAACAGAGAAACCGACCATAGACAATAAGACAAAAATGGCAACTACAGAGAAAAGTTATGATTTCAAAGCTTTACCTGTTAAGTTGGCGGTGCCGTCAGATTTGCCGATTAAAGTAATAGCTGCGGCAGGAGAAAATAAAGTACCGAATGTCGTTAAGGGTTTTAAACTTGATGATACTAGGTTGTTGGGAAGCAATTCTGGTACTCCGAGATCCGGATCACCTGCGTCTGGAAGAGGAACTCCATGCAAATCACCCGAACCAATCTCGGAAGAAAAAATAGTCCAGAAACAAAAGGAAAATAAAATAGATGCAAATGCTTTGTATTCTTCGGAGCGCGGTTCAACAAAAGAGCATCTTTGTGTAATTGTCATCGGACATGTGGATGCTGGCAAGTCTACTTTGATGGGACGGTTGCTGTGCGACCTTGGAGAAGTCAGCCAGAGGACTCTTCATAAATACGAGCAGGAAAGCAAGAAGATAGGGAAACAAAGTTTCATGTACGCCTGGGTGCTGGATGAAACTGGGGAAGAAAGGATACGTGGGATCACCATGGACGTTGGCAGAGTACAATTCTCAACTAAAAGTAAACAGATCACAGTTTTAGATGCTCCAGGACATGCAGATTTTATTCCAAACATGATAGCTGGAGCAGGACAAGCTGATGTCGCTTTGTTGGTGATAGATGCAACAACCGGAGAATTCACGACCGGAATGGGTGGTCAAACAAAAGAACATGCTTTACTCGTTAGATCGTTAGGAATCAATCAATTAGCAGTTGCAGTTAATAAGCTGGATACTGCTAATTGGTCTGAGGAACGCTTTAACGAGATTGTCACGCAGCTGAGAATTTTTTTGAAGCAAGCGGGTTTCAAAGAGAATGACGTTACATATGTACCGTGTTCAGGTTTAACTGGAGAGAATCTGATTGGACCACCGAGTGAGAATCAACTTTCCAAATGGTATCACGGACCTTCGCTGATTGATGTCATTGACAATTTTAAATCCCCTGAGAGGCCAATTTCCAAACCGTTCCGGATGTCTGTGAATGATATATTCAAAGGTACCGGTTCAGGTTTTTGCATTTCGGGAAAAATTGAAACTGGAGTGTTGAACAGCGGAGATAAGTTGTTAGTTTGTCCGATCAAAGAACCCGCAGTTGCGAAATCTGTAATGGTTAATGAAATGCCGCAAAACGTTGCGTTTGCAGGCGATCAAGTCAGCGTAAATCTGTCTGGAATCGATATGCAAAATGTCTCGATTGGTTGCATCTTGTGCGATCCATCGAACCCTATCCCTGTAGCGTCAAGATTCGAAGCTAGGATAGTTGTTTTTAATGTTAAAGTGCCGATAACCAAAGGATTTCCTGTTTTGCTTCATCATCAATCGCTGATAGAGTCAGCAAACATTGTGAAGCTGACTGCGTTGATTAATAAGAGCACTGGAAGTGTGGAAAAGAAGAAGCCCAGATGTTTGGGGAATAACTCGGTGGCTTTGGTGGAGATCGAAGTCAGTCGGCCTATCTGCATGGAAGCCTACAAGGACTTTAAGGAGCTGGGCAGGATCATGCTTCGCGTGGCAGGAGTCACAGTCGCGACCGGCCTCGTTACGAGCATAATCAAATGAATGTTGTATTCAGATGTCATGACAAATGGTGCCTACGATACACACATTGTTGTTTTGTGATATGCCGCCACACACACTGATATTTTAAGTGTTATGAATATATACCTGTATCCACGCATAATGAAATATACTTTTGTATAAATCTTTGATTCTTTACCATCAAATATTATACAATTGTGAAAAAATGTAAAACTTCTGTTTTATGAATAAAAAAATATAAAATGAAACTCTTCTGGATTTTACTTTAACAATTCTTTTTGGTTACTTCTCTCTAGGAATCTTCACTACCACATGTTTTCTTTAGATTTCCATCCTGAACTGTTCCTTCCTTGTGACATAAAACCATTGACAAAAGAGTCGGGAAAACAAAATAAAGGAAAAATGGAATGCTATCCTGCTAGGTTGCTAACCAAATAGCATTCTCTATTTCATTTTTGGTTGCTTATAAGCCTAGTCACTTGGACCTGTGATGTTACCTTGCAGAGCAAAATTGAGAATATCCCAATGCCTATGTGATATTTAATGATGGCCAGACCCTTCATTCTTTAAATTTCCTTTGGATGCCGAAATGTAGTGCCTAGCTTGTATTCTAAATGGTTTGTAACATCAGGAAGTGGTCACCCATGTTGTTTGAACCACGTGAATAGAAATGGCTCTGATCTTGGCTATGTGTCTTCGGAGAACATCCGGTCTGAAGAATCTAGACTAGTGGTTTTTAAGGAATCCTGTGCGGGGGACTTCAAATTTCAGAAAATGTGGAGGCCCATCATACTTGTTGGTGTGAGTGAGGTAGCGGTTGATGTCCTGGTCAGAAATACAAGGTTTTCCTTCAATGCTGTTGTATCTGTAGCTCGAATTAAAGTGATCATCCAATCTTCATAGGAGAGGGCTGTTTCTTCTTCTTCCTGTGCGTCTTCAGTGAAGATGGGCAATCAGCATTGCCATTTGCACCTTCGATACTGCAACCCCAAAAAGGGTTCTTGTGTTTCTGCCAAACCACTCTCTCAGATTCTTCAACCAAGATGTTCTCCTTCAACCCGTTTGTCTTACTTCAATTCTTCCTGTATGCTGAGATGCAGGAGTGAATACTTCTCATTATGTGGGTTTTTAAAAAAAATAGATTTGTGAAGAGGAATGCAATTCACCAACCTATTTTGCCTGGCCAGAAACATTTATTAACATTATATACATAGCACTGTAAAGGTTATCAATTAATAATTCATTATTCAATATTTTTAATGAATTATTCATTAATAACTACCCAATGACATCTGTTGTACCAGAGTCGAAGTTATTGTCGATAGAACATGACACAGGTGAGTTCCAAACCAGCCTTAGTGCCAAAATTCCCTCGACCATCCCATCCATCTTGGACCGGTCCATAGTCCAGTGGCAACACTTCGGACTAGTAAATGGAAGGTTGTGGATTCGAATCCCAGCTGAGCACAAAATTTGCAAATTTATATTTCCAAATGTGCTCTTCGCTGGGTTGAAAAATTCATAAACTTTTACCAAAGACCGGTCGCTGAAAGGTCCATCCAACCTTACAACAACTGGGTCTTGCTTGAGAATTGGCGCTTTCTACAGTGACGACCAAGCTCGCAGAGGGCTCTTGAGGTGTGGTACACACAAAAACAGCGCTCACCAAATAACTCAGACTAATATTATTATTATTATCCCAGCGACTGGACGGGTTTTGAGGGTTGTTTGATTTTAAAAAATTAAAGAACTGTTTAAAAAGGCTGCAATATTTATTTTATTACATAGTCAACAATTTTTAGGTTTACATGTAGAAAGAAGTCGGCTAACACATGCAAAGGAATTAGCACAAGTATCAGACCTATGGAACTATGAATATAATGTGGATTTACAATTTAATGGACCAGTGACGAGGTTCTAGAATGGAATAATGGCGACATCTGCCCGCTAGGATTTAAGTAATGCATAAAATTGCCCGGAAACCAAAAAATTATGGGCAACAAACGTGAACCATTTAATATAGCTATGAAACATTTTGTCACGTTTTTTTTTCTTAGACAGTGTTGCTATAAGTTTCCTTACATTGTAACTATATATTGCAGGCTGATGTCATCATCATAAGGTGTCAAAAAACTGACAGTTTTATTCGCATTTTGTTTGGAAAATGGCCCAAAATAAAAAGTGATAACATAGTTTAAGTTAAATAATAATAATAATAAATGATAACCTAAATCATGATATAAAATTCATTATTACATTTTAATCTTAAATAAAGCATTACAAAATATGACTTAAAATGTAAATAAAAATAATTAAAAGCATATATTCACCAAAAGCACACCGACATTCACTTCTGGAGTACAATAATTCCATTTTGTTCTATTTTTAAATATTGTGTTGCAAGGAACAAAAATCCATAGACAAGTTAATTTGAGCTTTGTTGTGTGTAAGTAGGTATATGAAGCATACCCATCACAAATGTATGTGACTTTAGAAATGAAGATATATATCTTTAATTTAATTGTGGCATTAACTGACAAATCGCTGAAATTGATGACAAAGTTAATTGTATTTCTTTTGTATTAACAATGTTGGTTAGAATCATATTGTTCGAGCGACGTATAAATGTCAAAACATGTGTTCTTTTCTTTTATGAATACTCTAGTATTGAGTGACAATGTGCAATGTTATAATTTGAAAACATACAAATATTCAATACAATAAATAATTTTATCTTAAAAAGCGTGTTCATTATATTTCTAAGTCTAGAACATACATTGTCCCCTCAGTTTTTTTGTGAAGCTATGAGAAACGGTCAATTCATATTGATTGTAATGTCCTTTTTTTAATGTTTTTATAAATGGTTTTAAAAAAATCTGTATTTATTTTATTCAAGAAGCATAAATTGCACGAGGGGACCAATAATAAACTTACTTAAGTTCACTGTAAATGGTTCTGAAAAGTCACTTTGACTGACTTATAAAGTAACCATTTTTTAAAAAACAATGTTTTGAAAAAAATATAAGTGGTTCGATGAAAAATTTTTAACATGACCGAATGGAGTCCGCATCTAAGTATGGGGAATTCACAAGTCTAGGTAACTACGGTCCTTAGCAACTAATAAAACCAGATCCAGGGATTCAAATAAAAGTCTGCTCCAGCTGCCGCGCAGAGCCACGAGTACGGTGTTTGGTGACCGAGCCTTTAGCGTTGCTGCTCCGACGGCCTGGAATTCTCTTCCTGCGACCCTCAGGGAGCTGAAGACTGAGGCAGCTTTTCGCAAAGGGCTCAAAACTTTTTTTTTCAAAAACTCTTACAAAGCGCCTCTGCAGTGACTCAGTCACGAAAAGGCCTTATCCAAATTTTATTTATTATTATTAGTACGTACTCGTTAGCTTTTTCGCTAGCAATCCAGCCGCGTGATTTTACAATGAAGTACGCCCGTGAATTGATATAGACAAGATTGCGTCGACACCTGGCCAGGTTGCTAGGAAAAGGCAAAAAAATATTTTGTTTTTAGTTGCTAAGGGCAGTCCCATTCAAGACTGAGGTTTGCTCGCCAAGAAAACAGTTACAAATTCAGAAATGTTCAGACTCCATTTTTGTTGTTGATGACATTTGCGCTGACTCCACTGTAAATTATTGGTTCTCATTTACAGTGAACACAAAAATATTTCAAAAGTATCTACTACGCAAAATAATATTACAAAATTAACAATAAAAAGATATTATAAGACTAGTTTTATTTTATAATGTAATTTTTTGTGACTAATTTTTTGTAGGTATACCAACCAATTTTGAATACAGACACAAAAAGGATTGAAAATTTATTTGTGAAAAAAAGTAGGAAATAATATTTGTTAAAAGGCAGCATGATTATGTAGTACCAATAGAATGCAACAGAATATTTTATTTCTATCTCTTTTTCACTCAATGCAGAGTATAATTATTAGAGAGAGATGGAGGAAATCATAGACACAAATAAGTAGTATTTTGAAAGGTATAAATGTGTTATCATACCTGTCAAATTTTACTTTGTAAAGAAAGTAAATGATACAAAATATGATAAACATGGTTGTCAGTTCGCTCCCTCAGTTCTTGTTTATCGTATACGCCAATCTTGTCAAATATGACTTTTTCATGCAGTTGTCTTATGAATCAAATTCTACACAATCTGAGCTAAGAAAAACCGTTAAACTCGATAATGTGAGAGTTCTTTTACATGTTTTTTAAATAAATTTCTTGTTTTCATAAGACACATTGGTCCAGTACACATGCAAACATTGCTCATGTAAAATTTTCTCAATGGCGTATACGATAAACAAGAACTGAGGCAGCGAGTTGTAAAGAAATATAGACACCAATTTTATAATACTAACCCAAAGGAAAATTATTGGAGACAAGGTTCTTTACATATTATAAAAAAGCTTTGACAAAATTAAGAAGAGCATTTAAAAGAAGCTCTTATATGGATAGTTAACATTATATATATTTTTTATTTCTTGTAAAAATTTAGATGTAAATTATTGCAGTTGTTGTCGTGTCGTAATTTATTATAAATGCTATTTTTATTTGTTTAACATACTTTTTCTTTTTGCTTCAATAATGACAAAACATTACAAGCATAAAAAACGCACAGATTTCATAGATGATAAAACAGAGAAGTATTTTTTTTGATGTTTTATTGGAGTGCTTTCCAACATCCGCGAGAGATGTTTGATCTTTTTGTAAAATAATGATATATGGATTTGTATTTTCTCAAGCACTGTTGGTGGTTTTTCTTGTTTATGGAATCGTTTACATCTTACTGCTATAAATAAGCTGCGTTATGTTAATGAATATATTCTTAAATTAAATATTCAAGCTGTTTTTTTTTTCAATTAACTCTTGAAGAATTCTCATTTATCTAGTTGTATGGAAAGATACATTTTTATGAATTTGTGCTCGATTAGCTATTTTTATTAGTATACTTCTTAGATTGTACATTTCAATTATTTTGTCATATACCTATATTGTATTCATTATGTTTTGATTTTGTTTTTACAATTTTACAAAATTTCCCCCGATTATATTGTTTAAATATGAATTAAAATTTGAAAAATAAAACAAAGTTTTTCTTCAAATTTCAATTAAAATGAATCGTCACTATGTCAACACACAAACCCTTCAACTTTTCAAATATGAAGTATATAAAGCTGAATGTTCAATATACATAAATAAGAAGAATATTTTCGACTCTAAAAAGAGTTGCAATGAAACTTATTTAAAACTGGCATTGAAAATTGACACTTATGTCATTCTTTTGTTCAATCATTTATAGATTACATTATATACTTAATTCATTCATTCTTCCTGACACGAATAAGCATTTACGTTGGCAGTGATTCATAAAGATATGAATTGGGGTATATTCTTGAATAAATGGTCAACGTTAACGTAATCGTTGTGAAAAAAAATTAGCCACTGGAAGATGTATCTTTTTGCATCACAAACGTGGAAAATTATCATAAATATAAAATCACAATAAAAATGGCTGTAAATTAATTTATTTTTTATATACAAACAATCCAATACTTAATCAATTATTGCTAAAAAATATTATTAATTTACATGTTAAATTTGATGAATAATCATTAATTGACTGCAAAAACAGTACACGGGATCTCAGATAACAACATAAAAGTAAGACACGGCTGTTAAATATTTTTTGACAGCTCATTAGCTGTAGTATGTCTAAACTTGAGCTATCTCTTTTGCACTAGTATGTGAAATACACAATCTGTAGAAAGAGCAATCACGAATAATCCCACAAAATTAAAGGCAAACTGTCCTACGATATACTAAGATCCTGCGCACTGTTTAAGGAAAATGTATATTTTATTTAAGACTGAGCAAACTGGCGATAACAAGATTTTTTCACTCATAATATTGTTAGCTTATGAAGACTTTTTGTAGTTTGAACTGTTGGAATTTCATCTTTTAATTGGCTCGATCTGTCAATAAATTTTATGTTCAAAACTCACGTAAAATTGAGCCAAAAAGGCTGATGTAATAAGGCTGAAATTATAACTTCAAGGCCACTAGTTGGTTTTGCCATAAATAATGAATGAATGAAAAAATCTAGCTCCTCCAGAAAAGAAAACATAAAAGAGTCAAAAACGTTTTGAGAATATAAGACTTTTATTTTGATGAAGATGAAATGAGGCCTGCACTTGAATTGACATAGACAAAATAGCGTCATCACCCAGCCGGGTTGCTAAGGAAAATGCATCCAATTATTTTGCTATTGGTTGCTAAGGATGACAGTTCCATAGAAGACTGACGTATGCTTACCGAGATAAAAGTTCCAAATTCAAAAATGTTCGGACCTCATTACAAAGTAAACTTTTGAAAAAAAGACATTCAAATGAGGTCGGAACATTTTTGTACTTGAAATTTTTTTCTCAGTAAGCAAATGTCAGTCTTGTATGGGACTGTTGTCCGTAGGAACCAATAACAATATATTTGTATGCTTTTCCCTAGTAACCCAGTCATGTAACCGCACAATATTATCTATGCCGATTCACGTGCAGACATAATTGACCTATCACCTCTGGAGGAAATGTTTGGGGGTGACGAACTAGAGGACACCAAAGAACTTAAAACGTCTATGATCTGAAACAGGCATGGATGTCACCTCCAATTTATAGCCCAAGAGGACGGTGATCAGCAGAGACAAATGGCTGGCACAACAAGGCACTGTGGCCTTTACAGGTTGGATTAAAATTCCGACGTTTGAACCTTAGGTACTCAATGTACTTCAAATGTGTTTGATTCTTTTAAATAGAGTAGGTGTCTTCAAACTGTCGCCCATCAGTGTCATCAATCCTATTTGGTGTAACAAGCTTTATTGTTACACCCCACCTTGTCAACAACAATTTTAATAAGTTTTGGCCCTTGGATAATATTGGAGTAGTCAGTTTAACCCTAAGGTTTGAAAGTTTGAACACCCCTGATAGATACTCATTTTGTACAACTTAAAAATACATAATATTGCTGATCGATATGTTTCAAAATTGATAGTAAAATTATTATAATACTCAAATGCACGCGCGATTAAAAAAACAAAGCAAAGTATTGAAATGAAAGAAACTGGATTAATAATGATAATAATTTCTATAAGCTAACGTTTACATTTTTTTTATTTACACAACAATAATATAAGTTCTCTAAAATTTCATAATATGGACAATGTTTAGGTATATAAATTGATGATTCAAAGTAAACTGTCACTATTCAAAATATTTTTCATGTTGGCAACATTATTTTCTTGGGTCGGTATGTCAAAATGACAGTTGTGGTCTTTCACAAAATGGCGAATGTTTTTTGTTGTTCTCCAAATCGAATGCAGGAGTAGCCCTTAGCGTAAAGAAGTTTCTAGTAAACACACAAACAAAATGATACTAAAATAGTGTAGGTACGTAATACATGAAGTTGCAGTTTTCTAGAAAATGAACTTTATGAACCTTTATAAAGAGAAAAGATTAGGCATGTCTATATAAAGCAATGGCTGAGGCAAAAAAAAAAAAAGGTTTGCTCAGCCTACATAAGAGGAAATGAGTATCAGCTCCCTTGAGAGCTGAGAAACTATCCCTTCAATTAAAGTGGTTGGCGTAAGGCTGGCCCGATTACCTGTAAAAATAAACAGGTTCCACTTGCCACAAGCGACCCCTTGGGAGAAAACGCGACAAGAAGTTACGCCAACAGTTTATCACTAGGACAGTTTTCTGAAGATGCAACAATGTATAAATACCATTTTTTTTAAATAGATTATAAATATTAATTTTGATATTTTTCAATACATGTTAGGTTATTATTTCATTAAATATAATATATATTTTCGCAATAATCATTAAATTCCTTTTTTTAAGAACTAGATATATATTTTTTATGAATACACATATAATAATATACAAATAAAGAATAATATTATCATACATCATATTCTAAATTCAATTTTTGAAATAACAGATGAATTTTCTAGAAACCTTCAAAATAATAAAAAAAAACTTTTTGCAACATCTTTCTTGAAAACAACTTAGAATATATGAAATATTTAATTATATTATACTAGATATTTATAGTATTTTTTACATTTATAATATTAAAAAACATCTGAACAATCATTTTTTTTATTGAAACACCTTTCCATACATTTGTATGTTGTTTTCCTGAATACTGGCCGAAATTGCGATTAAAAAAAAATGATTGCTCATTTTGGAGTAAATTTGAATAATACAAATACAATTTTTGGGTGTTTTCTTTTTATACAATTTTTTTAATAACCGAAACAAAAAAAAAGTCCAAATAATTAATGAGATCTCCTAAAACTTACAATATAGGTTAAACAGGCACCTTATACTGTATACACCTACAATTACTCATTTTTTACAATAATCATACTTAAAATGAGAGATGGCCCTTATGTTTTTGAGGTTATGTGAAATGAAGACAAAATTGTATTCTAAAAAGCTATTTGAATACATTTACTTGTTCTTGTATTGGCTTTGCATTAAAAACTTATTAAGTAAAAAATATGATGTTATTTTTTAAAAGAAAACACTATATGGCAGATTTGCAGTTAATCAGAATTGTTTGGTATATCTTAACGCAGAAGGTTTAAAGTATAACATGTTGCGGCATATTTGAAGTAAGTAAAATGTCGTACAACAATTTTGAAGTAAAACGTTTGATGGTATTTTTGGTATAAAAGTCTTCCACCAGATTTGAAGTAAAATGTTTATAGCAATTTGAAGTCACAAACTCTTTTAAGAACCATGTTTAATAATAATTTTAGCTTCAATACTGGCCAAATATGAAAATGTGTGAATTGAAATATTTAAAATTTGTGTTATCAGCCAAAAACAAGTACAGAGAGGCGGGATCTCTATTTACAGTATCCTAAGTTTTACATATCCATTATCATTGTAGGTATATAGCTTATTACATAAACATTAAGTAGTTACAATATACAATAAAGATAGATGTATAATATTAATTTGTCATAATAATAAATAAAGCACTTATGTATATTATTTTAAGAGAATAATAATTATATTATAGTCATTTTCTTTCGATAAATTTGACTTGAAGTTATTAAGAACTGGTTAACATAACTCAAGAATCGTGTTTGACACATTTCAAAATACTTAATTTTTTACAATACTAATTGCCGGTCATTTTGTTTTGTGCGCACCATAGACTATATGCAACAGGGTTGCCAAAGGTAATATATTTTTCCATACCTTCTTACAGGCACATGTACTGATACGAGGCAAATGCATTTTAGGATGAATAATTTGGCGTTACCATAAATGGCCACATTAGAAATTGATGTAAGCTGAAATAATGGCAGAGCTTGAAGTATATATTTCAATTTTAGTTCTTCATTTCAGGGTTAAATGCATTTATCACCATTTCTTCTCTATATTTATATTAATAAAACTCACTGCTGCTTACTTTAATACAGAATTGCATAGTCTTTATCGTAAATGCCAGAATTTGATCAATATTGATAATTTCATTGAATGTACAAGGGCGCCATTTTTAATTTTTGACATCTTTCATTGGGTTGAAATCAGCTCAATGAAAGTTTTCGAAGATAAAAAAACATAATATATTGTTCTTTCCCTTTTATCCTCAAAACGATTGCTTTGTTCAAACATGCTATTAACACATAATAGATAAACAATGAAAAAATGAGACCTTAGATATTAACATCATACTTATAAAGAGACATAAACATGAGGGTTGCCTGGAAACTGATTATAACAAGACCTCGTTGTATGAAGATAACACCCTAGGGAGCATTATTTTTGGTGCACAAATTGCCTCAGATGCTCCATCTAAATCTTTTATGGTGATCAATGTTTGATGCCAAATGTACATAAAAAGAAGGGTTCAATTTACAAATCTCTTTGCATCAAGATTTCGGTGCACACAAAAAATTCAATTCAATCATTTCCCTCTTCACATTTGAACATAAATTATGAACCATATCATTGTCCAAAGTAGTTTTTATCATATCATTTACGGTTTAAACATTTATTTATACTATAATATACAATTTTAACATTACCATAGTGACCCAGAGGGCTTAACTTTTACATTTTCTTGTTTTTCATTTATAATCTGACAGCTGTAACAAAGATGGCCGCCAGCATGAGAATGGCAGATGTGAGTGATGTTGCCAGGTGTTGGTTTGCTGATGCGGTCACGGTTTCCTCGGGAGTGGCGCCCAACGGTGTGTCTTTGTTTGCTATCTTTGAGATTGTGATATCTGAATCAGCTGAAAAACGAAAAATTTAACAATTTATCTATTTGTTTTAACAAGAGAAGAAAAACCAGTACACAAAGTGTGAATTTCTGCTTAATGAGTTTGCCCATACAAATTATCCCTCAGCCATATGATTTCATTAATAATAAATAAAAAATGGATTACGGATGATAATCAATCGGGTCAAGTGACATTACATTTTCCCCCCCACATTAAGCATGCCAATTCCATTGAGTAAGAAGTGTATAATATAATAGTGAGTTTTATTTTTGCATTATTAATTTAAAATGAATCTTCAAAATGGCAATACACAAACCCTTAAAATTTTACCCTGTCGTATTTTTTATTCTATAAATATACTCTATCAGTCTTTTTTCATTCATTCTTTTCAAGTGACCAAAACAATTCTTCAGCTTTTTTGTACGTTTACTTCCACACTCTCTTCAAGGATTGTTTTAACAAACCTTTTCCAAGTTTGACCTATTACACTTTCCCTTTATTCATTTCACCATCACATATTATCCATACTTCATTAGTTAATACATTCCTCACAATATATTGACTAATTTTGTACTTTTGAGCGCTGCCCCTTTGTCCCCTCGACTGTCTGGTCCACAAATAGTACAGGAACTTGCCGACTTTATACTAAATGAGAATGACAAGCTTATGAGAAACTTTTGCTCGACTCCTGCAGAAAATCGACTCATACCCGACTCATACCATCGTGCAGGCGGTTCTTTTGTATCCTTTAAAGTTATTTAAGCTACTGTTGAAATAACGGCCGTAAGAGAATCTTCATGTTTAGGAATATTCATAAAACCATCGCATCTTAACTGTAAAGCCACCACCATTTCACTAGGTGTGGCCATAACTTCTGCAGAAGCTTCTCCACTTATTTCTGCATAGCCTTTTAAAGAATGTGGTACATTGTTAAATTAAAACTGAGGTTACATTTGTTTGACATCTTAACGTTTCGTTGGCGACGTAGCCCATGTATTCAGGAGGCTTCAGGATGAGCTGTTCATCTCGATTAGCGAGGGTGTCTTCTAAAGACGTTGACTACATTGCCAACGAAGCATCGAAATTCTCTCATAACGGTTCGTCTAATATCCGAAAAGGGTAATTTAATTATAACTTGTAAATATGTGGTACATCTTTTAAACCCTTACACAATCCTCCGTTGCCGGATCCCGACCCCTCGTTCAAATCGGGGTAATCCTCCATGTCATCGTCATCAGTGTAGCGGCCAGACCCCTCCATCTCGGCCAGTCCTCTCCCTGACCCTCGTCTGCCTGCCTCGTCTCCCTGCATGAAGCTCTCCGACACAGGGTATCCTGTGATTATCTGACTGAGCACCAACTGGAAATATAAACAGTAATTAGGATGATTTATTTGTTTTTTTGTGTGAATTACACCTCAAGAGCTCTCTGCGAGCTACATACCGCTGCATCGGTAAAGTATCTGATAGGAATCGGACGGGGGGACGGGAATCATGAAATAAAGGAGGAACACCAAAGAGGTCTACAACTTGCAGAAAAGTAAAGTCGCTGGTTTTTTAACACGCCATATATTCTTCAAAGTTTATACGCCGGCAACACAACTTTCTTGTTCGGAGGTCGGTACAACAGAGAGAATTTACATACGAGATAACAGAAGACACAGAAAAGTCTTCTTTTTTTTTTTTTACTTTTTGTAGCTATTAGAGCTGTATTCTTTCTTATTTGACAAACTGTAAGGCTAAATTCAGACCAGTTCCAGTAAGGTATATGTTCCGTGGTGAGTAGTAAAAAGGTGTACCTGTCTCATGTGGCCGAGTTTGTCGGCTAGTTTGGTGACCCTGCTGTCTGGAGCCGCTCTTGACGACGGCACTTCCACCTCAGGGTTGTACTTCTCAAAGCTGCTCCTCGCTTCAATCACTGTCTTCGTGTACCTGGAACATTGCAAAAGAACATCATGTAAGAAGCCATCACCATCTGAAAGGTAAAACTGATTCACTGATTTAAGACATTGTGGATAAAATATTTTATAATCATTTCTGACACTCTCGGCGGAGATCGAACCCTTGCTCTCGGCATGAATTGCAAACATTCTACCAACTGCGCTATCGATCGGATACTGTAACTCTGTCGCCATTTCGCTAGGGGTGGCCAGAGCTTTTGCATAGCTGCCTCCATTTCTTTCTATCCTTACGTAGGTACCTTTTTCAATTCATTCATATCCATCACCTTTTTCATGCATTTTCTTCTTTAACGCTCGCTTTGTATATCACATGATGATGATATTTTGCCACTGCTATTAATGAGTGGTCCTTCTACTCTTTCACCGTTCAAAGCAGAAACAAAAGTTCCCTTACTCTCCTATCCTCTGCCCGTTCCAGCACTCCGCACCGTCCAGTTGCTCCGCGAAGCTGTCATCGTTGCACAGGTTATCAGCGAGGTTCAGGAAGAAGCCCTTCGACCTGGAGATGGAGAGGGCCAGCCGGGGGGTGTGGGCGTGGCCGCTGTTCCTCCGCTGGGGGCGCGGCTCCCTCTGCAGGGCGGCGTACGTGTCGTTGGAGGAGGCGCCGCCCACTGACGAGAACGGCTCCGAGAGACGAGCGTGCCCGCAAGCCCTCTTTACCTGCAAACAACACAAGGCAACTGTCACATTTTGAGGTTATAAATTTGTACATGTGAAAAAAGAACCACTTCGCTTTGATAACTCGCCTTGAGAATACTTTCTGCTCGTGAAAGCAAAATGTTGGAAAATAAAGAAGTGGAGGTTTCCTAGCTGTGAAGGGTCTGGTGAAGGTTGAGTAAACCTTGCCGGTATTTCATTTTGGGTTTGAAATCAGCACCGAACGGGAAATCATTTCTGCTACCCAAAGGATATATACAGAGGAAGTGTGAAAAGAAAAAGAGGTAAGGTACGACCGAGAAAAGTATGGAGTGATCAGATTGAGGAGATTGTGAAAGAATGGGATAGGTATACAAAGTGAGCGTAAAAGAAGAAAATGCATGAAAAAAAATATGGACATGAATGAATTGAAAGAGGTATGTAGGGATAGGAAGAAATGGAGGCGCAGTCTGCAGAGGCTCTGGCCATACCTAGCGGAATAGCGACAGAATTATAGTTCACAGTACGCTCGGTGGGATTCGGGCCTCGGGCTCTCGGCATGGAATGCAAGCGCTCTACCAGCTGACTGCATACATACATAAATTCTATTTTATAGACATGGATTCTCACCTACGTTTCAATTCACAGATTTCCAACTATTTTGTCTTTTTAAGTCCCCCTATGATTGGACCTCAAAAAATTTAAACTACATTAATAGTATGTCATTAATAATTTTAGACATTGACTTCCTGTTGGGGTCTTTCAAGTACAGCATATTCAAATAAATTACGAGACCTCGTCTTTCTTTTGGATTCTTCAACCTGTGAAATTTTGGTTGGCTTGTTGAAATAAGGGGTCTTGCTTGGGTTTAAGCCGGGACTAATTTATGATTTTATTTGCCATGAGCAAAGATACGGTGTAAACCCTCGCTAAACCCGTGTATGATTTCACATTCAAAGACGAGTGTTATTCATAGACCCTGGTTTAAATCTAAGTCCAGAAAATATTCAGGAGAATAGTATATTGTTACGAATGTATAGGTTCATGCTTGCGTGTTTTTGTGATTGTGTGCCTAGGCGTGTTTACTTGCTGTGTATGTGTGTGTGTAGGCGTGAGTGTTTGACACTTTGAACTGTTGGTACTTCTGGAACTCTCTGGAAATATCCATTCTAGAGGCGTCTAGTCAATTCAGGAACACGTGAGAATAGGCCTTGGTCACATATAAATACAGGCTGCAGTTCTGTGAATCATTCAGTAACCCTTTGATTACCGAGCCGCGAAGCCATCAAAGCAGAAGTAGCAGAGTGAACCATACTATGTAATTGACTTGTTAAAAATAAATAAATAAAACCGAATATTTATTAAAAGTGAACCCGAAATACAATCATAACAGTTCATAACAGTAATTTATCTATAAGTTACAATGATATGTTAACATTTAGAATTCATATTAAATACACGCCCACAAACAGACACGTGTAAGTCTGCGCATACAAATGCTGTAA
The DNA here is from genome assembly GCA_951799405.1 of Agapetus fuscipes. Classification (NCBI taxonomy): domain Eukaryota; kingdom Metazoa; phylum Arthropoda; class Insecta; order Trichoptera; family Glossosomatidae; genus Agapetus; species Agapetus fuscipes. Next base: position 10,411,600 of record OX637343.1, on the reverse strand, counting down.
AATGAACATAAACCTTGCAACTTTTGCCGACCTTCCCTGAAACGGGAGTGCCATTGGCAAAGTGAACAATTTTTAACAGTACGTATAATGAACTTAAAATGTTAATATAGCTTTGCAACTAAGCTTATAAATTATAGAATGTTTTATTAGGTACTGTATAGGCGATTCGGGCAGAATGCGTTGAGTCTTAAAAGGCCCTTAGACTGAGAACTAAGCTAGGTTTAACTTTCGTCCGGGGCTTAAAGCAGTGTAGCTTGTTCCTGCCCGGGAACAATGGTCGCTTTTATGCTAATTCCGAGTCTTCCTGTTGTAGATTGTGTCCGGGAGTGAAAAATAGAGTGAATTATGTGCAGATCCTGGCCACCCCTATGCTATTCCAGTGAACTAACAGACATTCACACCAACACTCATTTCATTTTCCCACGTTCTTTTTTGTAAACTTACAAAATATTTCGTCTCGAAATATTTTCTTTTTAATGTTTTTTTAGGCTTTCACGGCCGGATTCAGATGCTTGATTTTTTGGTTCCGGGTTTTGACCGTGGTCCATATTTTTTCTTTTTCTCCTTTCTTGATACTTCTTGAAGACTTTCAGCTGACGTTTCGTCTCCTTTCTTCGCCTTTCATTCAGACCTCAGAAGTGAGCAGCTCCGAAGAAGTCACCCACATTTGATTCACACAAAAACAGCGCTTACTAAATAAATCCTTGGATCATTTGACCAGCATTACGTAATGTTTTTACGTCCAGTTTTTTTTGTGAAGAGGAATGCAATTCATCAATACTTTTTACCTGGCCAGTTCGCCTTTATGCGAAAGCAGATGATTGTGTGCATGCAATGACGTCTGTTAGGCCAGGATCGACGTTATTGTCGATAGGACACGGCACAGGGGTGGAAGTCTCGACAACCATCGATAGATCTTCCCGCATCTACCTGGAGATAGGACGGAATAAAACATGGCGGTGAATCAAAAGCTGATCCATTTTATAAGGAACAACGATCTGCTGTTCAGGCATCGCCATGTTTTATTGCGTCCTATCTTCAAATAGGTGCGTTAAGACGTCCGTCGAGACTTCCACCCCACGCGGGGTTCGAACCGGGGATAGTTTCAATTACGCAAATTCAAAGGTATCCCCTCGCCCATCCCAGCGATTTTATTGGTGCTTTTGCCTGCTGCGTCATTTGATTTAAAAAAAAACGACTGCGGTACATTATCCTGAATGAATCTTGCCATTGACGTTTTTATATATCACGTTTCTAATCTAATCTAAGTTGCAAAGATATGTTACATTGGGGATTCACATTTTATGCATTCTCACAAGCAGACGCGTACAAGTTCGCACTTGCCGCATGTGAACCTACAACATAAAAACCCAAATCTCAAATGGACATACACCATGCAACTCTTGCCGTCCTTCCCTGACACAGGGGTGACATTGGCGAAGTGAACCATTTTTACAGCATGGATAGTCCGGTCGATAGCTCAGGTGGTAGAGTGCTTGCATTCCATGCCGAAAGCTCGGGTTCGAATCCCACCGAGGGTGTCAGAAATGATTTCCCGTTTCGGTGTTTATTTCAAACCCCAAAATAAAATACCGGCAAGGTTTACTCAGCCTTCACAAGAAATGAGCACCAGCACTCTCGGGAGCTGGGAAACCTCCACTTCAATTGAAGTGGTTGGCGTAAGGCCGGCCCCCTTACCTGTAAAAATAAATAGATTCAACTCGCCACATGCGACCCCTTCGGGGATAGCGCGGCAAGAAGTTACACTATATGTGTAGCTTAGTTGCGTTTTTTTTTTTAGTTGCGTTGCGGGTGGTCAGCTGCATACCAACCTATTAGTCAAGGAACAGACACAACAAATTACATTTTTAAAATCTATAAATAATAATATGTATGGAGATCAAAACTAAAACAGAAAACAAATTCTAATTAAAAAAAAAAAAAACAAAAATGATTTAAATCAGTTTTAATTGTCCAATTTGAATGACAGCTCACGAATCTGCAGTATTATTTCAACACAAAAGGCATCAATTCTTTTGTTTGATCCATTGAGGTTTGATCATGTTCAAATCATGTAGGTACCTAAAAGTCGAATGCTGCAAAAAAAAATGCAACGAATTAATTAATTTATTTATTGTCTGTATTGTAATTTAGATATTTTATTCATCCTTTTTAATTTCTGGTAGACCTTGAAGAGATTTGTTTTTTTTTCAAACTAAGCGGACACCTTTGATGTTTGGCGCTGTGTAAATATGCGAGGCAGGTTTGTGCAAGAATGGACAACATTCTGCACAAGGAGGTCCACGTCTGAATTGGATTTTTTTTTAAGCAGAAATATTTTTTTTTTTTTATTCAAAAAAGCATTCCCACAAGCTGACACGTACAAGTTCGCGCTTAAACATGCCGCATGTGAACCTACAATATAAAACCCGATCTCAAATGAACATAAGCCCTGCAACTCTTGCCGACCTTCCCTGAAACAGGGGTGACATTGGCACAGTGAACCTTTTTTACAGTGTGGGTGGTCAACCTCATAAAAGTCAAGAAATTACAGTCACCTTCATCAGAACCAGTCAATACAGTCAACGGACTTTTTACGAGCTTGATTTTCGCTACAAAGCGCCAATTTTTGAAGCAAGACCCAGTTGCTGTAAAGCTGGATGGACCTTTGGTGACCGGTTTTTGGTAAAGGTACTTATGTGAATGTTTCAATCCAGCGAAGAGCATATTTGAAAATATAAATGGTATTTTTTTTGTGCTTCGCTGAGATTGGAATCCACAACCTTCCATTTATGAGTCCGAAGCATTACCACTAGACTACGGACCGATCTCTTAACATAACCTTAAAATATTCGTAATCTATGTTTTCATTACAAAGCCACTTTCTGATTATATTTTTTATGTGCGAACCGTTGAATTGATTCGCTGAAACATTCTGGAAATACAGTTTGCAATTGGAAACCGTTTCATTACCATATTAATTGATATCACTTTTAATTGATAACATTTTTAATTGATTCAATCAATTATGGAAGCAATTGAGCATCAAATGGCGGACTGACATTCAGCGTTCGATATGGGTTTTCCTTAATAAGAGTAACACGACTAATGCAGTCAATCCGTCGCATTAAAATGTTGGTTTAAAGTGCACACACTATCCTAGATGACTTCTAATCTAGGGTATCTAAATTTGAATGGTTGATTTAAAAAAGAGACTAAGAACCACAGTGGTCGACCTTGGAAAAAGATGAAAATGTATGGCAGAAGGTTGGAAATATTTATCAGATTTTATGGACAAAATTCAATGATGAATCTGTGATCAAAATCTACTTAACTTTCACGCTGAAAAAGCCAATCGTAGACATGGGCGAAACTTTCGGAAGCTCCAGCTCCCACAAACCACGACAACATACCCCGGGAAGCAACTATTTCAGGCATAATGTTCTCGCTGTTCCGTAACCACTTTTTCTTTTTACATTTATTCTTTACGTACTTTGTAAGGCTCTGTTCACACGGAACGGTTCGGTGCCAGATCGAAAGTCTAGTTTTGCATGGGAATGTAAGAAAGCTTTACACGGTTTTATTTGACAAACCGGACCGTGTAAAAGCGGGTTAGTCTTTCATCATGTATTCTTTTTTCGGTTCCACGTTAGAACGGCACAGTGACAAAACAACACATGACATAACGACACATGATAGAGCGACATATGACAGGACAACACATGACGGAGCATCGCATGACAAAACCTGACATGACATAACATCACAATGATAATACATCACATGACAAAACATCCCAGAAAAGTACATCACAATGACAAAACATCACATACCTAAAAAAGAACATACCCTAAATGGCACATGAAAAAACATCCCATCACAAAACATGACATGTATTGTGATGTGATGTACTGTAATAGGCATGTAATGTCATGTGAGGTTGTGCAATGTGATGTTCTGTCATGTGTCGTTATGCCATGTATCGTTATGTCTATTTTGCTAAATTCCTTACGACCTTAAGGCGACGAGATAGCGATTCGTGTCCAAAAATAAGGTGTACTGTGATTTTTATCTACGGAGTTCTTTAGCAAGCGCTAGCAATATCCGACTTGGCTTGATATCCAAAGTGTAAAGAACTTAGCAGATTAGCGCTTCTGGATAGGAAACGATTTAGCGACGTGAATGTGCGCCTTCACTCAGTTTCATACAAATGTTAGCTTATACTGGTTTACGGTTAATCCGCTCTACGCGGAGTATAAATTAATATTTAATTCGGAATAATTAAACTTAATTGATCTTTCATTCCGCGCGACAGCTCGGCGCGTCTAATGGAATCACGCTAATCTAGAAAATAAAGCCATTTTAGCGTGAACTATCAAAGCTTTGAGGTAAATAAATGCATTTGATCTTCAAACTTTTATTCACATTATATTAGATACACCTTGATTCAGCCATATTTTTTATTATTACAACATTGGCTCTAAGCAGTGATTCCTAACCTGGGGGTGATTTGAGCTCTAATCGGGGCGAAAATTACGCTGGGGGCGATTAAGTAGTGATGGAGCGATAGGAAGGCGATACTAAAGTGATACGGCACCAGCCAGTAACAAATGCCCTAGTTGTTGCCCCCATCGAACTCCATAACAAAACTTAACCCTACACGCTGATTGGCCGGCGTTCGGCAATACACAGGCCGATTCAGATTTAGTTGTAAGATTTGACAAATGGAAACTGAATAAAAACTTGTAACTTTTCTGATATGGTGTTCGACCTGTACCCTTCGTACGAGTTGCAAAACTTGTGTAATGTAAAGTTTACGGCAATTATTAAAGAGGGATTTCCCCCAAAATCTGCCGTTTTTGTTTGTTTGAACTTGATTTACTTCATCACTGTAACTCTTTTGCTAAGACCATAAAGTGTAAGAAACAAAAAAGGCAGATTTTGGGAGAAATCACTCTTTAATATTTTCCGTAAACTACTTTTCTCAAGTTTTGCAACTCGTACTAAGGGTACTGTGGGCCCAAAGTGTATCAATGATTGGCGGCCTATTGGCCTGAATCATTGAGAGTCTGTCAATTTGTAAGTCTTCTGTAACCCGTAAAGTGATTTGTAAAGTTCTGAGAATCAATAAAGAAAGTCAACAAAAAAAATCCAGTCTTCCTCTTCAGTAGAGCTGTCAATTGCATAAAGGGGTGATGGCGTAATAAGATTGGCAAACACTGGGCTAGAACATACAGAGTGAGAAAAAGAGAAGAGGATATATTTGAACTTTAATTAAACAATTATTTTTGACTAAAATTTAGGTTGTGAAGATTTTTTAACTGCAGGGGGGCTATTCCTTATTAATTATGCATTCATTCGGATTCGAATCTGATGTCTATCGCTCCTTGGGTGATATCTTTCTACTGGCATAGACTATAATGACGATTCTCTTCTATCCGTTATTAATTAGGGTTGACCACTTCATGAATATTTAAATGCGCTATCCTAGGCCGCGTCACGACAAATCGGTCAAAGAAAGCTCGTCCACAGACAGCTCGTCCATGGACACAACAGTTCTTCCACCAACTTTTCGGTCGACGAAATTTCTGTCACCGCCAGCTCGGCTACAAATAAGTCGTCCACAGACATATCGGTCACGGACGATTCAGTCACACGACAGTAAGTCCACATGATTTTTCGACCACACGCAATACAGATCCACGCAGGCAGGTCCTTTGAAATTACAGTTGTTTTAATTAATTGTAGTTTTGTGTGATGGAGTTGTTTCTGGACCATATCGGTACCTTAAAAGGTAAAACTGAACACGTGCTGATTCACTGATTTGAGAGATCGACGCTAAAACCTTTTATTGCGTAGTATGACTTCTCATAGTAAGTGAACTAATTATAACAAACTAAGGCAATGATCGTGTCAGACTTCTAAACTACCGGATCTTTACACTTTTTAGTGCTTGCTCTCATAGAAATAGGAAAAAGGTGAATTTATCCGAGAAACCCATTTTATAATAATAATATTAGGATGATTTATTTGGTGAGTGCTGTTTTTATGTATGTGAATCACACCTCAAGAGCCCTCTGCAAGCTTGGTCGTCGCTACAGAAAGCGCCAATTCTCAAACAAGACCCAATCCCTGTAAGGCTGGATGGACCTTTTGTGACCGGTCTTTGGTAAAGGCAATGAATTTTCCAACCACGCAAGAGCATATTTGAAAATATAAATCCCATTTTTTTGTCCTCCGTCAGGTAATATAAGCTTAATATGTCACTTATTCAGTTTTACCTTTAAGGCGTCGATGTATTGTATGTGACCGAAATGTCGTTGATTGAAAAGTCGTGTGGACGAACTGTCGTGTGACCGAATTGTCCGTGACCGATTTATCTGTGTGCGTCCACTGACGGTTTTCTGTGACCGATTTGTCGTGGAACTATCCTAGCCCCGGCATTTGAATGAGACATTTAGTTTTACAGGTGAGGAGCCCTGTCTATCTAACACCTGTTTTAGGTTGGGAGAATTGTTGATAATTAACATGCAGGCTTCATTTGAATATTTTATTTTTATATGAATTCTTTCATTTCCCCACAAAAAAATGTTGAAAACAATGAACTCAGAACATGAGTTGACGCAGACAAAATTGTGACATCACACGACCGGGTTGCTAGGGAAAATGAAGATATGTTTTTTGTTGTTGTTATTGGTTGCTAAGGACCGTAGTCCCATACAAGTGTGGCGCGGAGAAAAAATATTTTTGTAAGTAATTTGAGGGTGTAATGTACGATACACCATTTTGGTATTTTTCTCGATTTTATGTTAAATTTTAACCGACTATTTTTATTTATTTGAAATGCGAATCTGCTCTTGTAGTAATGTGAACGAAAAAAAATGTGTTGGCCTGTGTCAAAATTTCACAATTTCACCAATATTATTTAAATGACCGGTCCGTAGACTAGTGGTTAGCGCTTCAGACTCTCAATGGAAGGTTGTGGGCTCGAATCCCAGCAAAGCACAAAAAAAATTAATTTGTATTTTCAAATATGCTCTTCGCTGAGTTGAAATATTCATAAACCTTTACCAAAGACCGGTCACCACAGGTCCATCCAGCCTTACAGCAACTGGGTCTTGCTATAAAAATTGGCGCTTTCTATGACAACGATCAAGCTCGCAGAGGGATCTGTGATTCACACAAAAACAGCGCTTAACAAATAAATCATCACAATATTATTTATTATTATTTTAATTTGTTGTAAATATGAAATGAAAAAATAAAGTACAAGATATGAAAAATGAGAAAAAAATTATACGTAAGAGACGAAAATGAAAAATAAGGGTACAATGGGAAAAGGAAAGGGCACAAAAGGGCGCTCGAAAGATTTCCTTCTCGTACGGCTGAATGGAATTTCTACCATAGGGGTATGTTGTGTACGAACCTTTTTTTTCTTCTCTCACATATTTTTACATACCACCTACGAGTATTTGAAAGCGATGTGAAACCTTTCGAATGCGTTTTGTTTTTTAATTTCTGGAATCGAGTGAAAATTTGTTAACGTTCCTGAGCCTTAAGCTAAAACTGTGATTTATTTTGTTTTTATTTAATGTATTTTCTTTAATCCAATGGCAGCGCGCATGAATGTGTCTGAATGACCCACAACAAGTGGACGCTCATTCAAAGCTGTACTTTTTTTTCAAAGAGACAACACGGTAAAATAAAGACAAATCCACATTTCATAACAAACAGGTCCTAGATAAACGCAATTGCAACGAGTTTTTTTTTTTTTTTTTTTAAGGAATCCTGTGCGGGAGGCTCCCCAATTCTTGAGAGTCTTGGGGGTCTATGTCACCCTGGAAGGGTGCCGCAGAGGTGTTGCTTGAGTTCTTGGTTCTGTCGTGAGGCGCTGCAAGGAAGTGGTGATTGATGTTGGTTTTGAATAAAACCGGATTAAATTGCGAAGGGAACACAGATACTGGTAGACCATTCCATAAGCGGGCAGTTTGGCAAAGGAATGAGTCATGAAAACGCCAAGTTCTCATAGTTTTGAGATCGACTGCAAAGGGATGAATGAGAGTCGTACTACGAGTTTCCCTTTCTGAAATGAGAGGGGGAGGGATTAATGAATGGAGCTCATTAGAACAAGCTCCGTGGTAATATCGATAAAAAAGACTGAGCATTCCAACCTTTCTTCTGTGCTGGAGCGGCTGCAGATCGGATGTCAGAGAAGGATCATTGATCAACCTCACTGCCCTCCTTTGCACAGAATCAAGTTGGTCACTCAACTTCTTGGACATACCACACCAGAGATGGCTGCCATATTCGATAATGGGGCGGATTTGGGATTTATACAGAGTCAATAATTGGGCTGAAGTAAAAAACCTACGAGCTCTGTATAATATGCCGAGTCGCCGGAAAGCGGAAGTTGTGCGAGACTCAATAGCATCATGGTATTTTAACTCTGATGACAGAGAAACACCAAGAAGATTTAAGTGTTCATGGTTAGAGATGGAGACATTGTCGAAAGTTGGGAGATAGTTGTTTGGAATCCTCTTTAAGGATATCAGACATGCTTGAGTCTTTTTGATGTTGAACTCTACAAGGTTGTCAGTGCCCCAACGGCTGACAGCCCTGAGATCTGTATTGATCTTTGAAGCTAATGATTCACGAGCAATAGATATCGCTGAACTATTTGGGGGCTTTGTAAAAGAGAAACCGTCATGAATTGTACTGTCATCGGCATAGCAGTGGATAGGAGCACAGGATAGTAAGTCATTGATGTGTATAAGAAAAAGTGTCGGAGACAAGACAGAACCTTGGGGGACACCGGAATTGATTGGTAGCAGAGCTGATTTACTACCATCGATGACTGTTTGGATAGATCTGTCTTTAAGAAAGCTGGAAATCCATTCTATGAGGAGGAGGGGAAGTCCAAATGATGACAATTTATTAAGGAGGCTGGAGTGCCAAACTCTATCAAAAGCTTTGGAAATATCAAGAGCAACAGCTTGTGTTTCACCCATAAGATCAAGGCGTTGGCCCCAGACGTGTGTGACATAAGTGAGAAGGTCACCGCTGGAGCGGTTACGGCGAAAACCGTATTGGTGGTCGCTAAGCAGTTTATGGGTTTCCAGATATTCCATAAGCTTATCGTTTATGATCCTTTCCATGACTTTTGAAAGTAAGGAAGTGATTGCGATTGGACGATAATTGGCAGGGTCAGAGCGAATTCCCTTCTTGGGGATGGGATGAACGGTTGCAACCTTCCAGTTAGAAGGCACGGTACCGCATCCAAGGGACAGTTTGTACAGTTTATAAAGGGGATGAGCTAGTTCATTTGCGCAGTTTCTTAATACTAAGGCTGGAATACCATCAGGGCCGCTGGATTTGCGTGTATCTAACCCTTTTAGAGCAGTGAGCACATCTGTGTGTGTTATTTTGGGCATCTCCATAAAGGAGCCGCTATGGGGAATTGATATAGGTGATTTGCCATTATCGTGAAGTGTGGAATTATTGGCAAACAAAGTACACAGAAGATTAGCTTTGTCCGGACCGGAGTGGGCTAATGTGCCATCAGGCTTAGTTAGAGGAGGAAAGGACGAAGCGCAAAAGTTACGACTAATCAGAGCAGACAAAGACCAGAAAGATCGATTTCCGCTGGGACAGGCGGAAAGTTTTTGGCTTATTCTGAAGTCGTGATCAAGTTTAGCTCTATTAATGGTGGCTTTACACTCTTTGGACACTTTGTTGAAGGCTTTTTTATTTGCAGTGGTGTTTGTTGAGTGAGTTGCAACGCTTATGTTCATGTGAGATTTGGTTTATTTCGTAAATACACATACAGCATGTGTCAACGAGAGCATACACGTGTCTCCTTGAGGGCGTGCATTAAAGATGAGCCTTAAATGTATATCTATTTTTTAAACTTAGATAATGGATTATATAGATATCCTTGTAATCACGAAAAACAAATGTAGGTATGTACTAATAATATACTGGGAATCCTCTGCAAATGCAGCATGCCAAAAAGGATGATCGAAAGCGCACGAATCAGAGGAATTAAATACAGTAGCAATTTTATTTATTTATTGTTTGTTTTTTTAAATGTGCTTTTGGTTGACGACGCCGATGTTTTATTCGCTGGGACCAAAGATATATAACAAGGGACGAAATAAAACGAATGGAAATTAAAAAAATATATTCTCGACACAATCACGTGATAAATGACGAACGACCAATCACAGTGGGGCGGTCAGGCGGGCGAGCGACTTGGGCGATGGGCGGGCGATTCTCCAAATCATAGACTAGGACGTATCAGTCTATGATTTCAAGAATCGCATGAGTATGTCGTGCTTGCTTGTGTGCATACATTTTATATGATCATTAATGTTGATTTACATGTGCTACTAAGACCTGGAATTTTCAAGTATAGTAAAGTAAACGAAAATGCAATTTTGGTAAAATTTTCATAATATTTCACTCACCGAATTTCGCCAGTTTATTTAGTTAACTAACGGTTTTTAAGATGACGTCGTCTTCATTGACAGCAGCTGTTTTTTTTAAGAAGGATAAATCCAAGTTGTTGCAAACTGAACATTTTTTGTGTTGTTTTCCAGCTTAATAAAGGTTAGGTTATAGGCATTTGATTTTTATAACCAGTTTGCTGTTTTAAAGCTTTTGAATGGCATTGTAATTATTTCTAAGATTTTCGGGCGAGGCTTGTCACTTCGGTAATTCTCGGTTTCAGTTAACTCGAACTGGAGTATTTTGAATGATAGTTAAAGTAATAGTTAACTAAAATATAACTAAACTTCCAATTGTTCGATGGTGTGAGTATTCGCTGGAATGTTCTAAAAAAAAGGTTCTGGCGTCGCGTATATTCCGTTTCCTAGTATTTCGAGAACCGTCCTTATGTCATTCTATATAAAGGGTCAAGGCTGACTGTAGCGTAAGACTTGTATCAGAGCCCTCGAGCTGAACAGCTAAAAAGCTACTCGGTTTCAAACCAAATGTTTTTTTTTTAAATTTTTTTTTAAATGTGAACGGAATCTTGTGTGAAATCAATTAACCGGAGTTTTCATTAAATTGAGCCCGTAAATCGTCACAATTAGAAATAAACGAAATTCGTGCGTTTTTCTTACGAACTCGGTTCTTGAATTGGTCGCCCGAGACGGACAAAAGAAACCAACTGGTCCTTGACAAAAAAAGCTCTCCAGTTCTCACTCCCGCGTCCCGCCGGGTTCCCAGGCGCATCCCATATTTGGACCATTATATCATCGCGAGAGGTATTCCTCATCATAATACTCGTATCTGGTGAAGCAGGGGATGACGCACAAATACCTAGGTTCATGAGACTGCAAATCAGAATTATGTTCCACTTCCAACGATGATCGGCGATCTATAATGTAATGGGGTAATTTTTAGACATTTTAGTCGTCGGTTGAGCCCACGCTTTGACAAAGTAATGATGCCTGGGCTGAAAGTCTCATCACCACGGTCATTCTTACCTACCGAATTTTGGTAATATTTGTATGAAGACTAATCAGCTGTTCACTTGCGGACATCTTGGATTGACAGATCTTCATACAAATGCATCATTAGTTTGTCAAAGCGTGGGCTCAACGGACGACTGAAATATCTAATTATAGCACCGTAAGTTGCAAGGATAGGATATATACAAAATGTAGGACCACATGCGGCGTGTTTAAGCGCGAACTTATACGTGTCTGTTTTGTGAAAATGCATATAATGTGAATTTCTAATGCTACAAATATTTTGCAACTTAGATTAGATTAGAATAGAAAGCTTATATCAAATGCATGCCCAAAAAAAACACGTGTAAGTTCGCGCTTACAAATGCTGAGTGTGTACTTACAAATTAAAATCCAAACCTGAAATCAACATACACCCTGCAACTTTTGCCGACCTTTCCTGGAACCTGGACATTGGCAAAGTGAACCATTTTTTACAGTATGGGTGGTTAGCCTCATACCAACCTATAAGTCAAGGAATTAGTAGGCGATCATCATGACTATTTTCACTTCGGATGCTGCGGCTCGAAACTTTGTGCTTTTGCCAAACCAGCCGCGATGTCCTTCGGCGTCCTTGATGATGATGAGTCGATGATTGCTTTATAGCGCCGTTTCGTGATGTGGTCACTCGAAGAGCGCTTGTGCAAATCGCCACCTTAAAGGTTAAACTGAATAAGTGCTGATTCACTGATTTGAGAAATCATGGATAAAACATTTTGCTGTGTGTAACTTATCCATTATTTTTTTTTTTTTTTTTTTTTATTTCATAAACAATTTTTACAAGAAATATAAATCTTAAAAATTAAACATTTTTGTCCCGATAAACCAAAAAATTTCAGTTTGTCATCGGGTGCAACAATCAAATTAAAAAATATAAGTCTCAGTATTTAGTGCTAGTATGAAATAAAAAGTAAATTAAAGTTAAAATTAGGAGACAAGAGTAGAGTAAAAACACAAATATAGTTAAGGTAATTAATATAAAAAAGTTCTTTCTCCCAGCCAAATCTTCAAAGATATTATAATTTTATTAATGTTTGTAGATTCCCTTTTAAAGTCCTTTGGCAACAAATTAAATATTTTTGGCACAAGGTAATCCAACGTTCTTTGTCCATATTTGTTATTAATTCTTGGCACAACTAGTCCTTCATTAGATGTAAATCTTGTTTGGTACACATGCTCTAGTTTATTTTTATATTTATCATTAAACAATTGTTGACATATAATTATGTTCCATAGTATACCCTTAATAGGCAAGACATTTAATGATTGGAATAAAAATGGTATATTCTGCCTTTGGTTATACACATTTATGGGAGCAATTAATTTTAAGAGAGCATTTTGAACATTTTGTACATTTTTAATATTGGTGGCGCAAGAATGTCCCCATGCAGTGAGGCCGTATCTTATAATGGACTCGGCAAGCGATAAATATACCAATCTTAATGTAGGGAGCGGCAATATAAACTTTAACTTATATAATTGTCCAACAACAGATCTCAGTCGTTTGCACGTTTTTGAAGTATGTGTGTCCCACTTGAAGAAACAGTCAATTGTTACTCCTAGATAAGTATAATCGCTTACAATGTCAATATTTTCACATAAACAAGTTCTACAATTATTGGTGACATGAAGGCATTCATAATTATGGGCTTTTATGGTTGGCACAGTACTAATTCTAGCATGAGGGGATCTAATATGCATAATTTTAGTTTTTTTTGAATTAATTAAAAGACCTGCATCATGACACCAATTCTGCAGTTTATCAAAATCATTTTGTAACATTGTGTTACATTCATCTAAATTCTCACTAGATATGACAAGTGCAGTATCATCCGCATATACATAATATTTTACATTTGAGAAAATATATTTAATAAAAGATACATAAATTATATATAATATAGGGCCTAAAACAGATCCTTGCGGGACCCCAGCACTGATGTTCTTAATATCACTTTTAGATCCATCAATATTAACAGTCATGGTTCTGTTAGAGAGGTAATTTTCAAAGAGATGTAAAACTGGGCCTCTAATCCCTATGACATCTAAGTATCTAAGCAATTTTAAGTGATCAATTGTATCAAAAGCCTTGGAGAAGTCAATGAATAATACTAATACATGTTTTTTATTGTTTAATTCGTTATTAATATGATTGGAAAAACTTTGAAGTAGAATTTCTGTACTCCTACCCTTCTGAAATCCATATTGATTGGTATCCAGAATTTCAAATTTGTTAAGATATTGAGTCAACTTTGAGAAAATGTATTTTTCAAGTATTTTTTCAAGAGCAGGTAATATACTAATTGGCCTATAGTTTCCCATTACAGAGTGATCACCACCCTTGTAGATTGGTCTGATTAGGCTACATTTTAATTTCAGAGGAATTATTCCCTGGTGTATAATTGAGTTGATTAAATGTGTAACAAGAGGTCCCAATATTTCCACGTGTTTTTTTAAGTCAGTCATTCGGATAAGGTCAACTCCTGGTGTTTTAGAGTTTTTTGCAAGATTTATTATTTTTACAACTTCAGATAGTTTAGCTTTAGGTAAATAAAAGCTATGTGTAAGCATATCAGGCTCTGGACCAGCAATTTTTATACTACAAACGTGCATTAACTGGGATACATTATCAGAGAAATACTTAGCAAATTCATTGGAAACACTTTCAATGCAATTATATTTGTTGTTTACAAAATATTTTTTTATAACTTCATCACAATTTGTTTTAGATTTTCTGCCTAAGATTTTGTTACATTCATCCCAGGTTTTTTTTATGTCCTTGAAACAATTCTTAAATTTATCATTATAAAAAGTTAACTTTAATTTCAAAATTTTTTTGTTCAAGTAATTACGTATCGTTTTATACTCCTTTTCATAAAACTTATTACTAGGTGTACTCTTCCATCTCCTAAATAAGATGTCTCTTTGTTTTATTTCCTGTAGAATCTCCCTATTTATCCAGTCTTTCGTAGCGTTAGGTCTATTTTTATTTTTATGGCACCATGGAATTAGGCTTTCTTTATACAAATTATCAAAAGCATTACAAATTTTATAGTATAATAATTCGCAATCATTTTCTTCAAGAAAAGTATTCCAGTCAGTTTTAATAATATTACTATCTAACCGTTTTTGCGACATAATGAACATTGGTTTATTTTTGACAACATTATCAGATTTATTATTCCGTCTATACTGAAAACTAATTGCTGTCGCATAATGGTCAGCTATAAGATATTCACATACACAAGCACGTATATTTACAGAGCAGAAACCACGCCCAACACTTACAGGATCATTTGTTATATACCTCAAATAAATATGGTCAATACAAGATTTTGTAACAATATCATTGACTATTGCTTCTCTAGTTACATCAGAAATACATTTTACCATAAAGTTATTAGCTAATATGTTTTCATAAGATATGGTTATCGGATCACATTCGTTCAGCAAGTTTAAGTTGATATCCCCAAGAAATAATATATTATCATTTATGTTAGTGTAATCATTAAAAAATGATGAAATTTCAGTTAAAAATCCCTGTTTATTAAGGTTAGGTGGTCTATAAAGAGCAAGAATGTGAATAATAGATTTGTTTGGTAGTGTCAAAGTTCCAAAGACATTTTCAAAACAAAGAGATTGGAGGGATTTTTGTACAAAATTAAATTTTTTACTAACATACAATTTTATTCCCCCGCCCATTTTGCTACTTCGGCAGAAGTGGAAACTATTGAATTCAGGCAAGTTATAAAAACAAGTTTCGAAGTCCTTTATTGAGGTTTCACAGAGCATTAAGATATCGATAAACTTTAAACAATTTCTAAAATATGCATTAAAAATATCCCAATATTTACAAATTGAACGAATGTTCAATTGGACACACACAATATTATTTTTATCATAGGCTCCATCCTTTAACTCAATAAAGTCTTCTAGTCTATTCACTCTTATAAAGTCTATGTCACTCTCGTCATCAATAATATAAATGCTCATTGTATTTTTTTACTTTTGACGTAGGACTGCCATAATAGGAGTTAAAAAATAAAAATAAAGTAAAAAGCATACATGACAGGTAAAAGTACAAAATAAAAAGTGGTAGGTTATCATTGTTATTTGATAAAACAGAAGTCAGTACATACATATTATACAAGGTATAAATATTTGGTAGACATGTTATAATAATGCATTCATTGTAAAGTGCGAACACTATCATATATCCATAAATACAACAAGACAATTTACATTTCACAACATATCTATCATCAATGTACAAATAAAACAATATACACACATCAGTATCATTACTAATCACAGGTCCACCATATACATGAATTATTATATTATGATAGGATAGAGAATATAAAAAGAAGAGATAACAGAGTGTACTGAAACAGTGCAAAGGAAGTATAAAAAGAAAGCATTTAATATTCAATATTTTGTTCTGCAAGAAAAAGCATTTTTGAGTAGATTTTGCATTTTATTTTATCATTGGCCCTATGTTCCGTAGGAAAAGACAACTTAAATCTTTCGTTGTGCTTTGTGCAATTTTTACATTTTGGAGGACCCTCCTTGTTTGTACAATCTTTGTACGTATGAGCACCTCCACAATAAGTACAGCATACGTCATGTTGGCCGTCTCTTTGCAGACATCTCGCCGCACTGTGCCCCCACATAAGACAAGAGAAGCATTGAGTAATTGCATTCGCATCTTCAACTGGAATCCTCTGATATCCTAAATTAACTTTAGCCTTCGTAAGTAATACTCTTCGTATAGTAGGGTCCACTTCCACGATGTAGTTTGATGTGTCATTATATTTGCTTTTAATAATTTTTTTAACACGGAGCATTTCATCAAAGTGTTGATCTGGATTTAGGGCAGAAATCTCAGAGTTTTGAGTCACAATGTCCTCCAGGAAATCATCCTTATCATAATCATTCTGTATACCTTTCAAAATCATAGTAGGTTTCCTTTTTTTCAGTTCATCAACGTTAACATCCTTAAATTCGTTTTCTATGCACTTCTTCAATTTATGCGCATCATCTTTTCTGTTACATTTTATGATGACTCTATTTTTAGAAATTTTTTTCACCTCCTCCACACTTATACCAAGATTTCTTAGTTTAATTTTTTGGTAAATTTCCTTAATAAGGTCATGAGCAGAAGAGTTATTTAACGGGATTAACATTAGATTGTACAGATTATTAACGTTTTTCGCATTAGTTTCGTTTTTGAAAACATCATCGAATTTCACTTTTATGTTGTCAGAAATAGTCTGGATAGATTCTTCTATGTGATCTAACTTAGACTCTATTTTATCCTGCGAGGCAGCAGAGTTGACAAGGAAGATCAAGTGTTCCATTATACCACTAACAGCATCACTGACAGCTCCGCGCTGATCTTTAGATAGGATATTAATTGCCAGCAGTTCTTTGATTTTCTTTTGATGAATTTTAGCGTCCTTCAGCCTCTCGACGCAGGATAGGGAGTTGGAATTAACGGTTGTGTTCATTTTGTATGAATTTTTCAAGGAAATATAAATTGGAGATTGGTTAGGAAACAATTTGACAGCTGTATGATGAGAAGCTTATTAACGATGGTCACAGTAGGTAGGTAGGATGGTAGTAGTAGGTACTATTTGCTCTGCACGCTGTCAAAATCAGATGACTCGTATTGCAAATTAATAAATCTTTTAATTTGAGCACTGTTTATCTTTACAATACCAAACCCACAATATATGTGGCAAAACACACGTTCAGCTACAACAATATACACTTAGAACTCCAAAAATCAACAAAAAAACAGTAAAACTCCAAATTAATATAAATAAAGTCGGTTAATGCGTGTTACTGCACTCGATACAGAATTGTCTATAAATGAACTAATTAAAATAAAGTGCTTATGAAAAACTTCTGATCTACAGGATTGTCACACTTTTGCAGTGTTTTCTATCGTAGAAAATATGAAAAAGGTGCATTTTACGTGACACACTCTTGTTAGCTTAATTTGTCACTTATTTAGTTTTACCTTTAAGGCATCGAAATTATGCCAAAAATTTGCTTGTGTTCAGTGCGTTTCGGAACTTTCCATGGTCCTCTAGCTCTCTCACATGATGTGGCAGGTGGTTCGAGGCCAGAGGACCAGCAACTGCAAATGCACGCTCTCCAAACACTATGTTAACTCTTCTTATCGGTTGTTCAGTTCTTCTCTTCTAAATCTTTCCTTATATGATGTGTTGCTGTATTTTGTGTTGTGTTGCCTTTGCTTAGGGACACTGAAAGGAAGGCACGATTGACAATACCTTTATACGTTTAAGTATTTTAAACTACAACTTAATCTTTGATGAATATTTTAGCATGTGAATAAAATAATTTAAGCTATTCAGTAAAAGTGAACAGTCTATTGTCATTTTAGAGTGGGCACTCGAATTGGAGTGGTCATTTCAATAAGGCAGTAAATATTATGTCAAAACTTTCAAATTCAATGGACACCCAGGTAAAATATTGTTCAAAACACGTCCTTGACAGTTGGGAAGGTCTAATAGCGACCATAAACAAGATTCAACAGTCCAAAATCTTCTACTGTATGCGTCGACGTATAGTATAGTGGACTAGAAACTGGCATACGGTTTTGTTACATTGTACGGTTCATAACTGTCATTTTCCTTTCGCATTTCCTCTGTTTAAACACTTGGTCAATCCATTATTTTCATATGTCCAAACATTTACTTTTACATCCTCTTTCAACTTGACTTTATCCCTTAGGACCAGTATTTTCAACGTTAGCTTCTGTGACTTTTACGTGATAAAAAAAACTACCCACACGATTAACGTATGTGCGTCCTTTTCATTCAATAAAAAGTCGCTATGCTGACGTTGAAAAAACCGAGCCTTAAAAATTTTCATGCCATACTTCTCAAATGCTGCATTTCCACAGTACACTTATTCATTTCGCTGTAGCTCGTAGTCCATGCTTCACTTCCATACACAGAATCAAATCATTGGTGTATCTTTAATCAAAAACCTAAGTTGCAAAGATATATTGGCATTTACGGCTTAGGTATATTAAATTTACGGCCATAGGCACGCAACGCAACACACACCACAGCACTACGCAGCTAACAGCCCTGCAACTTGATCAGGACATCAACTGCCACATCAACAACACCTCTGCGGCACTACTACAAGTGACATAGATCCTAGAGTCTCTTAAATCTAGAGAGTCTTCCGCACAGGATTCCTTAAAAAAAATACAGACGTGTGTCAGCTCGCGCTTAAATGTGCAGCTTGTGTACTTCCCAAATAAACCAAACCTCACATGAACATAAACCTTTCTAAGATACTACCTTTCCATGAAACGGAGGTGGCATTTGCAAAGTGAAACATATTTTACAGGAAAGATGGTCATCCTTATACCATCCTATTAAGTCAAGGATTGTATGCATATTGTATGGATCAAAGTAAAGAAAATATCTGAATGAAAATTGGGTACAGGTAAGTATTTTCTCAACGACTCTTTCTCAGAGTTTAACAAATTGTATTTATTGTTACACATTTACAAAATAACGCGAGACCTAGGCAAATATTGTTAAGTTTATCTGTTGGAATTACCCGCCCGGCATTTTAAAGATGACACTAACGGCCAAATAAATAATACAAAACCCTCCAATTTACAACGGGAAGCGCCACCATTGTTGGCTCGTTCTACGTCTTAAAGTACCAGGGCGACAGAACGGGACGGAAGGTGGGTTGTGCGTCGCTCGCCTAACAATGAAAGGATGCAAGGGTTCCACGACAAATCGGTCACAGATAACGCGTCCAGAGACAGCTAGGCCATGGACGAATCGATCACACGACAGTTCGTCCACACGACTTTTCGGACAATGACATTTCGGTCAAAGACAACTCAGCTACAGATGCCTCGTACACAGACACATCGGCCACGGACAATTACGTCACGACAGTTGATCCACACGAGTTTTCGGTTAACGACATTTCAATCACACACAATATATGACACACAGACATCACAGAAAACTACAATTAATTGAAACTACAGTTTTTTACAACTACAGTTTTAATTTTTTTAAATATTTTTAAGGGTTTGGTGGTTTACGCAGTGAAAGTCCATTGTATATTAATTAAATAAAACACAGTTTCAATTTCCTGATGATGCCTTGTAGGCGAAAACGTTAGACAAAGTTAAAAGAATATAAAAGTGAATTAAAACTGTGTTTTATTTAATTAATATACAGTTTTAATTAATTGTAGAAACAGAGGCGTATATTTAAAAAAAAAATAGATTTGTGAAGAGGAATGCGATTCACCAACCTATTCTGCCTGGCCAGAAACAGGTATTAATATCATCAATTAATAATTCATTATCGTTTATTTTAATGAATTATTAATAAATAATTACTCAATAACATCTGTTGAACCAGGGTCCATGCTATGGTCAAATGACCCAGGCGGGGATCGAACCAACGTTGCTCTATTCCAAACACGCTAGAAAGATCAGCCCGCTTGGCCCTCGGCCATAACACCGACTGTATGTGTGAGGAAAGTGAGAGATATGCAAAGGTCAGAAAAAAAGTGGAGTAGCATTTGCGGAGGTATCGACCACCCCTTATGGAACGGCGACAGGATACAGTACAGAACAGTATTTACAAACGTTTTTAGAGAGCAAGTTTAGTGTGATGGAGCTGTTTGTAGACCATTATATAGTACGTGACCTAAATGTCGTTGACCGAAAATTCGTGTGGGCAAACTGTTGTGGAACCGTTTTATCCATGTCCGAGCTGTGTGTGGACAGGTTGTCTGGGTCCACGATATGTCGTGGAACCGAAAAAAAAGGTGTTCTCGATCTCTTTTTTTCACATGCTCCCCTGGTACCGGGCGCTGGTCTTTTATCATCGGGCTCTATGTTAACAAAGAGGTAGTCGGGGATTCTTTCTCACATTCCGACTGGCACAGGTGAGGGGGGCAGGTGGAGAGGTATCGAATCTTTCGGTGGAATCACAGATTGTCAAACTTCCGAAATAATAAAAACCTTCAAATATACTGCTTTCTTCAATTGCAATCCTAAGATTGGTTTGCAGCAATGTTCATTAAGTTAAATTTTAAAAATTAAAGCTCATAAGAAATGCATGCCCACAAACAGACACGTGTAAGTTCTCGCTTACAAATGCTGAATGTGTACTTACAAATTAAAATCCAAACCTCAAATGAACATAAACCCTGCAACTCTTTCCGATCTTCCCTGGAACAGGGGTGACATTAACAAAGGGTGACATTAACGAACCATTTTATAACATTTACTAGCAGTACCCGGCGAGTTTTACAACGCCATTTGTGCATGTGGAATCAATTTATTTCCACAGATAAAAGAGGCAGCATTGACCCAACAACAGAACCACAAAAATATTGTAATTTAATCGGAATCAAAATTCACAATTCTTTTCTAGATAAATATTCACATTTTCTGAAAAATTGGTCTAAAACTGTTGAGCGGTAAGGCCAGACATAAAAAACCACAATTGCGGTGCTTCCACTTATATTTAAAATTAAAATGAACATACACCCTGCAACTTTTCCTGACCTTCCCTAAAACTGGGGTGATATTGGCAAAGTGAACCATTTTCTACATCATGAGTTGTCAGCCGCCAATGTCACCCCTGTTGCAGGGAAGTTTGGCAAGATTTTCAGGGTGTATATTCATTTGAGATTTGGGTCTTAATATTGTAAGTTGACATGCATCATGGTTAAGCACGAAGCTATACGTGTCTGCTTGTGAAAATGCATATAATGTGAATCCCTTATGTTACATATCTTTGCAACTTAGATTAAGGCGTGTTATAAAGCTAAATCTGCCATTTTTGTTTCTTACACTTTATGGTCTTAGCAAAATAGCTACAGTAATGAAAAAAATCAAGCATGTTTATTAATTTTTTTATCTTAATTATAAAGCTTGAACAAAATATATACCTTAAGAATTGCCACCACAAAAAAATATTTAAAAAACGCATTTTTTTATATTTTTAGCTTTTTTTTTCGTGTGTGCTGTATTTTGGATTTTTTTTTTTTGCTTTTTAATTACAGAACTATACATTGTTTAGGTTTCGTACTTAAGATTTTTTTTATAATGTCAATGGTTTTTGAGTAAATATGGAAAAACTGCGTTCTTTGATTTAATTAAAATTTAATTCATTTAGTAGTTTCAGCTTTTCCATATTTACTCAAAAACTATTGACAAAATAAAAAAAAATGTTCACAAGGGAACCTAAACAATTTCCATTGCTCGTCCGCGAAAAGGCAAACCATTACTTTTTATAGGTTGTTTAGAACCATTGTCGCATAGAAGAAGGACATTTAAAAAAAATGCGTTTTTTTTAAAACAAACATAATATCATGAAACTTGATTGAAAGTATGAACGAACCATCTGGAAGGTATCAATTAAAATGCTTTATTTTAATACAGTCTCCTTCTGGTTGGTACGTACTTACTTTTGTTTACCGTGTGTGGTATTTAAAAAAGCTTACTTACATTTCTAAAATCCTACTTGTAGTAGATACTTTATTTTATGTTTATACTTAGAACATTTTTGAATTGAGAACTTTTGTCTAGGCAAGTTTTTGTCTAGTCAGTTTTGTACTCTGCAGTCTTAAGTTACAAATAAAATAATGTTTTTTTTGTATTTTCCCTAGCAGGACGGCCGGCTAAAGTAACAATATTGTCTATGCCAATCCATGTGCAGACCTCATTACGATTGTTTGACATTTTGTAGACATTATTTTTGCGAACCGCGATAAAGAGAAGATCAGGGTTTTCAGCGTTTCGACAAAGTCGTGTCCAACATCATCAATTAAGATCGTTAGATATTTTGTTCAGAATTGAAAACCAATTTTGCGAACCATTGTGAAGAGAATAGCAAATTTTTCAACGTTTCGTGGAAATCGTATCTAATTTCATAATGAAATGTATATCTTCCATGACGAAGAAGGTTCTTGCTCGTG
Source organism: Agapetus fuscipes (assembly GCA_951799405.1). Lineage (NCBI taxonomy): Eukaryota > Metazoa > Arthropoda > Insecta > Trichoptera > Glossosomatidae > Agapetus > Agapetus fuscipes. The sequence continues at coordinate 10,389,077 of OX637343.1, read as the reverse complement.
TTTGAAGATTTGGGAACAGAAATGCAATACGCCTATCTATTTTTCCTGGCCAGAAAAAGGTATTACAGAATCAATAAATAATTAATTAACTTAAATTAAAAATAAAAATATTTTTTCAAAAACGTAGTTTTATTTTCACAATAATTAATATTATCCGCCTCGAGTACTTTCGACCTTCAAGTTTCAGGTCATTAGCAAGAGTAATGATATTTAAAACATCAAATGCAACAATCATATATAGGGCGCGAAATTAAATTTTCCAGCTTGTGGGTATGCATTGAATTTGAATCATTTAAGACCTTTTTTTTGCAACTTTAGATTTTACATTAAGATTAACGTTGTTTAAGGATTTTTCAAACTCAAATTCCTTGACTTATTAGGTTGGTATGAGACCGACCACCCATGTTGTAAAAAATGGTTCACTTAACCAATGTTCCCCCTGTTTCAGAAAAGGTCGGTAAAAGTTGCTGGGCTTATGTTTATTTGTGGCTTAGATTTTAATTTGTGAGTCGGTATACATGCAACATTTGTAAGCGCAAACTCACTTGTTTCTGCTTGGGGTCATGCATTAAATATGAATTATAAAAGTTAATGTTTTAATAGTTGGCTTATACGTTGGTATGAGGCTGACCACCTATACTGTAAAAAATGGTTCACTTTGCCAATGTCACCCCTGTGTCAGGGAAGGTCGGCAAAAGTTAAAGAAGGTAGGCGCGAACTACACCTGTTTGTTTGTGGGCATGCATTTGATATACATATTCTGTAGGATTTTGGTAGGTTAATAAAAGTACCTATAAAAACTGTTGGATTTATAATTGTGTTCAAAATAAAGCACTTTTTTATTTGTTAGGTTTTTCTTCCGAATGTGTTCCAAATTCAAATTTCATAAGAATAATATTATTATTGCAAGATCTTGGTAGGTTAATAAAAGTACCTATAAAATCTGTAGGATTTATAATGTGTTCAAAATACAGCACATTTTTATTTGTTAGGTTTTTATTCCGAATGTGTACCAAATTCAAATTTTATAAGAATAATATTATTATTGTAGGATCTTGGTAGGCTAATAAAAGTACCTACCTATAAAATCCGTAGGATTTGTAATGTGTTCAAAATAAAGCACATTTTTATTTGTTAGGTTTTTATTCCGAATGTGTTCCAAATTCAAATTTCATCTTTGTGTGCTTGTTTTGGTTTAACACAAAAAGGTGCTGTAATCGATCATGTTTATTTATTGAAAAAACAACAATTTTAAAACTTTTAATGATGGAGTTGCACATCCGAAATTCTGAATAATATTTGTTGTGAATATGATGTGCATCTGTTCAGGAGTTCTTCAGTTTGAATGCCATTAACGCACAATTATTTTGTATGGGGAGGCCGTTGAATTTTATATTATAGGGGGATATTTAAAAAAAATCAAGCGCCACAACTATATGTTAGCGTGAAATGACATTTGCCAGTTTGTGGGCGTGCATTCAATTTGAATCATCAAATAACTTTTTTTGCAACTTTAGATTATAAATTAAGATTACCGTTGTTTAAGGATTTTTCAAACTCAAATTCCTTGACTTAAGGGTTAGTATGAGGCTTACCACCCATATCGCATAAATGGGTTCACTTAACAAATGTGTCCCCTGTTTCTGAAAAGGTCAGCAAAAGTTGCAGGGCTTATGGTCATGAGAGGCTGAAATTTTTATTTGTAAATACACATGCAGCATTTGTAAGCGCAAACTCACTCGTGTCTCCGAAGAGGAGTGCATTGAATATGAATTATAAATGTTAATGCGTCTATGCAACTTAGATTGTATATTGTAATAATACTTTAAAAAAATTAAATGCCGCAATAAGTACGGTTTCATATAAAAAGTTGACCTAATCGATCGTCATTATTTCTAAAAAATACATGTTATAACTGGTTGAAGTATAATTTTGAAATAAATAAAGAATATAGGTAGGTACTCAACGGAATTCAACCGAAAAAGAATCGACTTGGCAATGGCAACGATGGCAACTTTGAAGTGCTGGCAATTTATTTGAAATTCGAATGTCAAAATGAGTTTTGTTTCTCGCATAGGTTTTACATAAAAAGGTGTTGTGATTGATCATGTTTATTTATTTAAAAAACAACAATTTAAAATCTACTAATGATGAGGAAGCACATCCCAAGTCCTGAACAATATTTGTTGTGAATATGACGTGCATCTGTTCAGGAGTTCTTCAGTTTGAATGCCATTAACGCACAACTATTTTGTATGGGGAGGCCGTTGCATTTTATATTATAGGGGGATTTAAAAAAAAACACAGTTTTAATTCACTATTTTTTATTATTTTATTTTATGCTCGAATATTTTTTCTTGCAATATTTTTTTTTACATTATGGCTGGTCAGGTCAAATTATCAGATCAAAATATTCTGTACCCCGAGAATAACACAAACCCTACTTGACACTGGCGCCCCTGCTGAACGCGGGAATCCGCCACAAAGAAGAAGAAGAATAACACAGGGTAATTGCAGTGGTGGGGAAAACGGTTTAAAATACTATGGTTGTGTAGAGTACATTTCAAGGATTACAACCATATCTTTTTTATATAGTAAAAATAAGGATATAATTGATCATTTTAAAAAATAAAATGTCGAGAATTTGAATACCGCCAAAACGCAGTGGGGCCGAAGAAACACGCTGTGACGTCAAAATTACGTAGATGGATCCATCGGTCTTAGAAAACCTAACGGTACACTCCATACATTGTGAGGTCCATTGACGTCACATCCGCATAAATAAAAAAAATAACTTTTAGCGGAAATCGAAAATTTTACTGAGCTGTAGTTCGCTTTCTACAGCGACGACCAAGCTCGCAGAGGGCTCTTGAGGTGTGATACACACAAAAACAGCGCTCACCAAATAAATCATCCTAATATTATATTAATATTGTAAAAAAATATTTGACTGAATATTTGGGAGCCTTGTAGCATGTCGGCCTGATCTATAGATTCCCCATCTCCTGCGCCACGCTGGGTTCCCGGCGCATTGGGAATTATGTATTCCTTTATTTATTAGTCGTTTAAATTAATACATGACATTATGGTTTATATATCTCTGTAGCAACACGCCCGGGGATGGCCAACACCTCTGTCGTTAAGAATCCAACCGCGATGTGGCGCCTGCTATTTCTTTCTTATTCATCAAATGGGCATGCGCAATCAGAAGTATCTCAAGGCTTCGGCAAACACGAAAACGTTTAATTAAAAATGTATTGTTCCGAAGCGATGAATGAAGACCGACTGACAAAAAAGTGTATAATTATAATATTAGACTTTTTAAAGTTTGTGTATTCACACAGTGAAAATTCATTTTTATAAATAATTATAAAAAATTATAAAAAACACAGAGTTTTATTTTCACAAATTGAGTTTTTATTTCCACCTCAAGTACTTTCGACTTATTCACGTCATTATCAAGAGGATATGTAGGGCAAGTGAGTACCAACCTTGGTCACTTAGTAAAAAATACCTTTAGTTGCGCCTATTATACCAACAGTAATATAGGTCAAATATTATTCAACAATAAGGATAAGATTGAACGTATGGATGGTGGGGGTGTATATCGATTATCTTGTAATGACTGCAATTCCGTATATGTTGGACAAACTTCCAGATCTATAAATGTAAGGTTGAAAGAACATAAGAGGGCTTTTAGGGGTTTGTCTGGTTATTCGGAGATGGCGGACCACTGTATCGAAAATGACCACTCGTTCAATAATGACGGTGTCAGGGTTCTCCATTCCGGATGCAAGGGCAGACAACTAATTGCCCTAGAAACTTTAGAAATCCACAAACATAAAAATTCTAATTCTTACAATTTGGTCAATGTCCAAATTCCTGCTGCCTCACCTTTGTTATTAACTAATTGTGCTTCTTTATCGTGACTTATTAATTTGATTTCTCTACGGTTTTTGTTTTGTCAATTTTTAATATTGTAATTATAATATGTGTCATCTCATTATTGTATCTATTTACATAAATTATTATTTTTATTTAGATTTCTCTATGGTTTGTGGTTTTGTCAATTTGTTATATCATTATATAATATTGTAATTATATTATGTGTCATTTCCTTATTGTACCTATTTGTCGTACCTAAATCATTATTTTTATTTTATTTCTCTATGGTATTTGTCTTGTCAATTTTTGTAATTTAGTATCCTCTTGATAATGACGTGAATAAGTCGAAAGTACTTGAGGTGGAAATAAAAACTCAATTTGTGAAAATAAAACTCTGTGTTTTTTATAATTTTTTATAATTATTTATAATTATAATATAATGATTTATTTGGTGAGCGCTGTTTTTGTGTGTATCACACCTCAAGAGCCCTCTGCGAGCTTGGTCGTCGCTGTAGAAAGCGTCAATTATCAAGCAAGGCCCAGTTGTTGTAAGGTTGGATGGACCTTTCAGTGGACGTACGTTTATGCAACCAAATTTTTGATTTGAAAGGGAGAAATCACACTTAATTTTGATTTTTGTCTGATTGGAGTTTGGTGCAACAGATCCTGAAAGATTAATACTTTACCGTCTAATTGACACTATTGTATGGAAGTGAAGCATGGATGGTAAAATATAAATGAGTTGAGATGTAGCGCAAATCGACAATAAGACAAAGAAGAGATTTAAAAGAAACGAACAAGTTTTTCTTGTTATTTCTTTTGTAAACCGATATCCCAATTGTAGACATAGCAGCTACGCTAATTCCACTTTGAAAAGCTGTCATTTGTTCGGCTAGTAAACTTTTCACATTCTGCCGGTAAATTGCAAGCCACGGCGTGGATTTTACAGCCCTGTCCCTCAAGTATAAAGAAGCATTTTCACACAACTCCCCTCGATCGCGTGAGAAGAAAGATGTAAGGAAACTAAATCACTCACTAGATTTGCTGTCGTATCTTCTATACACTTTTACAATTTGATCTTGATACGCTGTCGAGGAGAGTTTATGTTATGTTGTATACTCGTAGTACTGAAGAACAAGTGTAAAAATTTCGTTTAAACTAAATCATAGCGTTTAACAAAAATATTTTTTAATTTAAATAGCGTCTTGTCCGGTTGATAGCTCAGTTGGTAGAGTGCTTGCATTCTATGCCGAGAGCTCAGGTTCGAATCCCACCGAAGGTGTGAGAAATGATTTCCCGTTTCGTAGTTTATTTCAAGCCCAAAATAAAATACCTGCAAGGTTTACTCGGCCTTCACAAGAAGTGAGTACCAGCCAGCTAGGGAGATCTGGGAAACCCCCACTTCAACTGAAGTAGCTGGCGTAAGTCCGGTCCCCTTACTTTTAAAAATAAATAGGTTGCACTCGCCGATTGCGACCCCTTCGAGCAGAACGCGGCAAGAAGTTACACTATACGTGTAGCTAAGGAGCATTTTTTAGCGTCTCTAGTGTGCGTTTTGATTACTATACGCTTTCTGGTAGAATGGTATTGAGTTTGAAAGTAGGGTTCTATACTTGGAGTAAAATGTAAAATGGACGTAAAAGGGAGAGATGAAATCACAGAAGGATTTTATGGGAGAGGATTTGCGTGAGGGCGTTTCATTGCCAGAGACGGGCATTGTGCAGGGGCAGAATGGTTTTATTATTACATTAAAAAAAATGCACAAAATCTACACTCGACTTTCTTGCATAAATTAACCCACTGTATGACGTATGTAAAGCTAGAATCATCTACGAGCTTATGCCGTTTCAATAAAAATATAATACATCGATAATAAATAAATTTTATTCCACCGCGGTGTGTACCTGCATAATCGTACAATATGGAAATAGCCATATAAATACTTAAATGAATATAAATATTTGTACGATATAAATATAAGTATTTTCGAATATTGTTTTGAATGAAAACATTACTTTGGATCGATCAAAGATATACATACATAGATAGCTACAGAAAAGATACGACTTGGCCCGGGGCGCCTGAAAACTGAAAACCGCCCCTACAGAGAAAATCCCTGTAGCCGTTTGCAGAACGTAAATGTACATTTTATGACAGCAAATGATATTTGGACCTACAAACCTATTATTTGTATGTAAATAACCGGTTTAACAATAAAAAGGCAGTGGCGAAACCTCAATAAAGTCAAATACAATAGTTGTAGTCAATGGCAGTTAGGTAGAGTGCTTGCATTTCATGCCGAGAGCTCAGGTTCGAATCCCACCGTGGTTGTCGGAAGTGATTTCCCGTTTCGGTGTTTATGTCGAACTCAAAATTAAATTCTTGCAAGGCTCACTCAGCCTTCACAAGAAATGTGAAACATCCTTCTCGGGACCTGGAAGATCCCCGTTTCAATTAAAGGGGTTGGCGTAAGGCCGGCCCCCTTACTAGTAAAAATAAAAAAGGTTCACCTCTTCGGGGAGAACGCGGCAAGAAGTTACACTGTATATGCAGCTTAGTTGCGTTGCTGTACTTAATTGAGTAAAAAAATTATTCGATTTAACAGTATCTGAACATATTTTTATCTTCGAAAGACCTTCAAACGCATGGTAGATAAATAATTATGTAAAGCACAGTTTTTCCAGTTTAATTAAAACTAAGAAAATCCTTTATTGTTGCCTACCCACGGATTGAATGCTGTGCACGACCCCGATGTAAAGGTTATTGTGTAAAATATTTATTATTATGTCTAAAATCATGGTCAGAATAAAAACTTTTCCACAAATTACATTAGTAAAAGCAATATCAATAATAATTTCACTAAATACTTACGTAGTCCATTCAAATGTCAGAATGAGACTCATTTTTGGCAGACGCAATCATTCTATCAAAAACAATTGTCAACTATTCAATAAATCAGCATGAAACATGAATACTGATCAAGTTGGATAAAAGATTGGAAAGAGAAAAGTAGATTTTTATTTTTTAAATTGGAGTAAAAATTATGATCTTCAAAATGTGTTTAATTATTATTTTTCTCACATGGAACATTATACTTTAAATTTTTATTTTATTTTAAAAAAAAAAAAACATCTTTTCCAGATACGTAAAAATGTTTGATTTTATCTCGTTCGGGTAGGTATAAAAATATTTGAATTCGGAACGGCTCCACACATAAATTTTTGCAGTGTTGGCATTATTGTTTTTTTTTCTGTTTGTGTTGCCACACACACAAAAATAAAATGTACAAGATTCCTTCTTTATGGGCTGGCTGAATAATAAGCAAAGAAACGCCGGCGCTCGAGCAAAAAAAACTGAATGGGGTTTGGGTGCATTCTTTCCATTGACAATGTTCCTTGTATGGGCAAAACCTCAATATTAGAACTAAATTTTGTAATAGATCCTTGGTCGTATAACAAAACAGTTGATTAATGTATTTATTTCTGTTTCAAGTGGGGGTTAGTGTAGATTTTAATCCTATGTTCACTTTTGTCAATACTATTCCCTATTTCAGGAAAAAACGCGTTTTAGACTTTATAGGTATGGAAGATAAACGCAACGCAACTAAGCTACATATTTAGTGTAACTTCATGTGTCGAGTTGAACCTATTTATTTTCACAGGTAAGGGGGCCGGCCTTACGCCAACCACTTCAGTGAAGTGGGGTGTTTCCCAGCTCCCGAGGGGGCTGGTACTCATTTATTGTGAAGGCTGAGTAAACCTTGCCGGTATTTTATTTTGGGGTTTTAAATAAACACCGAAACGGAAAATCATTTCTGACACCCTCGGTGGGATTCGAACCCGAGCTCACGGCATGGAATGCAAACACTCTACCAACTGAGCTATCGACCGGACTAACATAGTTTTTATTTAATGCAATTTTATCAAACAACCAAAATTGAATGAAAGATGACTCAATGACGACCAACAACATATATCATCTAAGTTGCACAGATATTTTAACAAGGTTTATTAAGATTTATATTTAATGCATATACACACGCAGATACGCGTAAGTTCACGTTTATAAGGCTGCATGTGCATTTACAAAAAAAAACTTAAATAAACTTACACCATTCAAGTCTTGGCGCCCTTTTACAAAACAGGGGTAACATTATCAAAGTAAACCTCATTGAACGACATTGAAGAATCTCTTTCCAGAGCTGGAATATCTTTATTTTTTATATATTTTTTGATATTAGAAAAGAGTCGGACTAAAAGAAGAATTACATAGAAATACCAGTAGAATTTATAGTCACTGTACTTTTCGATGTCTTTCAGTCGTATATCGAAGTGGTTGTATATCAGATAGGTCTAAAAGTGAGGTGGCACTACAGATATTATTGTTAACGTTGCGTTTGTTATCCGCCCCATCCGAAAGCCGTAAAGTATGTGACGAAATTATCGACATCTTTTGTCATATATTTTACAAATTGAATATGTGCCAAATTTGAAAGGGCGTTGGGTATTTTTACTTTTATTGTTCTTTCAAGTCGTCAAGAGACATTTCGAAATGGCGTTGAAATTTTTCTCATTGTCAAAAAAAGGGACCCCATGGGTGGGATTTTTTTTCGAGTTTCCGGTGCTTTTTGAATATCTTAAAATGAGTAATTTTGAAAGAATTTAATCATGGCGCCTTCTTAGGTGTTGGCGTGTTGCAGTAGGGTGGCAAGGCTCAAAAACTTGTGAGAATAGAGTCCACACATTTCAAAATTCTCTCGGCTCGATGACGTCACACATGCGATAAACACTGTTATTTTAATTTTAATTAAAAAAATAGATTTGTGAGGATGAATACAATTCCCCAACCTATGCTGCCTGGCCAGAAACAGGTATTAAAATAATCAATTAATAATTCATTATTGTTTACATTATTGTACAGTGTACACTCATACCAACCTATAAGTCCAGGAATGATTTAAAATAATAATGCACGGATGTACAGTGAACTTATGTCTAGAGACACACCAAATGGACCTTTTTGGTAGAACAAATAAGCCTATAAAAGAAGGTAGAGTTCGCAAAGCAGCCAGACAGTCAGAAGGTGGAGGACGTGGAACCTTGATAACACGTCCAAACAAGATCGAGCGGGAATTTTTATGCTTGATTCGATTGGAGTCGATCGCCGGCAAATATAATTAAAAGATCCGTCCTAAAAGGGGATTATTTATGGCAGGTTCTCTACCCCAAAAATACAACCATACGTTCAAACCCAACCATGGCGTTTTTATCCCAAATATGTGGAGACTCAAAATAATAAATTCATTAGAATTCTTGAAAAATTCCATATTTTTTTGAAAAAACATTACTTCGGCTGAATATTCGACTTCAGATAGAATCTATAATCTAAGTTTGCGAAGATATATAATATTTAAGATTTATACTAAGTTAATATAAGTTGCAGGGCTTATGTTCATTTGAGATTGGGTTTTTATATTGTAGGTCCACATGCGGCATGTGTAAGCGCGAAATCATGCGTGTCTGCTTGTGGAAATGCATTTAATATGAATCTCAAATGATACATTTAGATTTAGATGTCACATGTTTTCAGATGAGGCCTATAATGATAGGAGATACCGCCTTCTGACTCAATGTTTAAAGATCACACCTATATAATAAAACCATCCTTTGTTTATCGCTCGCAACGTATGATTTAGTAGGAAACAGATACGTTACTTGCCTACCTGCATCCTGTAGTGACGTCACATGTATTCAGATGAGGCCTATAATGATAGGAGGTATCGTCTCGCATGTGACTCACTGTTTAAAGATCACACCTTTATAATAAAACCATCCTTTGTTTATCGCTGGCAACGTATGATTATCCATACGCGCCAAAATGTATAAAAAACAGTCGGTGGTAGACGCTTGGCGGGCACATTCCTGAGGCCTTAGTCTACAGGGGTCCACGGAGGCAAAAACAGCAAAGTTTGATCTACTTCAATCCTTCATTTCACACAAAAGTCTTCTTTCTACTAGTTCTTTTTCTTACAAATCCAAAATATTTAATTTTGAACGAAGCATGCACTTTTCTTCTACACGCCAAGGCAAATAATAGGGTAATTGCAGTGGCGGGGAAAACGGTTTAAAATACTATGGTTGTGTAGAGTACATTTCAAGGATCACAACCATGTATTTTTTAAGTAGTAAAAATAAACATATCATTGATAATTTTCAAAAATTTGAGTCCCGCCAAAAAGCAGCGCGGCCGGCTAGCCACGCTGAGACGTCAAAATCACGTAGATGGATCCGACGAATGCTTGGGCCCAACGGTACACTCCGAAGATCCATCGACGTCACATCCGTATAAGTAAAAAATGCCCTATTTTACCGGAAATCGAAAATGCGTGAATTTTTACGAGCTTTAATTTAAAAACTAAGCCAGATATATATTTTTTAAACGTAGAAGCATTTTTAAAAATCATTTTATGAAATACAAAAAAAAGGTGATATTACCCTATTTAAATAGTCCCTAGTATAAACCAAACATATTCACAGTAAAATAGCTGTTCACGAGTTTAGAATTAAATGTTCTTTTAAGACATAAAATAACTTGTCTCCGACAAAATAAACTTAACACTATGATACGGGGCTATGAGTAAGTTTTACGCACGACCTGTCAAAAAACACTACATTTTTCTTCTTTTTCTTTTGGTGCCACTTCTATCGATCATCGGCGATCATCACGGCTATTTTTACCTTGGATGCTGCGGCTCGAAACGGGGACTTGGTGCTTTTGTGGAACCATTGTCGCATTTTTTTCAGCCACGATGTCCTTCAGCGCCCCTGAGTTATCCCCTCAGTTTTACCCTGTATGATAAGATGGAGAAGGCGGTATTTCTCATTTCTCAAAACATGACCGAACCGAAGTACATCAGCTTTCTCTGCTCAATGAATGGCACAAGTTGCTTTGTGGCTTTTACTACTTATATGACTTAGAGGTTCTACTTTTGTCGTGCCGTTGCTTTTACTTCACGGGAAGGCATTCCGCCACTTGAGAGATGTCCGGTCGATAGCTCAGTTGGTAGAGTGCAGGCATTCTACCCCGTGAGCTCGGGTTCGAATCCCACCGAGGAGGGTGTCAGAAATGATTTCCTATTTCGGTGTTTATTTCAAACCCCATAATAAAATACCGGCAAGGTTTACTCAGCCTTCACAAGAAATGAGTACCAGCCCTCTCGGGAGCTGGGAAACCCCCACTTCAACTGAAGTGGTTGGCGTAAGGCCGGCCCCCTTACCTGTAAAAATAAATAGGTTCAACTCGCCACATGCGACCCCTTCGGGAATAACGCGGCAAGAAGTTACACTATATGTGTAGCTTAGTTGCGTTTTTTTAGTTGCGTTGCGAGAAAACACATAGCTTTGCATGAGCGTCCATGTGCTGTAGGTTCTTCTAACACATACATACAAGAAGGGCATAAAGGGATTGAGCATATTATAAAAACTACCAAAATAAATCAATAATTTTGGGGTGGCATTGGCAAAAGTCAATTTTATAATCTATAATCTCAGTTGCAAATATATTAACATTCAAAGCTCATATCAAATGCATGCCCACAAACTTAGTTAAGTTCGCGCTTACAAATTCTGAATGTGTACTTACAAATTAAATCCAAACCTCAAATGAACATAAGCCCTGCAACTTTTGCCGACCTTCCCTGGAACGGGGGTGCCATTGGAAAAGTGAACCATTTTTTACAGTATGGGTGGTCAACCTCACACCAACCTATAAGTCAAGGAATAGAAAATTATAAAAGAGAAATTATACCTGTTATTAAAAGTACATATGCACCCATAATCCGTTTTGAATATGTTAATATATGTAAGTAAGTAATTGTAAAAGAATTTAGCACACGAAATGATCTACAATTTGCATGCGTTCGGATGTGGGAACGTCTTTCTGACACATATCGCATTTGGTTTACAAATATACGAGGATATCTGTAAATCTTTATTTTTATCGTCCTAACAAGGTATTCAAACCGCAAACCGGCCCAACAAAACGAAGCCTTTTGGGACGGTGTAAACCTGCAACCACAATGATTAGCTAATACCTTAACATATCTCAGATTATTAAAAGTTATTTTAGTCAATCTTGAAGATGACATCACTAATCCGTTCCATATTTTACTGAAATTTTCCGGCAATCTTTTGTGGCTCTTCTGTGGACTGGTCCGCAGTCTAGTGGTAACACTTTGGACTCGTTTATGAAAGTTCGTGAGTTCGAATCCCGGCGAAGAACAAAAAAACTGTACCATTTATATTTTCAAATATGCTACTCTTCACTGGGTTGAAAAAATCATATACCTTAACCAAAGACCGGTCATCAAAGGTCCATCCAGCCGTATAGCAACTGGGTCTTGCTTGAGAATTGACGCTTTGTAGCGACGACCAAGCTCGTAAAAAGCCCGGTCGATAGCTATGTTGGAAGTGTGCTTGCATTCTATGCCGAGAGCAAGGGTTCGACCATAATTTCCCGATCCGGTGTTTATTTCAAACTCAAAATAAAAAAAACCGTCAAGCTTTACTCATCCTTCACAAAAAATGAGAACCAGCCCCCTCGGAAGCTGGGAGACCCCCACTTCAACTAAAGGCCTGCCCCTTACATATGTATGAATACATTGGTTCCAATCACAGGTTCCAATCGCCACATGCGACAAGTAGTTGCACTATATGTGCAGCTTAGTAAAAAAATCACACAAAGAAAAAATGCCCACGATATTTGCGTGAAAATGGCACAAAAAGAAAAAGAAGAAGGGTCGGCGGTTACTTTTGATGTTCAAGTATCGATAAAAAATCAATGTACCTACCAAATTGGAATAAATTGATTAAAATGTAACTAAATTCTTTCGACCGCAAGATTTTTTTGTTTAAATTAAATCAAATCTCACCTTTTTTCACAGACAAGATCCAATTATCTTGTAACAGGAAAAATTCCATTTTTTTTTCAGCCCGAAATTAAAACGTTTCTTCTGTAAATTAGCTAATAAATTTTGTTTGCAATTTAACAAGGAGTTTTACTAACCGCAGAACATTAGAAATCTCCTGTTTGCAATTTTTCACAATTCAAAAAAGTATTATTTCTATACTCTTTGATGGTTATTTTGCAGGGGCGAGTTTTCCATACAAGCAGATCTATAACCCATAATTTAAGTTGCGTAAAATATATAAACATTTAAAATTAATATAAAATGCATGTCGAGGAGGTACAAGGCTTGCGTACACAACCAGAGAAACAGGGTTCGATTTCCAATGAAAGGTCCATCCAACCTTACAACAACTGGGTCTTGCTTGAGAATTGGCACTTTCTACAGCGACGACCAAGCTCGCAGAGGGCTCTTGAGGTGTGATACACACAAAAATAGCGCTCACCAAATAAATCATCCTAATATTATTATTATTATTATTATTTAGGGCGTCAGAGTTTAAGTATTGAGTTTGCGGGTTTTTTCCAACTCAAATCATAGCACCGGCAAGGTAAACTCAGCCTTCACAAGAAATGAGAACCTACTCTATCGCAAGCGGAAAGATTTAACTTCTAATGAAATGTTTGGCGTAAGGTTGGCTTCCTTACCTCTGAAAATAAGTAGGTTCCACTCGACAGAAAACAAAGTGTATTCGGTAAATTTTGCAAAAAAAAAATATTCTTTTGAAAAAATAACGAATACATTAAAGGTATAACTTTCATGTCAAAAATTCAATTTTCCTCAAATTTTTTATATTCCCTAAGGAGTGCACCATATTTTCCCTAAATGTGGGGTAAAACATAGAAAAAATGGGGGAAGTGGGAACACCGCTGGCAATTACGAAAGATTACATTAACATAACGCACCAATATAACTCCAGATAAATTTCCCTGGAACGGCGGTTTTTTACACAAATTTCCCGGGATTTAGGCAAAAATAAAATAAAACGCTCATGAGGTGTAATTTATGGTGTGATGCGTCTTGAGAAAATGGAGAAAATTTGATGTTTATGTTTTTCTTAGAAATTAAAGCCGATTAAATGTGTTCAGCGGTTTTCCCAGCTCTTGACGAAGCTGGTCCTCATTTCTTGTTAAGGCTGAGTACACCTAGGTATTTATTTTGGATTTGAAATAAACGCCGAAACAGAAAAATCATTTATGACACCCTCGGTGGGGTTCGAAGTCTTGCTCTCGCTCGGCATGGAATGCCAACACTCTACCAAACACTCTACCAACCGGACATGATGATGATATTTTGCTACTGCTATTTTGAGTGATCTTTTTACTCTTTCGAACCCTTGCTCCCGGCATGGAATGCAAGCATTCAACCAACTGAACCATCCACCGGACGCACTAGACTCGCCTTGCCAATAGAGAAGGCATTTTATAAATATATACAAACGTATTTTTTCGGTAAATAAGCGTAAAACGGATCGGACGCTGAAATAAAATTGTTGTTTCAACCGCGCTAAAACAATTTAGAGGCTTTTAGCTTCAAACGCTTGGATTATTGTCATAATATTGTTGGACTCCTTTGTTTTAGGATAATTTTCGCTGAACTTACAAAGTTCTCACTGGAGACCGCAGAGTTGGCGAAACAAATAATCATTTTGGCTCGTATTGACGATTATAGCAATATCAAAGACAAAACGCCCCAGTTTACTGAAAGGCTGTTCGGATAGAGATAGTATTGTCGCGAACTTGAAATACGTGCGCTTATACACGCATACAACGTGAGACGGAACCATCTGGAAGTGATTGTATTAGTGTGTGTGCATAACATTCTGGTGGTGAAATGATCAAGTAAATGCGAGAAATATCCCTCTGGTTCCTTATAAAAGAGATCAAAATGTTACGGACAGCAGAGTCGCAAGACAGCAATTCGCTGAGTAACACCTATAAGCAGTGATTGTCAAGCTGTGAAAAAAATATCTTAAAAAATAAATTATGGCAATTTAATTAAAAAGAGAATTCAGCAGAAAATGTTACAGTATGCAAATTTGTGAGGACAGCAAATAAAGACAAAATGTTCTTAGGCAGTAAAAGTACCTAGGTAAGTTTAAGTAAATTTACTTTCATAATTTTTAATTTTATGCAGTTAATATACCTATTGATTTCTTTTGTATAGATTTATTTTTGAAGTTCTATTTAATACACTAAAATGTAATTTATTACTTGTATTTCTTGACATATAGGTTGGTATGAAGATGATCAACCATCTGTAAAAAATGGTTCACTATGCCAATATCACCCCTATTTCAGGGAAGGTCAAGTAGAGTAAAAATCAGAAAGAAGTTTGACAATAAATTTAAGAGCTGGCAGAGCGTTAAAAAAATAGTACTGACAACATTTTCTCACCAGCACATAAAGTCAACAATAATTATCAAAACGGCGGAGAGATACTTAGTTACTTTAAAAAATGTATTAATTTTCGTTTACTATCTCGTCTGAACATCCTCTTACACAAAGCTACTGCGGTACTTAGACAAATAATAATAATTATTTAAGACAGTTGAAATTTAGTCGGCTAACTACTATGTACTTACAGAATGGGTTCTACAATACGAAATTTCGGATATTCTTCTCATAAAATGAAATCGACGATCGAACGCTAGCTATATTGGATATATATTATCTAAGTTGCAAAGCACATACGTTGAACAAATGGAAGAACAGAGGATTTAAAAGGGGGTATATAAACTAACACCGCGCGCTCAGATCCCGAGGGAGCAGGCTTTCATTTCTTGTGAAGATTGAGTTAACCTTGCCGGCGCTATCAATTCGGTTCGGAGAAAACACTGAAACTGGAAATTTTGTAACTATAACTTTTTTTGCCGCGTTCTTAGTTTAGCTGTGTCCAGTGGTTGGCGTTGTTAGGCCAGCACCCTTACCTGTAAAAATAAATGAGTTCCACTCGCCACATGTGTAGTGTATCTCGCAAGAAGTTACACTAAATGTGTAGCTTAGTTGCGTTGGCGTTGTTGTTTTTGTTTTTATCGGTCTATTGTGGCATAATATTTTCTACCACGAGTATGTTTTGAAATAATATTTCAAATATAAACATTCATAAAACTTTCCAATACGCCAAAACTTTGGCTTTGGAATCGAAACGATAAAAATAATCACAGAAATAAAAGAGCACAAAACTCAAAAGCAATTTTCGAAAAAGTACATTTCAATATTCCTCTCGGGCTGTCTCGATTCGCAGGCGCCATGTTTATTTTGATTTTGACAGCCGAAACGTCAGATTACATAATTTGAAAATGGAATGTAGCCAATTAAAATACTTTTTGCCACTTGAAGGAGTTCAGTGCGCCAATCAGCGCTGCCCTAATTTATTTGAATATGGAATATCCATTCGCTATTTTTAAAAATGGAACGAATCGCTGTACATATATTTCAAGTAGGGATGGGATGACTTTTTTTGTGTGACCGGATATTGAATATACGGATATTGGATATTGAAGGGAAAATTTAAGTTTCCAATAAAGTTTGGTCGATAGCCTGACGACCAAGCTCGCAAAGGGCTCTTGGGGTGTGATTCACAGAAAAACAGCGCTTATCAGATGAATCATCCTTACATTATTATTATGATACTGTTACAATTTAATTGGGTTCAATTGAATACAACTTCGATTTATTTATTTGAGACAATTAATTTTAGGATTCACTCACAATTGGTACACAATTAACTTTTGTACGGTCAGATCAGCGTCTCTTATACGAGTCTGCCTTCAAAGCATCGCGATCTCTATTTATAGGTGTAAAAGGGTTACTCTAGCATACGCCAGACCACGCTAGAATATTCTTACTTCGAAGCTTAGAGCGAACACTAGTACCAACATCAAAATATCTATACATCTAGAGACACACGCAAACAAGTAAGGAAAAACACACAGACACACGTAAACAGACATAAGTAAATATACAATCACACATTCGTAACACTACTATATTTTACTGAGTATTTTTATACGCAGTTATAACTACTACAGAATACTTATAAGATAAAGTATATTAATCTGTAACCGAATACCGGATAGAAAAACGAATGTATTCCCCATCTCTAGCAATGCAAAAAAAAAAGTTTAATATCAAAGATGAAACGATTTCAAGTGGTAGGTAGGTATATACGTTTTTTACAGTTCTCTTTTTGAATACTAAATGATTCGTTTAATTTAAAAGTTATCAACGTGTATATTTTTTTTACATCTCGCATAGCTGTTGGTTCGCTAATTTATTCGGCCACTTGTCTAGCTGAAATTAAAATATTTTGTACCTACCCATCATCAATTGATTTTAAGCAGGCGAATATCGAGTTAAAAATTGAGAAATGGAGCCGCACTAGAACTATTTTGAGAGATCAGATCCAAATTCGAAACATAATAAGAATGATAAGGAGTTTTAGGCTTACACGACCAGCTGATGATGCTGGAGAGTTATTTGTTGCC
Organism: Agapetus fuscipes; assembly: GCA_951799405.1. Lineage (NCBI taxonomy): Eukaryota > Metazoa > Arthropoda > Insecta > Trichoptera > Glossosomatidae > Agapetus > Agapetus fuscipes. The sequence goes on along the minus strand of OX637343.1, from coordinate 10,371,738 downwards.
GTAGTCTGTGGGAGTTGGAACTTCTGGACGTTTCGCCCATGTCTACAATGGGCGTCTTCAGCGTGAAAGTAAGACGATGAAGATGATCTTGATAAAACTGTGATGAAACAATAAAATTGTGACGTCACACGACCGGATTGGTAGGGAAACAGCAAACTTGTTAATTTATGCCGCATGCATATGCGGAATGATCTAGTAATTGCGAGAAAGACCCCTCTGGTTTATTATAAAAGATATCAAAATAGCACGGACAGCAGTCACAAGAGAGCAATTCGCTAAGTAACACCTATAAACATATGAACAGTGATTGTCAAGTTGTGAAATAGATTGTGAAAAATAAATTCTATAGAAAGAAATTCTGTCATTTTAATTAAAAAGAGACTCCAGCAGAAAGCGTAACAATATCTAATTAATTGTACAATGGAGCTTTCACGGCCGGTTTTTTTTTTATATAATATCCAATTACGCCTTTTTTCCTACACAGTGTGAAAATTAGTTAGCTAAGGAGTTTTTCATGCGTAGTACTTAGTTCATAATGAGTTCACTTACAATAAGAAAGCAACCCCAATAAAATATTTTATCCAATATTTCTCAGATCAGTAAATCAGCAGAAATTCAGTAATGCCTTTAAGGTTTATATGCCTTTTCCCTAGCAACTCGGCCGGGCGACGATACAATATTGTCTATGACAGTTCACGTGCGGACCTCATTGTCCGGCAATGAGTTGAATATACAACTTTTTTGTTTCTTAGATTGTGACTCTTTTCCTTTTATGTAATCGCAACCTCCATCATTTTTGTTTTTATTATTTTTTTTATTTTGTATCATCATACTCTTCCCCTTTGTTTTTATATGCAAGTTAAAAAAACGCAACCGAGCTACACATATAGCGTAACTTCTTGCCTGCCCTATCCCCGAAGGGGTCGCATGTGGCGCTTCGGGACCTATTTATTTTTACAGATAACGGGGCCGGCCTCACACTAACCACTTTCAGTTGAAGTAGGGGTTTTCCAGCTCCCGGGGGGGGGCTGGTTCTCATTTATTGTGAAGGCTGAGTAAACCTCTGAGATCGAACCCTTGCCTTCGGCATGGAATGAAAGCATTCTACCTATTGAGCTATCGACCTTTTTACGAGCTTGATCGTCGTCGCTACAAAGCGCCAATTCTCGAGCAAGACCCAGTTGCTGTAAGGCTGTGTAATATGTAGGTTAATTTAAATTATCTTTATTAGCGAAGACCTATAATTGGCTCCTTATATCTTTTCATACTTTTAATCCTGTAAATTAAGCTGTTGGTCTTCTTAATAAATAAATTTAAAAAATACAAGAAGGGAATCGTTTTACTTATTTAAAAAATGTGCAAGGCGAGTTTTATAAAAGTTGAAATTGTCTTTTGAATAGAAATTATAGCGCGGAACGAAATGGCGGGAAGAACCGTTTTTTTTTTCGCGCGCTCAGGAAAGGAGTTCCAAATTCAAAACGGCGACCAAGCTTGGAAAGCTCTTTAGAGACCGAGAAAATTGCCGTTCACAAGAGACAAGTAAAAAAAATGGAGAGCATTTAGTTTTATTTTTGCACTAACACAACTTCAAAGTTAATAGATTAGATCCAAATCGCAATTAACGGTCCTGAAACCGGATAAGAACAACTGTCACATCACCAACACCTCTGCGGCACTACAAAAAGTGTCAAAGACCCCTAAAGGCTCTTGAATCTAGGAAGTCTCCCGCACAGGCTTCCTTAAAAAAATCCAAACACAATCAAATTGTGACGCTACACGGTCGGGTTGCTAAAGCAAGGAAAACTTAAAAAACGTTTTTGGGTATTCCTTGACTTATAAGTTGGTATGAGGCTGACAGCCCATACTGTAAAAAATGAATTATTTTGCCAATGTCACACCCGTTTCAGGAAAGATCGGTCAAAGTTGCAAGGTTTATGTTTATTTCAGGTTTTGATTTTAATTTGTAAGGAAACACATGCAGCATTTGTAAGCGCAAACTTACACGTGTCTGTTTGTGGGCATTCATTTACGCAAATCATTTAATATGAATTTTAAATTTTAAAATTTCTGCGCAACTTAAATTATACATTAAATATAGTAGGTTTCTAAGGACCGTAGACACATAGACCTGTGACGTTTAGCAACGAAAAAATCTGATTTTACACATTGTGCGGTGCCCATTAATCCATTAGTACCTAATGCCACAAAAACTAGACGGATCTTAAAAAAAGAAAACAAATAATGTATACAAATTTACGTTTTTTTTTTTTTTAATTTTCATTGGCCACATTTATTGGTTACATATTATGTTTTAATTTTGAAATTTAAATAAAGATTTAATAAACACGTTGGTTTTTTTCATGAATGTCACTATCAGGCCTTTTCACACTTGACACATTCTGCCCGGTTTGTCTATGGATTACAGGACAGACTGTGTGAAAGCTTTCATACATCCCCATACGCTACTAGACTTTAGATCCGGTAATCCAGACTAACCATACACAATCCGGGCAGAATGCGTCTAGTTTGTAACGAGCCTTACACTAAGACCATATAACGGCGTTATTCACACAACAAATCCATGGCTCAATCGCCACATAACGTGAATTCTCAGTACAATAAAACGATGATCAATGGCTCAGTTGTGGATCGACCTTGATAGAGTTTAAGCAACAAAAATAAAAATAAAAACCTAAGGGGAAAACTTTAAGGGAATGTTCACACATACAACTTGCCTAATATTTCTAACACTTACTACTTGCAAGCTGTCTTCTTGTGTGGCAGCTTTAAGGTACAAGTAATTTAAAATGGGAAATTAAATTATAAAGTTTACGCGGGAAAACCTCGCGGAGAAAAAAAAAAGCGCGCGCACAATGAATATCTCTGGATTAATAATTGCGGTAGTTCTCTAGACGTTTTGAGTTATTGTAAAAGTTTACGAAATATGTATGTATGTATGCATTGAAAAGGTTTTTGTGATATTTGAGTTTTAAAAAAAATGTAGGTATCCTAATGTAATCTAAGCTGCAAAAAATATATGTTACATTGGGGATTCAAATTATATGCATTCTCATAAGCAGACATGTACAAGTTCGCGCTTGCACATGCCGCATGTGAACCTACAACAAAAAACCCAAATCTTAAATGGACATACACCCTGCAACTCTTGCCGTCCTTCCCTGAAACAGGGGTGACGTTGGCAAAGTGAACCATTTTTTACAGCATGGGTGGTCAGCCGCATACCCACCACATGATATAATTAAAATATCCTTCCTAAAAGGGGATAATTTAACTTCGGCGGGGAACGCGGCACATAGTTACTCTATTTGTGTAGTTTAGTTGCGTTTATCTCATTTGAAGACTGCGGGGAAAAACAAGGAATGTCAGCAAAAATATAAAAAATAAGTTCGTAAGAAAAAAAGTAAAACCTAGTGGCATCTGTGCATCTAAAACTCTGCAAAAATTGTAATGCAACAACAGTTGCTATCACAGTTTATGGCGGTATTTTCGGTTCTTTGCGACAGGCAATAACCATGATTTCAAATTTCAAACTTTGTTTCAAATTTTGTTTTAAAGGTAAAGGGGACAAAAAAGACTGTCAGAACTTCAGACCAATCAGTCTACTCAGTATACCAGGAAAAGTCTTCTGTAAGGTGATTATAAAAAATGTGATTCTGACTACTAGCAAAAGGGTTTCCGATATACAGTCCGGCTTTATGGCCGGTAGAGGCTGTGTTGATCAGATTTTCACTCTACGACAACTTGTTGAAAAACAATTGTCGGTGAGGGGGAAACTATTCACGGCCTTTGTGGATCTGGAAAAGGCTTTTGACTCAGTGGACAGAGGTATGTTGTGGGATGTTTTGAAAGCATACGGAGTGAATGGAGCTCTACTCAATGCGGTGCATGCGAACTATGAGAATAGTATGGCCTGCATTCGTATTGATGGTGAGTATAGTGAATGGTTTGAAGTTTTTAAGGGTGTAAGGCAAGGATGTGTGATGAGCCCATGGCTATTTAACATAGTCATGGACAAGTGTGTTCGAGATGCTAGACTTGATGATTGTGGATTAATGATAGGAGAGAGCAAAGTAAGCGTTCTACTGTATGCGGATGATGCAGTCCTTGTATCTGATTCAGCAGTGGAATTGCAAATGATGCTCTCTAGATTGAACGAAGCTTTGAAAGGTAATAATTTGAAGTTGAATGCAAGAAAGACGAAAGTTTTGATTTTTGAAAGAGATGATGAAAATATGAATTATGAATTTAAAATTAATGGAATGAATGTTGATGTTGTAAATGAGTTTGTATATTTGGGATGTAAGTTTGAAAAAGATGGAAGAATGGCCGGTGAATTTGAAAGAAGAATAATGAAAGGCAGGTGTGTACTGGGTGCGACCGCTTGCATCGCCAGTAACCAAAATCTCTCAAAAAATGTTAGATTGGCGGTGCACGGTGGTATACTAGTGCCAACCTTGATGTATGGAAGTGAAGCCTGGACGGTGAGTGAAAGGGAAATTAGTAAAGTCCATACAGTAGAAATGGACTATCTAAGAAGTATGATTGGGAAAAAACGAAGTGACAGGGTGAGGAATGATTTTGTAAGAGAAGAATGTGGTGTAAGGGAAAGTGTGAAAGTGAAGATTAAAAGAAGTATGTTAAGATGGTTCGGGCACTTGGAGAGAATGAGTGATGAAAGATTGACGAAGAAAGTATATGTTGCTAGAATAGATGGATGTCGTGGTAGAGGAAGACCGAGAAAAGTATGGAAGGATCAAATCTCTGAAATAGCGAATGAATGGGATATCCAGAGTCATAATAAAAGGAGGACTTGTATGAAAAAGGTTATGACTCTGGATGAAATGAAAGAAGTATGCAAGGACAGGAAGAAGTGGCGGCTAATCTGCAATGTTGATTTCTAATGTTGGTGTATTCATTTGCTACATTTTTTGCATAGGAAATTTTTGACTTTTTTTGTATAGATTTCTTTGTAAGGTTTTGTTCTTTTTTATTTTTAAATGTAATTTATTATTCATATTCCTTGACTTATAGGTTGGTATGAGGCTGACCACCCATACTGTAAAAAATGGTTCACTTTGCCAATGTCACCCCTGTTTCAGGGAAGGTCGGCAAAAGTTGTGGGGCTTATGTTCATTTGAGGTTTGGATTTTATTTGTAAGTACACATTCAGCATTTGTAAGCGCGAACTACACTTGTTGATTTGTGGGCATACATCTGAGAGCTTTAAATGAATATATCTTTGCAACTTAGATTATAGATTATTATTATAGATTTTACCCACAATTTTCTTCCACCGACATTCCTGGTTCTTCCCCTGTAGTCTTCATTAGCTAAAAAGATTGCCCCTAGATTTCCGCCTTTGGCTTCATAAGACTCATGTAATGATGAATGTTGGACTGAGCTGCCAAAAAACAAAAAGCCAATTAACGAAAGTTCATCCAAGTTTTCATTTGGAAATAACTCTTAGCTCGCCATGTTTCCCGCGCAGTTTCCTGTACTCCTGTCTCCCAGTATAAGGCGTTGCGTTAACTCCCCTCGATAGCGTAAATCGACAAAAAGTAGGAAAGCTAAATCGCTCACAAGGAGTGCCAACGTATGTTCCATACATTTTTTAATTTACGCAATCGAAGAGAGTTTAAGTAAACGGTTATTCGAAAAGTGTACGAAAATTAAATCGCTCACCAGGAGTGCAGTCTTATGTTCCATACATTTTTTAATTCACGCAATCGAGAGAAGTTAACGTAAATGTTTATATCAAATAAATGCATCACAATTAAATTGCTCGCTTGGAGTGCCGTCCTGTGTTCTGTACACAGGACGGCACTCCAAGCCGTCTTTGGATTTACGCAATCGACGAGAGTTTATGTGAATGTCTTATACTCGAGATATGGGAGGTTTAATTAAAAAATCGATAAGAGTTATCAGGCATCTTGCGTCTGGCTGACTTGACGAAAAGCTGGAGGAGAGATTTATCTTGGAAATGGAAGGAAACTTGGAAAAGGGGAGGAGTCGGAGGTACTTTCCGGAAATGTTGGATTAGTGAGTTTGTTTGAGAAGGGAAATAATTTTCTCAGTACTTTTTTTGCTGAACAACAGGTTACCCTAAAAAAAACGCAACTAAGCTTCAAATATAAAGTAACTTCTTGCATCCCCAAAGGATTCGCATGCCGCGATTCGGCACCTATTTACTTTTACGGGCGTCTCACATCAGGAAGCACTTCAGTTAAAGTGGGGGTTTCCCAGCCTACAAGGTATAAATACCTAAAATCTATTCATTTCTAGAGAGATTTCTATCTATCTATGATCTATGTTGCAAAATTACATTAACATTTAAAGCGCATATCAAATGGATGCTCACAGACAGACACGTGTAGTTCGCCCTTAAAAATGCTGAATGTGCACTTACAAATTAAATCAAAACCTCAAATGAACATAAGCCCCACAACTTTTGCCGACCTTCCCTGAAACAGGGGTGACATTAGCAAAGTGAACCATCTTTTACAGTACCTATGGGTGGTCAGCCACATACCAACCTATAAGTCAAGGAACATACACAACAAAGTACATTTTTAAAATCAAGTTAAGTACATTTGAAATAATACTTGCTTATTAATAACTAACATCTATTCATTTCTAGAGAGGCTTCACAGACTTAGTAGTAACTCACACAAACAAGCACAACTACATATTCGTAATTATATCATAGTGCAGCAGATCAATTATTATCCATGCAACATATCGCACGCTTAATAATAAAGAGAAATAACGCAAAAATTAAGAATGTTGGGAAATCACGTTTACAACCAGTACAACTTGTATGGGATGAAAAAGGCGTCCGATGTTTTATCTTTGTCATATTCGTCCAAATTGAACGGCTGTCGCATTCTACCTATTCTTCTCGCATTGTTCTTGCGTTTTATTACAAAATTTCAATTTTCCCAATTTTTGAGTTATTGCTCTTTATTATTAAACGTGCGATATATTCGTTTCTAGAGAGACTTCACCTTAACTCACACAGCCCAACACAACACACAATTACATATTCTTAATAATATTATAGTGTAGTTGGTAGTAGATCGATTATCCATGCAGCAGTTTGCTTCTCGACTTTTTGCACATAATGGATGGCGAAAGTTTGTGCGCGGAAAGTTTTCCCAAGCAGGGAAGGTGTTGAAGAGGACGACCAAGTAAATAGGAGGAGTTCCTGGATGCCGGGAGTCATTCTGGATGGAGGAGGAGCTGCATAATGGAGTCAGATAACAAGAGGTTATGCGGGAAATGGAGTCCGTTCAATAGAAAGGAGTCGAGCATAGGGAGGTTACAAGTTGTGTGTGCCTACTTCATTTTTCTGCTTATTCGTTTTTAAAGTCAAAATGAACATTTTTAACTCACACATTTTCCTATTTTTATAATATAAACTAATCTAAGTTGCAAATATATGTAACATTAGGGATTCACATTATATACATACCTACTCACAAGCAGACACGTATGATTTCGCGCTTAAACATGCCCCATGTGGAATTACAATATAAAAACCCAAAACTTAAATGAACATATGCCCTTCAACTCTTGCCGACCTTCCCTGGAACAGGGTGACAATGGCAAAGTGAAACTTTTTATACACATGCGGAATGTGTAAGTGCGAACTTATAAGTGTCTGCTTGTGAACATACTTTTATATGAGTCCCAAGTGTGAATACATCTTTGCAACTTAGATTATCGATTATTGAAGATGAAATAAATATGCTCAACCCCTTCCCGTACCCGTCCTGTATGAGTGTGTCTGTTAGAAGGATCCGCAAAACTTGGAACGCGCATACAAAGCTATTGATTTTTACAAGAAAGGATCATGACGACTAAAGGCAGTAGATTTTGAATACTACAATGCACATTATTTTCATTTTGATCGACATCCTAAGTATGTGTACCACTTCTTACCTTTGTTAATTCCCAAAGAAAATGATTGTTAAGCATAAAAACCATCCCTACACCAACTGTTTAAATAAACGGATATTTCACAGTTTCTGAAGGTAAAGGCAGAGATTTCTTTGCGCCTAATATAAAAAAAACACATCGCATATATTCCCCACTATCGCCTAACTCTAAATGGACAAAAAAGTATAATAAATTAAACGCTTAGTAGAAGTGCTGCAGTATCTACCATCCATTTTTGTATTTTCCTAGATGATAGCGAATCGACGCAATGTTTTATACTAGGGGTACGTGTGATTGCTAAGTTGACAAATCTTGTCTACTTCGTTAAAGGAAAACATTATTGGATTCGAACCCAAAGTTTAAATTTGTAAGTAAGCTAACACTCCAATTACCAACTGGACTGAAATGGCTATCTATTTCGAAATTGTTTATTTTTTACGGATCAGTTACTTTTTAGTGTTCCTGTAGTCTACATATGAAGAGCAATAGCTTACGATAGTCGATATCAGTGTGGAGCTATAAAGGTACCGGGCGATCAGAAAACGATATCGCATTGTCTCGCACAGTTCAATTGGCAGTAGCTCCATATAAGAACTCTCTTTTATATCTCTTATTTTGTTACTAGGAATATAAAGTAGCAAGATTATTTTTTCGAAACAAGTATTGTACAAACTCTAACTTATATCTCAAATATCTATAATTAATCTTAGTTGTAGATATAAACGTATGTTTGATGCACGCCCATGCAGGATATTTCAGCGCGATCTTAAACGCGTATAACCGTTATGCGGTTGACCATCCATGTTGTAAAAATAGTTCACTTCAATGTCACCCCTGTTTCAGGGCAGGACTGCAAGAGTCGCAGGATGTATGTCCATTTGAGATTTGGGTTTTTATGTTGTAGGTTCACATGCGGCATGTGCAAGCGCGAACTTGCACGTTTCTGCTTGTGAAAATGCATAGGTATATTGTGAATCCTCAATGTAACATATCTTTGAAACTTAGATTCGATTAGATTAAATGCATTTAATGTGAATCTTAAATGTTAATATCGATACCTTAATTAAAGGTAAAACTGAATAAGTGACGTATTTAGCTTACATGGGTTTCTCAGATAAATTAACTTTTTGTCCTTTTCCTACGAGTGAATTCACCACAGAAGTGTGAAAATCCTGTAGTTTAGAAGTTTTTCATGAGCACTTCCTGGTAATTAGATCATTTACTATGAGAAGTTACACCCAATACAATGTTTTATCCACGATTTCTCATATAAGTGAATCAGCACTTATTCAGTTTTACCTTTAAGATGGCGATATATCTCTGCAACAAAAATTCAATTTTATAATAAACTTGCCTCTACAATTTACATTAATAATATTTAATGTAAATTGTTCATAGAAATGAAATTTTAAATTTAATTATTGAAAGAAAGGTAGAGGAATTTCTGAAGTTTTTGAACTATATTAAAATTCGTTGAATCTTGATTAGAGATTAGAATTGCATGAATCCTGTTATCTAAGCAATGCATGAACAAAGTCTTTCTTCTAACTGAAATAAATAAATATAGCCAAGAATGAGCGTCTACATGCTGTGGGTACTTCTGGTACATTTGGTTAATTTTGATGCATTCACGGTTTGAGTGAAAATAAATGTTTTATTTTTATGAAATCACAGCTTGATCATACATCATTGAGTTTAAAAGTAGTCAATTTACGAATGCAGGCATGCATGAATGAATGAATGAATGCATGAATCTCGAGTGCTTCGGTTACCAACGAACGTCATTTCATTTGTAATTTCGTACAAATCTATTTTATTTGTATTAAAAAATAAATAGATTTGTAAAGAGAAGTGCAGTTCACCAACCTATTTTGCCTGGACATATTTTTAATGAATTCTTCAATTTCAATTGCCCGATGACATCTGTTGAACCAGGGTCACAGTTATGGTCAACAGGACACGACACTGGCGGGCCTTGCTTGAACTTGCGATTGTTTCAATAACGCGTGTAACTCAAGGAATTAAATATTATGTTCTTGTTACACTAAGATCTAATTTCAAACGAAGCTTAATGTTCTTAAAATTGTATGGAAAGCAAGGACTATTCATGTTCAGAGACAAAAAAAACATTCTAGGATGATAATTCTGTCAAGGCAGATTATAGGACGAGTCTTTAGTCTCATTAATTTTGCCTTAAGTCCACATTATAATTAATATTCCAACTGAAAATATTTCGCGCGGAATCTCAAGAAAATTAAGAAAATGAAACCATTTATAATGTAGGTGGGAAGATGCCTCAGTTATCGTCAGTATTTACGAATTAAAGCCAAAAATGCTAGGCGTTTGAATAAATAAAAATATATAAGCCATAATCTGAGTTGTAGGGATATATTAACATTTAAGGCTCTCAAATGGATGCCCAGAAACAAACACGTGTAGTTCGCGATTACAAATGCTGAATATTTACTAAGAAATAAATTCCAAACCTCAAATGAACATAAGCCCTACAGCTTTTGCCGACCTTCCCTGACACAGGGGTGACATGGGCAATGTGATCCATTTTTTATAGTATGGGTGGTCAGCCTCATACCAACCTATAAGTCAAGGAATATAAATAATAAATAATATTTAAATATATAAAGCAACTAAGCTACACATATAGTGTAACTTCTTGCCTGCGTTATCCCCGAAGGGGTCGCATGTGACGCTTCGGGACCTATTTATTTTTACAGGTAAGGGGGCCGGCCTCACACCAACCACTCTCAGTTGAAGTGGGGTTAGGGAAGTATATAAAACAACAAAACCTTATAAAGTAAAGTATAATAATAAATCCTAATGAATAATTAAAAGTGATCAAAAACGTTAGTATATAAATAAATTAAGTAAAAGTAAACAGTGTTTAATATAATAAAGATTCATCTGGTTCTTGTTCCATAAAATTAACTAAGGATAAATTTAAAGTTCTTTGACTAGGTTGGCATGAGGCTGACCCCTCATGATGTACAAACTTGGTTTACCTCTAGCCTACGCCACCCCGTTTCAGAGGTAGTCGGCAGCAGTTTCAAGGTTTACGTTCACATGATGTATGATTTATTTTATAAATACACATGCACCATGTGCAGTAAACGCGTGTCTAAATGTGAGCGTGCATTAAATATGAGCCTGAAAAGTAAAAATATATATTTGCAACTTATTTTCTAGATTATAGAAAAACCTGTAACGAACACGTTCGTTTAACTTATTTCTTGAAACTTTCGGGAGTTGAGAAACCCCCACTTCAACTTAAGTGGTAAGCGTGAGGTCGGCCCCCTTACCCGTAAAAATAAATAGGTTCACTCGCCATATGCGACCCCTTCGGGAATAACGCGGCAAGAAGTTACACTACATGTGTAGCTTAGTTGCGTTATCAAGTTTCCTATGCATAGATTGCGTGCATCAATTTGTACCATTATTGTACGAAGATCGAAGCATGCGAAACCTGAGGCAGCTGTGATGAAGTAAATGAGTAAATTAGAGAGAGGACGGTATATTTGTACACAAGCTAATCCAAGGATAAACTAAGGATTAAGAAATAGGCTTCATTTGAGTACAAACATAATCCATGGCGTAAGTAATGTATAAGCTACATCAAATAGATTTCTGTGAATAAGATGTTTCCCATGAACAGAAACTTTGCAACTCATGCCACCTTTCCCTGAAACCGGGGTGGCATTGGCAAAAGTGAAACAAGTTTTGATATGGAGTGTCAGCCTCATACACGCGACACATGCAACCTTTCGGAGACAACGCGGAAATGAGATGCTTTATATATGCAGGTAAGTTGCGTTTCTGCTTTTGGGAACCTCAAATGTTAATATTTTATTGCAACTTGGATTATAGATAGACTAATACATCGACAAAATATTAAGGGAACAAAAATGAAAAGCTTTTTAATCAAGAGAGCTCATCTCTCTACTCCAGTGGCGAACTGTGAGATTTTTCAGGAGGTAGCCCGGTTAAAAATAAACTAACTCCCATTTCTACAATAATAAATTATAACGCGATTTAAAACCTACATCTATATACTTAGAGTAGAGTCATACAAGTAAATCATAAAAGTTCCTTGATCCTTGACGAAAAGATTGGTAAGAGGATGAGCACCCATAGTGTAAACTTGCCAATGTCACTCTTAACGAGGTCGGCAAGAGTTGCAGGGCTTATGCTCATTTGAGATTGGATTTTTATGTTGTAGGTCCACATGCGGCATGTGTAAGCGCAAACGTGTCTGCTTATGGGAATGCATTTAATACGAATCTATAAATGTAATATATCTATGCAACTTAGATTATAGATTATGTATTATGTGGTGTGCCGTAGGCCGATTTCGTCTACACCAATATTATAATTCAATGTTTTATCTACTTTTTTGCCTAGTGATGTCCCTTGAATTATAGGTTGGTATGTGTCTGACCACCCATGCAATAGAAAATGGTTCACTTTGACAATGTCACCCCTGTTTCAGGGCAGGTCGGCAAGAGTTGCAGGGTGTGTGTTCATTTTAGATTTGGGTTTTTATGTTGTAGGTTCACATGCGGCATGTACAAGCGCGAACTTAAACGTGTTGGATATAATATGTAGATCCCCAATGTTACATATCTTTGCAACTTAGATTAGATTAGATAAGTTTTCCAAAAGGAAGCCGCTGGCAATCGAGTTGTTAGACTTTGCGCCACTGGTCTCTACAAATTTAAGGTATCCACTCTATATCTTTCGGTTTCTTTCCCGGAGAGGAATTTAGCTCTGCTGAGCGCGGAATTTCATCTTTCTTCTCATTCCACAAGAGCAGAAGAAAGGTAGAAAAAAAGATATACGGACGTCTTTGAATTATTGCTCCAAGACAGAGTAAAGTGTAAGGTTCCTTGCTGAAAATATTTATATTTTTGTAAGTTGGAGTCTTTCCTTGATTTGTATCTAGCCTCCATTCTGCTAGGGGTGGGTAGCACCTCCGCAGATGTGTCTCCACTTTGTTGTATCATTGTACACTTCTTTCATCTCCTCCAAATTAATTACTACTTTCTTCTCACTTTGTTCCAGTGATTTGCGACGCAACGCAACCAAGCTACACGCATAGTGTAACTTATTGCCGTCATGCATGTGGCGAGTGAATCTTCTAATTTTTTTACAGGTAAGAGGGCCGGCTTTCCGCCAACCACTTCAGTTGGAGTGATGATTTCCCAAGTCCCGAGGAGGCTGGTTCTCATTTCTTGAGTAAACCTTTCCGGTATTTTATTTAGGGTTTGAAATAAACACCGAAATAAAAAGCCATTTCTGACACATTCCGTGGGATTCGAACCCGGGTCACCGGCATGGAGTGCAAGCACTCTACCTACTGAGTTATCGTTTATTTGATCAACCAATCGTTTATCGGTACTCCCTTTCCAAGCTTAATTCCCCTTGTGCAGTCGTCATAGTTATTCTTTCTAGATGCCCGAATCATCTCATTGTTCTCCTTTGTACTTTTGCTCGAATATTTTCCTTTACATCGCACTCATTCAAAACCCAGGCAAGAGGAAGAAGTTGCTCTGTATGCGCAGATTAGTTGCGTTGTTTTGCATACGAATAAATTGTTTGTGGTTTAATCTTAGCTTAGTGCTTTCTCAATAATAACTTTAGGTAAAACATAAAATAATTCTATATAAACCAGTTCCAAACAGGGTTGTCGACCCAAATATATTATTTATTTATTTTGTTTATTAAAAAAAAAGCATGGAGTATTCTTCCGTATTTTTTCTATGCAAGCTGGATGCTACTATAAGTATCGGATGTGCCAATTGCTATTTTAACGTAACTAAACTACACACGAGTGTAACTTTTCACCGTGTTCACCCCGACGGAGTCGCATGTGGCGAGTGAAACTCATTACAGGTTAGACCAACCGTGTCATGTGGTGTATTGTCATTGCGATGTAATGTCATGTGAGGTATCGTCATGTGATGTTATGTCATGTGCTGTTCTCTCGCGTGTCATTCTATCGTGAGTCGTTATGTCACGTGTTGTTTTGTCACTGTGTCATTGTACTATGCAACCATTTATCCGAACATCCAGAGTCATAATAAAAGGAGAGCTTGTATGAAGAATGTTATGACTCTGGATACAATGAAAGAAGTATGTACGGACAGAAAGAAATGGCAGTTGATCTGTAATGGTGGCAGCTAGGACTAGGGTTTTTTAAAATAAGAATTTCTAATTCTGTATTTGTTAATGATGTTTATACATATTATTATTTAGGATTAAAAACTGTAACTTGTTATATATGTTCCTTGATTTATAGGTTGGTATGTGGCTGACCATCCATGCTGTAAAAAATGGTTCACTTAGCCAATGTCACCCCTTTTTCAGGGAAGGTCGGCAAGAGTTGCAGTTGCAGGGATTTGCAGTGGTAGCCCTGGCCGGTGCATTTTGCAACAGGTTCAGACGCGCGTGGGCCCGGCCATGCTACATGCGCCGCTCTGTCGCCTCATCTCATGTGCGCATGCATTAGCGCACGGGAGAGGGGTGCAGGAGGCAATAGTGAGTCAGAGGAGATGGCGGGAAGAGCCCACGCGAGGTGGCGCGCGTGGGTGTGTGGGCCATCTGTAGAAACATCGATTATTGCTGCAACAGAGCTGCAATGGTCGAAGTCTAAGCATATACCGTGTTTGTAAAAGGAATCCTGGGCTGGAAGTCTCATCACCACGGTAATTCTTACCTACCGAATATCGGTAATATTTGTATGAAGACTTGTCAATTCAAGATGGCAGCAAGTGAACAGCTGATTAGTCTTCATACAAATATTACCGATATTCGGTAGGTAAGAATTACCGTGGTGATGAGACTTCCAGCCCTACGCGGGAGAACTTAGAGAACCCTGAAGCCTATGGCATTTGATGGAGTGCGCAGTCCATGTATTCCATTTTGAGTCCATATTCCTTCTTCCTCAGCCTTTCTCAGTCCACTCCTTGACGTAGGACTCCTCCAGTCCTCTCAATTTCAGTAAATCGACTGCTGTGTTCGGCCATCCTCTGCTGGCAGTTCCCGTGATGTTGTCCAGCCACCTCAGTGACACCAGTGCGTATGATTGAGTCCATATCGGAACGGAATCAAAGTGAGATAAAAATACAACTAGTCGAAATGCCCTTCTGGTTTTATTTTTTGAAAAACCAGATTCGGTAGTGGCAGTACCTCCCATCTTCAGGTGTAAAATGAAACTGAAGATGGGAGGTACTGTTTCTCCCGAAACTAGTAGTGTATAAAATAAACTCAGATGTAAATTTTTAAAATTATGTATTTTTATTTTCAATTTATAAAAACGAACTTTCACAAAGTTACAGCCGAAAATCTAGATAATGTTATAATTATTGTTACATACCCAAATGGCAGTTGATCTGTAATGTTGGCGGCTAGGGTTTATTAAATTGGAATTTGTTTTCTGTTTTAGTTCTGATGTCCATACATATTATTATTTATTGATTTAATTATTTTTTAATATTTCGTGTATGTTCCTTGACTTATAGGTTTTGTATGCGGCTGACCACCCATGCTGTAAAAATGGTTCACTTTGCCAACGTCACCCCTGTTTCAGGGAAGGACGGCAAGAGTTGCAGGGTGTATGTCTATTTGAGATTTGGTTTTTTATGTTGTAGGTTCACATGCGGCATGTGCAAGCGTAAAATTGTACGTGTCCGCTTGTGAAAATGCATGTAATGTGAATCTCCAATGTAAAATATCTTTGCAACTTAGATTAGATACCCAATCATAATTATCATCTGCGAACCAGGGTACGCAGTTATTTGTGTCATTTTTTATTATTAAACATCAGTTCATCCTCAATCGTCGTGCAGAGGGTGCTTTTTTGAAGACGTTGGCTACGTCGCCAACGAAGGATCGAGAATTATGTAAGCTCTCCCATTAATGTTCGTCTAATATCCGAAAAGTTAAATAAATACAATTGTTCATATGTCAAGAACGCCTAAAGCTTTGTCAAAGTTTATGTTTATATAAAAGTTGAAAATCAAGGAATTGAATATGACTGCGGCCCTGTTGATAAATGCTGGCCGCGTATTAATACAAGTCCAACGGTAAATTGAAAGCAGTTTATCTGAATGTCATCCACGACTCCAAAATCAAGCACAACAAATCACCGAACTTCATAAATACAGGTATTAAAAATCAGCTTTTCTTTTGTTGTCCTTTGAATTCCTTGACTTTTAGGTTAGGATGAGGTGTACCAAGCACACTGTAAAAAATGGTTCACTTTGCACTTTTTTATAGGTGTTCAGCCGAATACCAACCAATATAAGTCAAAGAAAAATACGAACAGCACTAATCTAATCTATTCTAAGTTGAAAAGATATCTTACATTGGAGATTCACATTACATGCATTCTCACAACGAGACACGTACAAGTTCGCGCTTGCACATACCTCATGTTAACCTACAACATAAAAACCAAATCTCAAATGGACATACACCCTTGCAACTCTTGCCGTCCTTCCCTGAGACACGGGTGACATTGGCAAAGTGAACCATTTTTACAGCATGGGTGGTCAGCCGCATGCCATAGAGAAAAAAAAACATACACAAAACGGACAGAATGTGTTCTGGGTGAAATTAACTGCAACTTTTGCCGAACTCTCCTGAAATAAGGATGAAAGCAAGTGAACCAATTTTTATTTGAAGAAAATATAAGGTAGTTAACTTTGTCACATTTTTTTTGTCTATGTATGTATGCGGACCATAAAGTAATAAATAATATAATAATGAATAGAGAAACAATATTATTATTACTCTATGATGCGGACTCTTTTAAATCTTGTCACGTTCTCAAAATCCTATTTTTGTTGTTGTTGTAGAATTAATTCAGAAATATGGAAAAATACTGCAGGTTTAAATGCAGCAATAAATTACCATTCAAATCGCATATCAATGAACTTCCAGCTGTTTGAGTTATGAAAAAGTGTGCGGTTTCCGCTTATGAATGGATTTTAATATATATTTTTGTTGTTTAAATATTCATAAATTGAATTTATAATTATGAATTTTTGTGACACTTTTTTAAAAAAAAGATGCTATTGAATTTAACATAATTGCATTTCCGGTATTCGGGTGAATACCGGGTAGTTTTTTTTTACGGGTTTTATACGGGTGTTAGACAACAGTTTTTTTTATATGAATATTCAACCACGCACATCTAAAGATCTAATGATAATATGAGATTCTACTTTCGTCAACATTGATAATTCACCAATGCATAGATACGAGTATTGTTCATCATTTTGTTCTTAACAAAACAAATATTTACGATTGTTTTTTTTTTGCTTCACTTAGAAAATCAAAGAACGCTATTTGTTGGGAATTTATAATCTATAACCTATAATCTAAATTGCAAAGACACATTTAAGATTCATATTGAATGCATTCACATAAGCAGACACGTATAAGCTCGCGCTTACACGTGCCGTATGTGGACCTACAATATAAAAACCCAATCTCAAAAGAGCATAATCCCTTTAACGCTTGCTGACTTTTCTTAAAACAGGGGTGACATTGGTAAAGTGAACCATTTTTTTTC
This sequence comes from Agapetus fuscipes, assembly GCA_951799405.1. Classification (NCBI taxonomy): domain Eukaryota; kingdom Metazoa; phylum Arthropoda; class Insecta; order Trichoptera; family Glossosomatidae; genus Agapetus; species Agapetus fuscipes. The sequence goes on along the minus strand of OX637343.1, from coordinate 10,354,190 downwards.
ATTTTGGGTGGTCGGTGACCTGTAAGTCAACGAACTGTCATTTTTAATGATTTATTACCTGGCATTCATCAAAGGCTATCAAGAATCCGATATTAATACATGGAATTCAGTATTTTTGTCGTCATCGTTAGAGAACTTTAATTATCCGGTATTCAGAATCCAGCATTCAGCATCCGGAATCTGGTATCCGCTGCACTCTATCACATCCCTAGTTTATTTGCATACAAAAAACTCTAAATAAAAACAAAGTAAGGAAAAATTAAAATAGTATGTTCAAACCCTCCTCATACCCGTCCTGTTTGTATGCGTCAGAAGGACCCGCAGCATATGTACGCTCATACAAAGCTCTATATTTTCTCAAGTGACGGCAGGCCTTCCCCTGAAGTAAAAAGCAAAAAAATGAAATAGTACATTTTTTTTATTTAAATCAAAAATACTTAGGAACCTACTTGTATTTTACTAGTAGAGAAAATGAAATGGATTGATATTATTATTATTATCAAAAGGCGCCTACTTATCTGTCAAAACTCGTGTCACGATAAATTGGTCAAAGATATCGTGACCATAGACTGCTAGGCCATTGACAAATCGGTCACACAGCACACTACAGTTCGTCTACTCGAGTTTTCGGTGAATAACATTTCTGTCACAGACAATTCGGCTACAAATAACTCGTATAAAAACACATCGGTAACGGACAGTTTGCTCACACGGCAGTTTGTCCGCACGACTTTTCAGTCAATATAGACAATATAAGCAAGCAGACAGCTGCATCACATATAAAAATTGTTCGCCAAAAAATCTTCGAAATTATTTTACTTTTAATTAATTGCAGTTTTCTATGACTCAGCTGTCTTTAGTCTTATTTTGCATGTGGCCAAATGTCGTTGACCGAAAATTTTTGTGAACAAACTGTTGTGTGACCGAATTGTCCGTGATCGGAATATCCGTGACCGATGTATCTGCGGACGAGTTGTCTGTGGCCAAGTTTTCTGTGACCGAAAAGTTGTGTGGACGAACTGTCGTGTGACCGATTTGTCAATGGCCAAGCTGTCTGTGGACGAATTATCTGTGAGCGATTTGTCGTGGAACCGTCAAAACTCAACAGCCTTACAAATCTCCCCGCCCAAATCATATTTCTCTCTTTATTTAGGCGGGAAATCCAAATTCAAGAAGAGAATGGTGACGTCATTCATCTCGATTTGTAAAGGAGCGGGGAAATGCTCGAGATTTTAAAATGTACGTAATGTAGGAGAGAGATAACCTTGATCTAACGTACCTTGAGATATAGCGAAAACCTATTTAAAATGTAATTTAATTTTGAAAAATTTTATGGCTTGAAAATTTGAGCTCATATTCAGTTTTAACTTAAATGTGGCGGTCTTATCTATATGTCTCACTAATATTGAATTATAATATAATCTAAGTTGCAAAGATATATTGATGATGATGATGATGATTTAATATAGCGCCGTTTCGTGAAGATTGTCACTCCAAGGACGCTTTCTGTGCTATCGCGGCGAAGTAGTGTGTCTGTAGGTTTTCCCTGGATTTCGATGCTCGAACTTCTGAACATTCAAGATTCATACAAAATGCATTCCCATAAGCTAGTACTACGTATAAAGTCGCGCTTCTACATGCCGCATGTGAATCTACAATACCCAAATCACAAATGAACCGTGTGAGAAACCTGAGTCGATTAAAACATTGAGCCGTGAAGTCGATAAGCAAGAGCTAGAAATCAGTACATTGTAGACCGACATTGTGTAAAATGAATCTCGAAAAATAAATTGAAGTTTGATTAAAAGAACACAATTAAAATCATAACAATATAAAACAAACAATCACTAAGTAAAATAATAAAATGAAAATCTACAATTTAATAATTATAATAGAAATATTAATGAAAATGGACTTTAAATATGGGGTAAAAACTGCTGCAGACTCGTCTTGAGGGTTGTTGGGAGGATTTTTACGTGGGAAGGGTGTGGGGCGGGTTCAGACGCGATGTGTGATGATGCAATAGAGAGAATCTGGCAATGAGAAATGGAAGGATCGGGGACTTGTGAGGAAATAAATGATGATGGAGTTAAGTGGGGAGGAGGGGAGATGGATGAGACCAGAGTTTACGTAGGCAGCGAAAGGGTTATGTAAATATAATTTGAAATAAATACACGCCTGAAGAAATAGATACGTGAGCCTGTACGCCTAAAATAGCATAAACAAATGAAAAAAAGTTAAAAAAGAAATCGATGAAAACCGAGCAAATATTAAGGTATAATAATTGGATAAAAACAATGTTTTTATTTCACGAGTTGGTTTATTATCTTGAGCGCTGTTGAGTGTTACCACATCATTATCAACAGTTGTTCTCTTGATAATGGTGTGAAGACACTCCGAAAGCGCTGGCAGAGAACCTAGATAATATAATTCACCGACTCTTGAAGAAAAACTTTGTTTTTATTTTTGCAAATATTCAGTGTAGAAGAAATATTGAGAAAAGTAGGTTTATAATATAAGGTACCTCACAATAAAGGTGTAAATTTCTCTAAAAATAATTGAAGGCAAATAAATATTTAGGTTTTTGATTGTGATACAATGTATTTACTTCAAAAATAAATCAACATAATGGAAGCATATTAAAATTCCTCGCGAATATGTGGGAGTTTGGCTTATTTTTCTCGGCAAAATTCGGAATCGAAATCTCTGTTCTCGCAGGTTAAAAAGTATTGGTGAGCCAGTTTAGGGCAAAAGAGTTCTTTCTAGGACAGAAGACGTCATGGTTAAGATTCATGTAAAAACTTAAAGAATTTCAATAGATCGAGTTGTTGTAGACATCGAAAAACAATTTAAAATCTTACCTTCTTCTCCAAACTGGGTCCATTCTCCATCGCGTACATGATGGCACCAGATATCTTCGTATCCAAATCACCAATCACTGAATCCAAATTTAATCCAGGACCATTGGAGTCTGTATTGTTCAAGGCAAGCACCAATCTTTCAACAGCTTCCACATATCCATTCCAAGGGAGATCCAATTCAGACACGTGCTGAGTCAAGCAACCTCTCATTACATTTAAACAGTAACCAGAACATGGTTTTACTTTAAGGTCCAAACCAAGGCATTTGGGACAATAAGACATCTTCAACAATGCTTGATGACATGATGTTTGTAAACTGCTTGGTGTCAAGGATTTTTCAGTGAGTAAGGAATCCGTCATGTTCATGACTTCAGAGCCTAAAAGCAGAGCTTGCAACAAAACTCGTGTTGCTTCTAAGCTTTTGAAGATGGTGCGTGAAACTTGCCGTGGAATTTCTCCGAAGGGTTGGATGTCGTTTATGGATTGCCTCAGGCATTTCTTGTAGTCTTCTCTGAAGTCATTTTGCTGGAGATTGACGGCGTGGTGGTACACAAGTGGGAACAGGTTGGTGAAGAAATTTGTGACTGATGATTCGATGTTCAGCGCTGGTTCGTTTGAGATGTCCGAGACGTTTCTGACATAGTTTCTGATGTCTAAGAAGAGCTTTTTTATTGGATCCATGGAGAGGACAGACATTCTTCGGTACACTTGAGAGAACAAGTATAGGGTGTTGTATTCCAGCTCATCTGAGAGATCAATCACGTGCTCTGAAACAAGAAAGTAATGACATTAGTACAAGTAGATGGGTGTAAGACAGGGTAGCATACTGAGTCCATTGTTGTTCAATATAATTGTAGACTTTTATTTTAAAGATACCTGTATAAAATAACATGAAATACAGTTTTTCCATTGCGGTAATGACGTAGTAGAAATTTAATTTTCAATGACCATTATATGACCGAAAAACAGCAAAGGAAAGCAATATGAAAATGAACACTGTCAGAAGAAATGAATGCAAGTTGATGGTAAATAATATCAATGAGGGCATCGTAAATGAATCTGTCAATTTGTGGCTTATACCCGGATTGAGAGTTTATGCATTGTTTCAAATAAATGTAATTAAAGTGATTATGCAAGGAACATTAAAATCGCATGAAAATAATAACAAATGCAATTATTTGGAGAGTTCAGGAATCGCTGTGGAAAGACATTGAGGTCCAAACAATCAAAATATCCCTTGACTATGTGACGTCATCCATCCAAAATTCCCGATAATCAGGGAAATTTCGATAGCTTTCAGCATTTAGTCAGTCAAAGAACGAACTAATAATTTGTTATCACACAAATACACATTGATATCGATATTGATGGTAGAAAATATTTATGGTTGTAAAATTATTTTGAAATATGGATTTCTTGTACATCACAATGTACCTACTCGGATCTTGACCCGGATATAGGCTTAACTGAAAACAGTGATTTAAATAATAATTAAAATCATTTTGTTTTTATTTAACCCGAGCAAAATTATATACTCTTTGAATTATTTCGCACACTCAACCAATTACTTAAATCAGGTGAACTATCTTATTTCGCATTAAAACGACGTATTTACAACATGCAATAAGTGTTTTTAGGATTTAACCTCCAAAAGATTTGACAGAAAAAAACCTTTGAATGGATAAGAGACTAGTGCATCTGGCGGTCAGATTTGGAAGTGATCCGGCCACATGATGAGATACATTTTCGGGCCCTTTTCAATGTTCCGACCTGATTGCTGTTGCACAACATTGTTGAAATGACGGGATTTCTTCCATACGGTTTGTAATAATTTATGTTGGATGCTGCAATCAATTAGGCTATCTCTTCTCCAGATCAATCACTTATGACATTGGTCCCGCGATTCGTTGGTGGTCCGCGCCATAATCGGAATTCGCTGTACCAGTTTGACCACCACAAAAAAAAACACATCTTACCAGTTTTTTGACCGAATCGCGAAATGCAGCATATTGCAAGGAATACTATGTTGAAGGCTTAATTTCAGTTCGATTTAATTTTCATTTGTATTGTTGCTAAGGAGGAAATTTAGTTAAGGGGGATTTGAGACCCAAAACAACTATGGCTGTTCAAAAAAAAAAATATATGGTCGTCTTCCTGTATATTTAAACGAAATGAAAATATTTTTTTTTTTTTTTTTTGCCTTCCAATCAGCTGGAAATATGCAAAAAACTATTTAAAAAAGGCTCATTTTCCAATGCAACTCACGTTTCTTTTATTAATATTTCAAATCCAAATATTCAATTTAATGATAGAGTATGTATTCAGCTAAATTACCAGGATTTCCGAAAATTCATTATTTACTTAGTTACTGAGTTATTAATTTTTTTGAAAATGTATTTACGTAATTTTTTTTCGTACGCGTTTTAAGTTCCTCCGAGTAATTTTCCGAAAAAATCACATCGTGATTAAATTAAAGAAATATTTTTAATTATTTTCGTAAATTTTTCATTTGTTTAACTTAATCAGCTAATTTTATATTTTTGTACTGTTTTATTTTTTGCACAGATGGCGGTTTCTTCCCCGTTTGGGTATTTTGCCGATTGCAATGGCGGACGGAATATAAAACGGCGACCGAACCGCTAATGTATCATTATGATACTGCATAAACAATATATGTATGAGTATATATGTATAAAAAAAACTCCGAGCCATGGAAAAGAGTAATAATAGGAATTCCAATGGAATTAATAATATTGCGGCAGCCGGCGAAACACACTTTACTATCTCGTTTCATGCATTACTCTTCATAAATCTATTTTAAAAACACATCCTTAACACAGCCTTACACCAACTGGGTCTTGCTTGAGAATTGTCGCTTATGATTTTAGCTGATTATTGAGTTCGTTGACAAAATATAGGTTTCTATTTAAGGCTGACCCCCTATGCTATACAAACTAAATTCACTTTTGCCAATCACACCACGTATTAGGGAATGGCAGCAGAGGGCCTTTCCTAATGGGCAAGAGAGAGGGCGGTGGTGGAGGTGGCCTTGCGTCAACCACTTAGGTTTCCAAGCTCCCAATGGGCCTGAATGGAAGGTTGTGAGTTCGAATCCCGGCGGAGCACAAAAAATATTGCATTTATATTTTCAAATTTGCTCTTCGCTGGGTTGAAAAATTCATACACCTTTACCAATGACCGGTCACCAAAGGTCTATCCAGCTTTACAGCAACTGGGTCTTGCTTGACAATTGGCGCTTTGTAGCGACGACGACCAAGCTCGTAAAAAGTTCGATAGCTCAATTGGTAGAATGCTTGCATTCCATGCCGAGAGCAAGGGTTCGATCTCAAGGTTTACTCAGACTTCACAACAAATGAGAACCAGCCCCCTCGGGAGCTGGAAAACCCCCACTTCAACTGAAGTGGTTGGTGTAAATCTGGTCCCCTTACCTGTAAAAATAAAAAGGCTCGGAATCGCCCCATGGGACAACGCAGGCAAGAAGTTACACAATATGTGTAGCTTAGTTGCGTTCTGTGCTCCACCGGGAATTGAACTTACGACCTTCCGATTATGAGTTGGAAGCGTAACCACTAGACTACGGACCGATCTTTAGCAAGCATTAGGAAAAAAATCACGAATTCTAAGATTATAATATTATTAATGATATTATAATAAAAATGGAATTCAAGTTTTTACCCGAACAAATAAGAAATATTATTACGTAGGTATTATATAACAAGTAGGTAGGTACCTTTTGTAGTATTTTGGCAGTTTCTTCGAGTTTCTGGGTCTCCATACTATTATTATTTGAAATGCACGTGTTCAACCATTTAATGCGTTAGGGCTGTCAAAAATATATTGTCTTCATGCGTGAAATAAATTTAAAAATATTTTTTCGTTACTTTGGCTTAGCTTAAAATCTATAATCTATAAAGCCCTATTGCCATTTAAGTACGGCATATATTTAATGCATAACCTCACATGTTGTACAATAATAGTAAAAAATATAATATTAGGATGATTTATTCGATGAGCGCTGTTTTAGTGTCAATCCAACCCTTTCTCCCTCGAGCCCTCTGCGAGCTTGGTCGTCGCTGTAGAAAGCTCCAATTCTCATGCAAGACCCAGTTGTTGAAAGGCCGGATCGATCTATTGTGACCGACCTTTGACAGAGACATTAATTTTGCAACCCAACGAAGCGCCAATTTTAAAAATGAAACCTTTTTTTGTGCTCCGCCAGAATTCGAACCCACTTCCTTCCAATCTGGATTCAAAGTTTTGACCACTAGACTGCGGACCGGTGTGCCTTTTTATGTGTAGGTTCCTACAAAATAAATAAAATCTCACATGGACATGAACATAGCAACTCTTAACGCCGTGTTTTGAAATCGGGGTGGCAATTGCAAAAGTGAACCAAGTTTTTTTCAGTACGGGGGTAAGCCTCATACCAAACAACTAGTTAATCTAATCTAATCTAAGTTGCAAATATATGTTACATTGGAGATTCACATTACATGCATTCTCACAACCAGACATGTACAAGTTCGCGCTTGCACATGCCTCATGTGAGCCTACAACATAAAAACCAAATCTCAAATGGACATACACCCTGCAACTCTTGCCGTCCTTCCCTGTAACAGGGGTGACATTGGCAAAGTGAACCATTTTTACAGCATGGGTGGTCAGCCGCATACCAACCTATAAGTCAAGGAACAGTTAAGATTAATAAATAAAGGCATTATTTTCTGTAAACTTAACTCCTCTTGATATTTCTTTAAATATTAATTTATCTTGACAGACTGCATTTGCGTCAACCCTCGTATAGTAGGAGGCAAGGACAGAGTGAAAAAAAATATGTGGATGTGTTAGTTTGTGCAGCGGTGTGAGAAGAAATATTTTATAAATTCTCTATTTTTTTATTATTATTGTCATGTCCATCTGTGGGAGACTGATGACATTAATATTAGCAAAACAATGCTTACTTTTTTTAGTTTTCGACATTTACCAACAGATCTAGCCTTTTACGAATTTCGTGTATCTATAACTTGCCGTTAACAAGGGCTCTACGACAGATCGATCACAGACAGCTCAGCCATGGACAAATCGGACACACGACACTTCGTCCCTACGAATTTTCGGTCAACGACTTTTCGATCGCAATCAACTCGGCCAGAGATAACTCGTACACAGTCACATCGTTCATGGACAAATTGGGTCAGGTCTGAGCTTAATTTTTTCTCAGTGTTCAGAAGCCTTAAAAGCCCTATTATTGAGAGATTTGCCCTACTTTTTGCCCACGCGACATAATGCCCACCGATAAAATGTCCACCAACAAAATATGCGCATTATGCTTGTGAACATTTAACGTACTGTTGGTGGACATTTTGTCAGTGGGCATTATGTCGCGTGGAAATTTTGTCGTTAATAGGTCTGAAACACGCCACACGTAGATACATCTAAGGAAGAATCTACCCGTATTGTTTCAGGCTTGCTGGCTGTTTTCCTCGTGAGACGGGGATGTGTGTGATTTACTGGGATGCTGTTTTGACGTTTCCTGCCTCCTCCCACCCCCAGCTCTCCGCAGCTCCAGGAGTTGTGATATATTATGGTAACAGGACAGAACAGAACAGTGACAAAACATCACGGGAAAACTCTTCACAATGACAAAATATCACAAGACCAAATATCGCATTATGAAACACTATATTGTCTTATCTTACGTTGGTTTTTCATGTGACCTTTATGGTATTTTGTGTTTGGGGAATGTGATGTATTGTCATTGTGACGTAATTTCATGAGATTTCTGGTCATTGTGATTAATTTTCCTCTGATGTTTTGTAACTGCGTTGTATTGTCATGTGTTGCAATGTCATGCGATGGTTTGTCATGTGTTGTCTTGTCATGTGATGTTTTCTTATTGTGATGTTTTGTCATATGATGTAATGACTTGTGACGTTTTGTCATTGTAATGAATTTTTCATTGGTGTTTTGTCATTGTAATGTCTCGTGATGTTTTCTTAATTGTAATTAAATTTCCTGTGATGTAATGTCATTGTTATCTGATGTTATGTCATTTTGATGTATTGTCGTGTAATGTTACTTCATGTGATATTTAGTCCTTGTGATGTTTTGTCATGTGACGTAATGTCGTGTGATGAATTGTCACTGTGCTGCCCTGTCATGGCACCGTGATATATCACTGTAAGCGACAGTCGGAACTGTCTCGCTTCCTTCCGGCGCCACACTTTCATCCCCGAACATACAAGTGCATGGGACTGTTGTACATTATTTTCACGAGAGCGCCTATTGACAAAGCTTCTTACTTCTACATACATCACACTCGTATTTAATTTAGTATGTTTCTATTATACTTTTATGATTTTACTGGGTTCTCTTTAAATTAAACTGAAATAATTTTATTGATTGTAGAGGCATTAACTTTGTAATCGTTCATCATTAATGATAAAGGAAAAACAGTTTTGTTTTCGATTACGTGAGTATATTTTTATAAACCACAACCGGTTTCGCAAACATCCGTTCGCATCATCAGGTACCTGATGATGCGAACGGATGTTTGCGAAACCGGTTGTGGTTTATAAAAATATACTCACGTAATCGAAAACAAAACTGTTTTTCCTTTATCATAAACTGAAATAATTTATTTTACACGATTTGGTTCACAATGTACAACAATTGATTTCTAGCTCTGACGTTCGAAAAACCTCGTCGACCCCCCATCTTTATTTTACTGATCAGGTGTCGTCATGCACATACAACCTGCAGCCCTCCAACAGAGTAGGACTGTCAATTAAGCCGTTGATGACGTTATGAGAGAGCACCATAAGGGACCTGTTGCGCCTCGTTTCCAGATTTCCCGGTCGATAGCTCAGTTGGTAGAGTGCTTGCATTCTACCCCGTGAGCTCGGGTTCGAATCCCACCGAGGAGGGTGTCAGAAATGATTTCCTATTTCGGTATTTATTTTAAACCCCATCATAAAAATACCGGCAAGGTTTACTCAGCCTTCACAAGAAATGAGTACCAGCCCCCTCGGGAGCTGGGAAACCCCCACTTCAACTGAAGTGGTTGGCGTAAGGCCGGCCCCCTTACCTGTAAAAATAAATAGGTTCAACTCGCCACATGCGACCCCTTCGGGGATAACGCTGCAAGAAGTTACACTATATGTGTAGCTTAGTTGCGTTTTAGTTGCGTTTGCGTTTACATCCAGTCTCAATTTTCTGGTCTACACAAATTTCAAACTTTTCTTATCCTGCTCTCTAAAGCCTGTGTGAGCGAAAAGCTATCCATTCCGCTAAGCAAAATAATAAAATAAAAGCATACACGCTGGTATGTGGTATGTTAATTGTGAACTTAATAAAAGGGGAAAGATGGCGAACACGACGAATAAAAGATTGCATTTATTCTCGTAAAATGGCCTAAGGGCGGACCAACTGAAGCAGAAACCGGTTCCTAAAGGACTGCATGAAGTTCTATAACCAAACCGTAAAATTCAAACGTTTAAACTCAGCCATGATGTTTCACTGCAATATGTACGGAAATTCGTGCACTCACGTGGGGGAGAGATTAAGTTATCACACAATTTTGACGAAGAGTTTACACTTTTAGTTTTATACTTGTGGTATTGCACTCCATATGGGCTGAACGTGTGTATTTATTATGACTGTGAAAGAGGGAACATGTTCAGCAAATATGGTGGAATAGAGATGGGTTATATTTATATATTTTTTTTTTTATGCGGGAGACTCCCTAGATTTGAGAACCTCTAAGGGTCTATGACACTTGTTGTAGTGCCGCAGGGGTGTTGGTGATGTGGCAGTTGTCCATGTCCGGTTGCAAGGCCGTTAGCTGCGCAGTGCTGTGGTGTGTGTGGCGTTGCTTTGTTTTGAGACACTGAGAGGAAATGGCGATTGATGTTGGTTTTGAAATGGGCAAGGTTGAATTGGGATGGAAACACAGATAGCGGTAGCTCATTCCATAAGCGGGCAGTTAGGCAAAGGAATGACTTGTGAAAACACCAAGTTCAAAAATTTTGATATATCAAAAGTACCGATATTGTTTCTGGAATATTAAAAACGATATATTTTTATTCATATGCGTCATTTTTGGAAGCAACCATTTTTTCCATGCAAATCGCGTGCCTACCGCCCCAGTGTCGGTGTTTTTGAGACGATTTTTTTAAAAATGTTAACGTCAGCACCCGAGATTTCTTTTTGAAATTGCGTCATTTTTTTTTTAAATGTTTCTAGCCCCCTCCATTCCGTCAACAAATTTTTCGAGACGAAATTTCAAGACGTTCCCCGCCAGCGACCGATATTTTTTCCTAGATATATTTCGATAGTGTTTGAAAGTATCGATTTGATATATCGCCCCTTATTGCTTGTTTATCTTATAACCAACACAGGTAATTTCACATGAGCAATGTTTGTATGTGTACTGGACCAAAGTGTCTTATAAATACTAGACATTGAGTTTGAAAATATTTTTAAAAAACTCTCACATTATCGTGTTTTACGTTTTACCCTTAACTCAGATTGTGTAGAATGTGATTCTTAAGACACTTTCATTCAAAGGTCATCTTTGAATCAAATGGTAGAAAAACCAAACATGAATTGGGGTGACGATATAAAACGATATTCTTTTTTTCAGTTGCCCATCCCTACGGCGGAACAAATACCTCCTGGGCATTCTCGGTCCCTGATACCAGGCTGCGGGAATAGGTGTCAAAATATGCAGGATCTTTCGCGAATTTTGCATGTTAAACTATGGGGGTGGTGGGAAAAGAGAGAAAAAAAATATCCTTCATATTTGTGTGATGCTTGTGCTTATGCTGTGGGAAATGATGTGAAAAAATGTGGAATTTTCGTATATTCAAAATATCCCCCGTCTATGTGACGTCATCCATCTGTCTATAATACTCGTGATGGAAGCAATCGAAATACAAAAGCACCCCAACTTCAACAGAGATGACAGCTGAGGCCACATATGGAGACCAGTACTAACTTCTATGCAGGGCCGGCGCTAGGGTTGGGCGCGGTCGGGCGACCGCCCAGGGCGCCAGGTGTGAAGGGGCGCCGCAGGCGCCCCTTTATATTTTTTAGTAATTTTGAAATTTTTGTGGCATTAAAACTCGAAAATATTTATTATTCGTAGATAGTAAAAATTGAACCTGTAAAATAATTGTTTCATTCTTAGAAAGAGAAATGAACACAATTATAATTTTTTTTTATTTTGTTATTGCTAGGTATATTTCTTTTTACTTTTTACTTTACAAAGGTACATATTTATTTCGCGACCTTGTTTTTTATTTCGTTAAATGTTGTAATTATGAATGACTGAAATTATTTTAAGGAAGATGATTTCAGAAATGGACTATCTAAGAAGTATGATTGGGAAAAAAACGAAGTGACAGGGTGAGGAATGATCTTGTAAGAGCAGAATGTGGTGTAAGAAAAAGTGTGAAATTGAAGATTAAAAGAAGTTTGCTAAGATGGTTAGGGCATATGGAGAGAATGAGTGATGAAAGACTGACGAAGAAAGTATATGTTGCAAGAATAGATGGATGTCGTGGTAGAGGAAGACCGAGAAAAGTATAGATGGATCAAATTTTTGAAATAGCGAATGAATGGGATTTCCAGAGTCATAATAAGAGGAGGGCTTGTATGAAAAAGGTAATGACTCTGGATGAAATGAAAGAAGTATGTAATGACAGGAAGAAGTGGCGGCTAACCTGCAATGTTGATTTGTAATGTTGGTTTATTAATTTGTTACATTTTTTGGATAGGAAATTATTGACTTTTTTGTATAGATTTCTTTTTATGGTTTTGTTCTTTTTTTATACTTAAACGTTATTTATTATTTGTATTCCTTGACTTATAGGTTAGTATGAGACTGACCACTCATACTGTAAAAAATGGTTCACTTTGCCAATGTCACCCCTGTGTTAGGAAAGGTCGGAAAAAGTTGTAGCGCTTATGTTCATTTGAGGTTTGGATTTTATTTGTAAGAACACATTCAGCATTTGTACGCGCGAACTACACGTGTTTGTTTGTGGGCATGCATCTGAGAGCTTTAAATGAATATATTATGGTAAATGGTAATTCATTTGAAAAGTTGTAAATAATTCAAGTTATAAAGGAAGTTAAAAAATACATTTTCGTCTCGGCGGATAAGAGTCAAATAACAATGACATTATGTGCCATTGTTAGCTGAGGTTTATCCGCAGTAGCAAAATATCGGAAATTATTTTTCGAAGGATGTTCCAAATTTGCATTTTCTGTTAAAATGGACTTTCACAAAGTTACTGCCGAAAATCTTCATAATTCACAGTTCCAGCTTATAAGTTGAATGTCTTCTTCAAATATGCGGACCTCATTGTTATACTTGCAATATTGAATTCTGTTACATAAATGTTACATAAAATGGAAATTATTATGCCAGAATCTTAGGCCAGCCTGTGCAACTTTCTATCGTATAGTTAGAGTCTCCATCCTTCTCCCCTTTATTTTGATGGTGCTAGTGTCTGAAGCTTGATCGATTTGTTCACCACCTATATAGTTTCTTCAACATTTATTGGTATAACTAAAACATTTTTTAATTCTAGTATGAGGCCCATAAATTCAACATAACCGCCTGTGAAACCATGGAGGTATATTCAATGGAGGGGCTATAAATGGGATTTAGTATCAATCGGCACGATGCAACGTCTTTGACACCATACATTTTAAATAGTGCTGTCTCGGTCACGACATATGAAATGCTTTTGTTATTTTCTATGTAAGCAACGTGTCTCTAACCCGTCTTCAATCTATGTACAAATTACCACGGAAACCCATGAAATCACTATGGTAACGGTTTTTGTTACGAGTGTTGTTGAAAGTATGAAAATATCTGATAAATTCCCAATTCAAAAATGTTTCCACCACATTGCGTACGGGATGATTTTCACAAGTATCTATTACCGCGAGCATAGAAGTTACATACTTGAAGAAACAAGTACCTATATACCTATTTGACAGGGGCGTGCATCCCATACAGGCACATGCGCCTAATACGTAGGCAAAATATGGTAAAAACGCGATTGAGGTTGATATTGAGATTTAAAATTCAAGATTTAAGTTTGATTGGAGCCATCGTTACCACTTCAGCCAAATTCAAATGAGTGATTTTGAAGGAATGTGAGAAAATATTTATTCTGAAATGTATTTGCCTACACCCTATGCACGCGCCTGCTATTTGAATATCACTAGTTCTAGAAATGGCCTTCACTTTCGCGAACAAAATATTTCGACAAACGAAAAATAAATTTTATCAACGTAATCATATAGAATAGTGATTAAAGTGAAATATTATTCTATATTCTATAACACATTTATTCTCTTTTGTTGGCACGTTTAGAAATTACCCAGTTTGGCATTTACATGGATTTTTTTTCCAATTAGGTAACACACTGTTGACAGTTAAAAGGTTACCAATAGACTGAATTTGGATTTTTGTATGATGAGTGGGGTAGCGTATTTCTAATTCTCAAAGGATTGATTTCCTAGCCCATCCAGTTCTATAAATCGATGTGCGGAACGATGTAAGTTTTTGGTTTGTATTTCGGGTATGCGAAATATACACTCGGCGTGATTGTCCTCTTACATATCATTACATTGTACAAAATTAGACCTCAAGTTAAGCATGAAGACAGTTGATTTTTATATTTATGCAGCTGACTTTTGTATGGAAAACAGTTATTCATAATTTGTTTTTTTTATAAATGTACACGTTTTTTAATTTTATATTCTTTGCATTCCATCTTTTTTTTCAAATTTTATATTTTATTTTTGTTCTGTAATTCTAAGTTTTCAATTTTTTGTTGATAAATTATTTCTTAATATGCTTTTTTTCAGTTTTTGATTTCATGGTTTGTTCTATGCAATAGTTTTTAATTTTTAAATGTGTTTTTTTTTGTCTTTCCATTTTTTTTTCCATTTTTATGTTTTAATTTTGTTCTGTCATTCTAAGTTTTCAAATTTTTGTTGTTTAATTAGTTTTTAATATGGTTTTTTCAATTTTTGATTTCATGGTTTGTTTTATGTAATAGTTTTTAATTTTTATATGCGGTATTTTTTTCTGTCATTCTATGTTTTCAAATTTTTGTTGATTTCATGGTTTGTTCTATGCAATAGTTGTTAATTTTTTATTGCCTTTTGAATTTTTTTTTTCATTTTTGAATGCTTGTTTTAAATTATTAAATTCTTTCTATTTTAATTTTTTTTCATATTTTTTTTAAAGTTAATACTTTTTTGTCTAGACTTTTTTCCGTTTTCGTTTTTGTTTTCTTTTTTAATTTTTCTTTGTTTAATTTTAGATTTCATATTTTTTATTTAATTTTTTTTCTTCAATTTTTATGTTGTAAGACTATTTCTGTCTTTTCCATTATTTTTTTAATTTGTGCTTTCTAAATATTGAACTTCAAATTATTCTACATTCGTACATTTTTTTATAGTTTAATTTTTTGTACTCTTGTCAAATTTTCATTTTTGTCCATTTTTTATTTTTTATGAAATTTATTAACAAATGTATTATTTTTCAAAAAAATTTTTTGGACATGTAACCCTTCTCTAAGTTTATATTTTCCACCATTTGATTAGCTGTCAACTGTATTGTCATATATTTTTTTTAATAAATGGTTACTACGTTCCTTTTTTTCGTATGAATTTGAATTTTCTAATGGCGAATAGGGGGGGGGGGGGGCGCCTTAAAAAATCTCGCCCAGGGCGCTGGTAGTGCTAAAACCGGCACTGCTTCTATGTCTATAATAATCCCAAATAAATACACAATACAGCTAATTTAACTACAATCACATGTATAATCAAAGTTGCATAGATGTATTGGCATTTAATGGTCATATTTAATGCATACCCACAAGCAGGCACATTAAATTTCGCTTAGACATGTTGCATGTGTACTTATTAAAAAGACCTAATGTAAGCACGGCGGTGGCATTGGCAAAAGTGAACCAAGTTTTTACAGCATGAGGGGTCAACGTCATACTTATTACTTTTTAGTCAAGGATAAATAGTAGCTCATATTAAAAATAGATGTATTATTGATAATCAGGGGGTTTTATTTTATTTTACGGCTTTGTAAAATAGAGTGTGACATCTTGATAATCCGTCAAGGTTCAGTTGTTTGCCTGTTCGGATTAACGAGGTCCTAATGAATTATCCAATAGTTATTTTGCACACAGCCCTGTTATTTAAAATATTAAGGGTTCGTGTATAAACATAGTGTTTTTTTTTCAGTTCGACCCCTTAGTGCTTGTTTGTCTTAAGCCCATCAGAGGTAATTTCACATGAGCAATGTGTGTATGTGTACTGGACCAATGTGTCTTATGAAAACTGGACATTCTAAATCTAAGCTGCAAAGATATGTATCATTTGAGATTCATATTAAATGCATTCCCACAAGCAGACATGCATAATTTCGCGCTTACATATGCCGCATGTGGACCTACAATATAAAAAAAACCCAATCTCAAATGAACATAAGCCCTGCAACTCTTGCCGACCTTCCCTGAAGCAGGGGTGACATTGGCAAAGTGAACCATTTTTTACAGTATGGGTGGTCAGCTGCATACGAACCTATCAGTCAAGGAATAAAAAAATACTTAAAACAACTCTCAACATACGTGTTTTATGTTTTGTCTTAGCTCAGATTGTGTGGAATGTGATTCTCGGCATCTTTGAATCACATGATAGATAAGCCAAACAAGCACTGGGGGACGAACTGCGTATTTTTCAGCTCGTTCTACCAAAAGTACTAGACAGATTATCCAAATATGTAGCTGTACCCATATTGTCATATAAGGAAGAAGATAGCCTCAAGTGCCATAAAAAATGGCCAAAAAAATCGATGTCTCCGAAATTTGGTTGCCAATTTGGTCGTTGCATTCTGTGTGCCCGCTGCGAGTGCCATAAATGCCAGGGTCGGTGGCCCGTCGTGCCATTTTTGGCCACTTTAATCGCGCCGCCCAATACGCATACATTACATCGGGTGCCAAAAAGGGTATGCGTGCCAGACCACGCTTGTGGCAACCCTGATTTGTTCATTTAAGAAAGTATGTCACATTGCACGGAGTCTGCACAAATTAAATTAAAAAATATGTATATGACGTTACTAGGTAGGGTTGAAAAGTTGTGTCGAAGAAAATGTAAAAAGCAAAAGAAGAAAATGGAGGAGGGAAGACCAGTAAGATTATGGTGTTGAAGGACAAGTGAAATTGTGAAGCATGGAATTAGCAAAAGAATATTCCTTGACTGTACCTGTAACTCTGTCGTCATTCCACTATGGGTGGTCAGAGCCTCTGCAGAGTTGCCTCCATTTTTTCCTTTCCTGTCATACTCTTTTAATTCATTCATATCCATCACCTTTTTCATGCATTTTCTTCTTTTACGCTCACTTTGTATATCCCATTCTTTCACAATCTCCTCTGGCTGATAGGTTGGTATGAAGGTGACCACTTATACTGTAAAAGTTGTCTCTCTTTGCCAATGTAAGACCTGTTTAATGGGAAATTGCCAAGAGTTGCAGTATTTTATTATCTTTTCACACAAGTAGAACTAACACGCGTCTGCTTGTGGGCATGCATTCATTATGAATCTAAAATTTTAATATTCGACATACTGGACTCGGAACAAATACCATAGACAAAAAATTATGACGTCACACGGCCGGGTTTTCGCAGAGAAAATGCGATACAAAGTTTGTTATTGGTTGCTAAAGGCCCTAGACATTTATATACAAGTGTGACAGATGCCCGCCGAGAATTTTTTTTTAACTCAAATTTTTTAATTCACGACAGTAGTTTTAGTACTCAATTTTCACAGTTACGAAATAAAAATAGGAAAGGTTTATCCTGTGTTCATCCAAACATGAATGTTAAAATAACATGAATTCAATGATTTTAATTTAATACATAGATGCCATAAATTGGAACGTGTCAAAATATATGAATTCCGAATGAATGGATAATGAACTCGAATATTCAATTCAATATTATAATTTCATATTTTATAGACCACGTATAAATAAACGCCATAGGTACATAATATGAAAAGGTTATGAGATGAATTTATAATTTGAAATCGCACCCATAACGATGTGATGAATTGAAAACAACATAAATTTTAGAAAAAAATATTTGTGATCTAATCTAAGTTGCAAATATATGTAACATTAAAGAATCCCATTATATGCATTCTTCTTCTTCATTTGCAGATATACACAAGCAGACACGTACTAGTTCGCGCTTGTAGCATATGGATCTACAATTTAAAAACACAAATCTCAAATGGACATAAATCTAAATCTAAATTGAAGCTGCAAAGATAAATATCATTTAAGATTTATATTAAACGCATTCCCGGAACAAGCAGACATGTATAAGTTCGCGCTAACACATGCCGCATGTGTACCTACAATATAAAAACCCAATCTCAAATGAACATACGCCCTGCACCCCTTGCCGACCTTCCCTGAAACAGGGGTGACATTGGCAAAGTGAACCATTTTTTACAGTATAGGTGGTCAGCCTCATACCAACCTTTAAGTCAAGGAATACAAACAATTAATTACATTTAAGTATATAAAACAAACAAACACTACACCCTGCAATTTTTGCTGGTCTTCCCTGAAACAGGGGTGACATTGGCAAAGTGAACCATTTTCTACAGCATGGGTGATCAGCCGTATACCAACCTATAAATCAAGAAACATACAAATTCTAGATAAGACAAACAAGCAGTGGGGGAACCTTTTATTGTTCCTCAAATGTAACAATATTGTGTCGCGATTGTATCTTCCGAACCCAACACTTCCCGCTCCACGCGGATTAGTGATCAAGGCATAATTTGTAAGCAGACGATGCATACATTGGCATTTGAGCACTAATGTACGCCGCGGGGATCGCTTTAACACATATCATCAAGCCGGGCATTTGCATATTACATTGGTGTCGTAAAAATTAAACATGTAAATTTAATGTGTACCCCTGCCCAGTTATCCGCAACATTTTAAACAGCCACCGAGACAAATATTTATAATAAAAATGAAGTGCCGTTCGTTGGTAACGGCATCAAATTGGTCTTAACCGTTTTTCATTAAAAGATCATGCTCTTAATCCCCAAACGCGTGTCTCACTATGTCACATGGGCATGTGGAATTGTTTCATTCCCACAGGTAAGAGACGCAGCTTTACGCAACAACAAGAACGATTTTTTTTTCATTGTAATCTTGACATGATTACCTCCGATTGACTGTAACTAATTCGAAAAATCATCAAGATCTCTTAAGCGAATTAGCCAGATACGAGGGGCAACTTTTTCTTATATTTAAATGAAAAATGACAAAAATATATTTGTAGTCGAATCGACATCAAACTTCTTAAGAAGCATTCAGAGAGTATTTTATGTTTCATGAAAAATTGCAACCTCTCAACTCTTCCTTCTTTTTTAGAAAACAGGGGTGACATTGGCAAAAGTGAACCAATTTTACAGTACGGATCGCTAAGCGTTAATTAATCTCAGCAATACCCTACTTGCTGTACGATGGATGCTGGTTGAAACTCTTGGCCGGTCTTTAAATAAAGTAAATGACACCTTCAGGCAAGCGAAGAACATTTTTTTTTTTTAATTTACTTTTTTTTTTCCGTCCCCCCGGGAATTGAATCCATTCAATTTTGATTACGAGTCACTGGAATACTTCCTAATACTTTTCTATCAAAAAAATACAAAGATGAATTAGTTTACGTGTTTTGATTTTCTTTTAATATTTTATTTTCCAAAAATATGCTAAACCTCGCACGCGCGTCTTGTTTGCCGATCCCTGCCGATATTGACGCACGTTTAGCGTTGGCGCTTACATAGATTTTATGACGCTGTGTACACAGCACATCTGACGCCCCCGCAAACTTGTCTCGGATGGTAAAATTAATATCATGTTCTTCCTTATAAGGCCTTTTAAGTATACTTAATACTTATACATATCTAGAATCTAGATATGTATAAGTATTAACTAGATTGTGAACTGATTATTTAAAGATTTTGGCTAAATGCATATGCTTTAAAGGACTTATAGGTTGATTTGTGGCTGACCATACTGTAAAAATGGTTTACTTTACCAATGTCACCCTTGTTTCACGGAAAAAGTTGCAGGGTTCATGTTCTTTTGAGATTTGGATTTGAATTTGTTAATTAACATGCAGCATTTGTAAGTGCGATCTTACACGTGTCTGCTTGTGGACATAGGCAAATAATAATATGAATCGTCAATGTTATTATATCTTTTCTTTGCAACTTAGATTAAGTATAGATTACATAATATATTGTACATATCTCACTTCCAAAAAAATATCAGGATCTAAAGCAAGAAAAAGAATACCAAGTGTGGCAATTTGGAATGCAAGTTTGAGCTTCGCGTACAGCATGCCACCGCTATGATTTGAGCTTGGCACCATTGCGGTCACCTGCCGCGTGTTGAGCACACTTTGCCGTAACCTGCAGTGTCGGGTCCTCCCACGCTCCTCATGCAGTCTGTTCAACCCGAGACGGGAAAACGAAGAGGCGGAGGACATCGACGAGCAGAGATGCTTTATGGGCGATTTCATACATGAGATACAGGCAGTGCCATTAGGCAAACATGAAAGCGTGGTCTAGTCGTTTTGGAGGCATTTGCTACACTAGATAATACTTCTTCTTCCTCAGCCTCTCTCAGTCCTCTCCTGAGCGTAGGCCACCTCCAATCTTCTACATGTTTGTCTATCGGCTGCTGTGTTCAGCCATCCTCTGCCTGCAGTTCCCTTGGTTTCACCCAGCCACATCAGTAGGAGTCTCCCCACTCCCAGCGATTTTCATACATGAGATACAGGCAATTCCATTAGGCAAACATGAAAACGTGGTCTAGTCGTTTTGGAGGCATTGGCTACACTAGATAATACTTCTTCTTCCTCAGCCTCTCTGTCCTCTCCTGATCGTAGGCCACCTCCAATTTTCTATAAGTTTGTCTATCGGCTGCTGTGTTCAGCCATCCTCTGCCTGCAGTTCCCTTGGTTTCACCCAGCCACCTCAGTAGGAGTCTCCCCACTCCCTGCGTGGACATTCTGGGCCACCACTGGACAATTATTTCCGGCCATCTATCATAGTCCTGCCTTCCGACGTGACCAGCCCAACGCCATTTGAAGCAGGCCACTCGCTGTGTAACATCAGAGACACCAGTGTGTCAACCCTGTCTCTCAGGTTTCCTCCTTTCAATGGCTCTTTGGCACGTCCTTACACTGTTGACGCTATACTGAGTGAGCCCTCAAGTCATAGGCTGACCTTCCATGCTGTAAGAACGTCGCTGAGATGGTCGAGAGGTAAGGCGTCGGCGCTCGATTTTGTGTTATTAGCACTAACACTGGTTCGAGCCCTGCTTGCATCATGTTCTATCGACAATAACTTCGACCCTGGTTCAACAGATGTCATTGGGTAAGTATTAATTAAGAATTCATCAGAAAATGTTAAATATTAGTTTCCAATGAACATTTGCTGTAGGTACACATTCATAGCCATTGAAGCCTTATCCGAACTGCGGGCAGGCTGTGATATTGGATATGAAATTGGATTCCACTCTCAGGGCATTCGAGCAAAACGGCCGACACAACATACAAGCAATCCTACTTGAACTGTGACTTGAAATATGAGTTGATTCGCTTTGTGATCACACTCGGAAATGAAATGGTCCCTAATGTTTTTGGAATTTATATGACAAATGCGAGATTTTGCAAACCCTTTCCTCCTTATTTGCAGATAAGGTTTCAATTTTTAAGTCAATTTCCAACACTTAAAATAAACATTAACATAATTCATTCATCCAATCCATCTGTTCTAACTTATCCATCCATCTATACTTCTATCCATCCATCCATCCACTCTAACTTCATATGCCATTACCTTTGGTGTCCGTGCATTATCATCCATCATTTCTGATGAACTTCTTTAACATTGATTCATCAGTAAATAAACCTGAACAAAAAGTCATTCTTCTCATCCCATTATTTTATCTTTACTAACTTTTAGGAACGATCTACTTCATGCATTCCTCTCACTTCGTATCACACACCATCTATAATTATTTATTGGTGACTATCCTCCTTCCCATCCACTGTTTTCCCTCAACCATCCATTCTTGCAATCACACATTTTTTTCTTACTTTTAGAAACAATCTAGTTCATGCATTCCTCTTTCTTCTCATCACAACTTTAATTATTTCCTCGCGATAATCCTTTTTCCCATCGACACGTTTCCTTCAACAATTCATTCTTCCAATAAAATGCTTGTTTACTTCTAGGAAAGTTTTGTTTCATGCATTCCTCTCACTTCACATCACACTTTACACAACATCTTTAATTATAACATTCTCCTTCCCATCCACACGTTTACCTCAACCATCCATTCTTGCCATCACACATTTGTTTTCTTACTTTTAGGAACGTCCTGGTTCATGAAATTCCTCTTGCTTCGTATCACACCATCTTTAATTATTTCTTGGTGACCGTTCTCCTTCTTATCCGCACGTCTCCCTCATCCATCCATTCTTGCAACCACAGAACGACCCCATAACTCTTTCGTCAGTTTCTCATTAGATATTCTCCATATGCTTGTTGCGTTCGTTCTGCTTTAAGCTTGTAATAAATAATGTTATTTCGCATGCAGGCGAGAGCATCAACACCTTGCTCATTTTATAGTGCAGCAATCTGCATGTGGAATGAACAGGGACAGGCAGTGCCGTTTAAGGAATTTCAACACCCAGGGCAAACATAACTGGCCGCCACGTTTTAACACGTTTCAATTGTCTATTTTATCTTACGGTTGCTATCAAATTTAAAAAGGAGTATAAAATGGAATAAGTTTTGTTTCTTTCAGATATTAGTGGATGGCGGTACAAAATTCGAAAAAATAAAAAACAAGAGTACTAGTGCCATTTTTAAAGAAATAAATACTTTCAGGGCAACTTGAAAATTTGTTCAGAAAACTAGATTAAAATTTAAAATCCGAGTACAATGCTTGTCCTGAATTCCACCACCTACTTCGCAATTTTGCAATCTGTGGAATGGTAAAAGATCCACATACAACAAAATTGTAACGTCACATGGCGGGGTGGTAGGGAAAATGCAAACAAATATTTTGTTAAAATTTTTGTGACTTTTTCCCACAGAAAAACAACATATTTTGATATTTTTAAATGGAAAACTAAGTTTAAAAATATTTGTAACAATTCTGCTCCTGAAGATGCCTTATAAGCAAATACATTTCAGATTAAATACTTTTTTCCAATTTCTGTAAATAACTCATTTGAAATTGACTGAAGTGCTAACGAAGGCTCCAAACTAACTTACAATTTGAATTTTAAATCTGAATATCAAGCTTAAAAGTTTTTTTTTTTTTATCATATATTGCCTACCTTTTAGGCGCATGTGTCTGTATGGGATGCACTCCCCTGTTGTACAGCGACAACCAAGCGCGCAGAGGGCTTTTGAGGTGGGATTCACACAAAAACAGGGCTCACCAAATAAATCAGCCTAATATTATTATTATAGATATAGTCATGCATCCCTTGATATCGTAAAATCATTGGCGGTAAAAAAAAATGGCGGTACACAAATGTATATTGTTGCCGACCCTGATGCATGGAAGCGAGTCGTGGACGTTGAATGAAAGAGAAGTAAATAAGGTGTGCACCGTAGAAATGACTCATTTGAGAAGTATGACAGGAAAAACACTGAAAGATAGAGTGAGAAACGAATGGGGATGTAAAAGAAAGCTTGAAAGTGAAAGTTCAAAGAAGTGTGATGCGATGGTTTGGACACATTGAAAGGATGAATGAAGACCAACTGACAAAAAAAGTGTACAAAGGGAATGTAATAGGTAAGCGTGAAAGGAGAAGACCTAGGAAAGAATGGATTGATCAGATAAGTGAGATTGCGAATGAATGGAATTTACAGAGTGGAAACAAGAGAAAAGCATGCATGAAAATAGTGATTAAACTAGATGAGATGAAAGAAGTATGCAAGGACAGAGTCAAATGGAGGCACTTGTGTGGAGGTACCGGCCACCCCTAGAGGAAAGGTGGCAGGAGACAAGACAAGACAAGACAATCGGAAAGACTGCCCGAGACAATTGCCTTTTCCTCTCGCCTCCCTCAGACCGTCCCTGCTCCAGAATCGTTGCATTGGCGTCGTCGAATTTCAATTAAATTGTAGCCGGCGATCCTGTTGACACGATCAGTATTATGTGTTGGTACGTGCAACGCGCAGGTTCCCGCTTGCTCGGAATGCGCTGCACAGCGAGGTGGCGGCCATTGATTTATGTGGTGACGACGATGGACATCTGGTGGTTTATTAGCGGCAATATGCGCGGCATAGCTAAAGCGTATGGATGCTAGGAGCAGCTGAATATCACAAGACATTGCGACCAGTGGCGGCTCCAGCTAAGGTGCATCGGTGCATTGCACCTCCTGTAAGAATGCCACGACCCATCACTTACAATTTTGTTCCCCATAAAATATCCTCTGTGTCAAGTCCTATTTTACATTTATCATTATTTTACATATTATACAGCTCTACGAACATGTAAAGACTACGAGTTGCTAGGTATTTAAATGTATAATATTATCGCGTGCATATGTGGCAATGCCCCATACTTCCTTCTATGAAGTCCATACATTTATTGAAAAAACAGCTCAAACGGTGAATACTGAGGTGCCTGTACATTTTTAGATAGCAGCTCCGGCACTGCACGCTTTTCCTAGGTAAGTGACATGACATGAACGGAGAAGAATTGTGACAAAACTTTTTTTTTTATTCTACCAAAGGAACTCTTATGTTCAGAGCATATCCAACTCTTTGTTTAAAAGACTTCAATATTCGTCATTTAAAACAAAACTATAAAGTATTTCCTGACACTTAACTATTGCGTTTACAAAAAAAATAATGAAAACTGAAACGCTCACAACAGATACTGCTTTAGTATCAATAAAAATCTTCGCATAAAGTATGTTTGTGTTTTACCATAAAGCTCTATACTTAAAATATAATTCAAATACAATGCTTTATTGTTAGCCAGGATACAAATTGTTTATTTTAAGATCAAGTTAAGCCCGACAAAAACTCATTACTTTTTAATTTATCGACGTTTTTATTATTTGCTTGAGGATTCCATTCCTAGTGAAAAATATTCAGTCGTGGTCAACAAGTGTTTTTTCGAGCATTTTAAGCAAAATAATACAAATGGATAAACTGTGTTTTAACTGATATGTAACCAACCATCTCTACGCTAGTGGCGGTCAGCGTCAGTCAGCGTCTTTACTCTGTTCTGTGATTGCATATTTATTTTTATATTCTCAGCATTCCCTACTTTCTTCGTGAGTTCTCTTATTTTTTTCAGTCTGCAGATTTCAATAATTTGAAATGTTGCTTATTTAATCAATTTATTAATTTGTCAGTCTTGCTTTTCCACGCTTTCCTTGGGGATCATCTTTGTGCACTATTTTTATCAGTCGTGAATCGTCCATTATTTGTAGATGCTCAACTAAACTCTTTGCCCAGCTATACGCCCAATTGTACTCTTTTGTACCATCACTCATATTCTCCACTATAACGTACTTTAAAATATCTCTTTAAACTAATCATCCATACTTTAAAGTATGGATGATTAGTTTTGTCAAAGGTTGCAAATCTCTGAACTTGCTAATCTTGCAGAACAATACTTTCTTGTTATTTTTAAGAATGTAAGTACAAGATGATGTCACAGATCTTTCCTCCTCCTGCTCCATAATCTTAATTTAATTTAAATTCAGTTAAGTTGGATTTTTCTCCGGAGGCAGACCTTAGTCCCTTTAATATATTTTCGTATTTTAAGTGACGATATTGAATTTCTTATGTAAATTTATAATTAACACTCATTTGTGAGGTAGATAAAATAAACAAATATTCATGTAAAAGCTGTGAGGTAGATTAATTATTAAATGGTGTTGGTGTGAAGGAAAAGGTTTTATGTGAAGTGTTTTTAAGTGCTATGTTTTGCTGTGTTGTTATGAAGTGAATTAATTTGGATTTACCGACGGCGATCATCCCCGTTAAAGGAAGCTCTTTTACACAATGTAAGTCATCGATTATAATATTCGTGCTAACATTTCAGCGAACATTTTCAAGGCCGGTCAGCGTGAAGTGTATGGTACATTGGGGGGAGTGGGGGAAGAGGTGTAGGCCATAATTATATTGAAAATTTCTGCCACCCAATATTCTGACCCATCGGCCGTCACTGTCAGCCCCCACGGGAGCTGGGAAACCTCCACGTCAACCGAAGTGGTTGGCGTAAGGACTGCCCCCTTACCTGTAAAAATAAATAAGTTACACTCGTCACGGGAAAAATGCGGCAAGAAGTTACACTATATATGTGGCTTAGTAAAAAAAACTTGCTTCAAATACATTTAATTGTTGTAATTGTTTGTTATATGCAACAAAACGGGTGTAGGTACGTTCTCGTGTATACCTAAATAAAATATTTATAATATGTATGTATTTCTTGCAACTTTCATTCCAAGCAAAATGGAAAATAAAAGAAAAAATGTAAATGCAGAAATTATGAACTGCCAACATTTCTAATGACGAGCCGCCTCTGATTGCGACACATCCTGCATAAAGAGCAAAATAATGACCGAGGAAGACCAGAGGCAGTTCCCTTTACGCTGCGTTTAAGAACACATAAAACTGTATCCTGACTGCAAATAGGAGACGCTAAAGCTTCTGATCGAGACGATTCTGTCATGGTCAGGTGTATGTTAGAGTATCTATCTGGATGGGTGACCGCTAAGTACACCGCGTGTTATTGGCATTTCTTGGACCGGTCCGTTGTCCAGTGGCAACACTTCGTACTCGTAAATGGAAGGTTGTGGATTCGAATCCCGGCGGAGCACAAAAATATACCTTTATATTTCCAAATGAGCTCTTCGCTGGGTTGAAAAATTCACAAACCCTTACCAAAGACCGGTCACTGATAGCTCCATCCAACTTACAACAACTGGGTCTTGCTTGAGAATTGGCACTTTCTACAGCGATGACCAAGCTCGCAGAGGGCTCTTAAAGTGTGATACACACAAAAACAGCGCTCACCAAATAAATCATCCAAATATTATTATTATTATTATCCTTTAGTTTCCTATAAATACGGGTGGTTAGCTCATACCAACTTATAAGTCAAAGAACTAATAGTAATTTAATCTAAAAATAAAAATACTAAGGTCCAAATGTAAACAAACGGCGGTGATATAACAAAAGGTGCCATCTCACAAATTCCAACATTCATCTGTTTACATTAAAAACACTTCATCACACAAAAACTTGTAACAATGTTTTGTAATAATTATAAGACTGTTTGAACAGTTCCCCGAGTACAAAGCATTTACATAATTTTCTCCCCTCGATAGCGTATGGAGATTGAAAAACAAAAGTGTATGGAGGATGCCACAGCACTCCTAGAGCGTGATTTCGTTTCCATACTTTTCTACTTACGTGATTGAAGGGAGTTTACGCAGACGCTGTGTACTAGGGGCACAGGTATTCTCCCGTGTGAAGGTGCGTTTGTTTGCGTTAGATTAAACTGGGATATAAGCCGTGTGTGTTATAATTATTGTGTATGTAATGTAGAAAGGACAACTTGTAATGGAAAGCCTTCGGGCGATTAACTATGAAAAGTGACGTGGAACCTTTGCAAACCAAGCGACGATTATTGTTTGTATCCACCCGTCATTCAGCTAGAGGTGGCCAGAGTCTACGCGCAGTTCCCTCAATTTCCTTTTATTCTTGCAAGCCTTTTTCAATTCATTGATATCCATCATCTTTTTCATACATTTTATTTTTATTTATTTACGGTTTTATTCATTTAGTAAGGGGGTCGGCCTTACGCCAACTACTTCAGTTGAAGTGATGGTTTCCCAGCTCCCGAAGGCGCTGGTGCACATTTCTTGTGACAGCTGAGTAAGCCTTGCGGTATTTATTTTTGGATTTGAAATAAACACCGAAACAGAACATCATTTCTGACACCCTCGGTGGGATTCGAACCCGAGCTCTCAGCATACTCGTTAAATTATTTCGCAGTTTCAAACAATTTAGAAAGCGTATTAGTTTATTTTGCATTAAAGCGATGTACTTGTAACATGCATTTTAAAGCCCGGTATTTTCAACGATAGTTTATATGACTTAAATCTGATGAAAATGAAATACCCACAAGATTGGCGCGAGTGCGTCCTTTCACTCAGTATAAAGTTGCTTTGCTAAAATTGAAAATACCGGGCTAGATGTGTGTAGAATTTAAGCTTCAATACATTATAACAAGTTAATACGACATTTTTATGCTGTGAATTCAATTATTCAACTGAATACCGCGTTATCCCGGGGTTTGGCGTCACTACCCCTCGGCTCACGTAGTATTTACTGGCAGATCAAGATGAAGGTTTGTTTGCCGCTCCTGCAGACACGGCGACAAGATTAAGTCTCGGCGCTCATAAATAAATCATGCCGGGAACGACTCAAACGCCCTGGAGAGCCATGAGATGTGATAAGAAAAACCGGAGAAACCGGGATTCACCTCTATTTGTTATACAAATCGAACAATTTAGAGTTCTGAACGCTACAATATTAGAAAAGAGTTCATTTAAAGCCAAAAACCTTTGATTTATTTAAAAACATTTACATTTGTTTTAACCACAATTTATTTTCACAACATAGAGTTGTTCTCTTGATAATAGTGTGATAGCACTGAAAGCGCTCGAGAAAACAAACCAACTCGTGAAAAAGAATCGTTGCAATTTTTATTTAATATGAACCTTAAATGTTAATATATTTTTGCAACTTAAATAATAGATTTGACCCGTCCTTAGTCTAGTGGTTCACACATCGGATTGGAAGGTAGAGGGTTCGAATTCCTACGGAGCAAGAAAAAATATATTATTTTTCAAATATGATCTTCGCTAGGTAAAAAAATTGATCCGCATTTACCGAAGACCGGGCACCAAAGGTCCATTCAGCCTTACAGCAACAGAGCCTTGCTTGAAAATTGGCGATGAATACAGCGAATACAGCAACGACCAAGCTCGGACAGGGCTCTTCAGGTGTGATTCACAAAAAAACATCGCTCACCAAAATAATAATCTTAATTGAATCGTTATTATTGGATAATATATGACATACAAAGTGTCATGATCCATAATTTTATTAAACTCTTTTTATATAGCATCAATCGGATTATTCCTGAATTTTTGAAATTGTAAAAATACCGTGTAGTTAATCCCAAAATTTAATGATACCAAAAAGCTACGTTCGAAATTTGGGATCTCTAGGACTTTCCTTGACTTATAGGTTGGTATGAGGCTGACCACCCATGCTGTAAAAATCGTTCACTCACTTTTACCTTTAAGAGATTAAGGTATCGATATATTTTTGGGATTTACCGGGAACGCATCTCGAATACCGGTTTTATAACGAAAAACTTTTGATAGAACAACATGATTCGTAGCTCTTCCCTCAGGAAATTTGCAATTTGAAGAAGACAACGCTACGCCATTAACCTGAATCCCGACTAACTCCCGACGAATTGTTATTCCCGGAGTCGGCCGAATTAAATTATTTATTTGAGGGAGCTTATCGCTCGCGCAGATATTCGGCCGAACGTTCGCAATGTGGAGCTACGTCAAACATTCTCTAAAGCAAATGAAAATGTGATCTATAATCTAAATGTGCAAAGACTTGTTAAAAAAATAAGGTACAATTCAAGACCGGTCGATAGCTCAGTTAGTAGAGTGCTTGCATTCCATGGCGAGAGCTCGGGTGCCCCACCGAGGGTGTCAGAAATGATTTCCCGTTTCGGTGTATATTCCAAAACCCAAAATAAAATACCGGCAAGGTTTACTCAGCCTTCACAAGAAATAAGTACCCCATTGGGAGCTGGGAAACCACCATTTTAACATAGATATGATAAGATAAGTCCAAAAATAGTAACAGCCAATTCGGGAGCTGAGAAACATCCAATCCAACTGAAGTGGTTGGCGTAATAAAAAGAAGTTGAAAAAATAAAAAGGTTTCACTCGCCACATGCTACCGCTCTTGGGAAAATGCGGCAAGAAGTTACACTATATGTGTAGCTTAGAAGCGTTTTTGAAGCGTTAAGGTTCACAATGAGCAAAAGCGCACATATGAGTCGCAGAGAATCAAAAGCGGAAATCAAGTTTTTTTCCCCCATAATAAATAAATACATTTTAGGATGATTTATTTGGAGAGCGCTGTTTTGTGTGGACCAAACCTCAAAAGCCATCTGCGAGCCTGATAAGCGTCAAATTTACAAGAAAGACCCAGTTTCTGTGGAAGAGGAATGGAAGGGGAATGCAATTTACCAACCTATTGAAGATGAAAGACTGATGAAGAAAGTATATGTTGCAAGAATAGATGGATGTCGTGGTAGAGGAAGACCGAGAAAAGTATGGATGGACCAAATTTCCGAGATTGCGAATGAATGGAATATCCAGAGTCATAATAAAAGGAGAGTCTGTATGAAGAAGGTTATGACTCTGCAGGAAATGAAAGATGTATGTAAGGACAGAAAGAAATCGCGGTTAATCTGTGATGTTGGCGGCCAGGGTTTTTTAAATTAAAATTTGTTTTCTGTTAGTTTTTGATGTCCATACATGTTATAACTTGTTGATTTTAAAAATGTAATTTGTTGTGTATGTTCCTTGACTTATAGGTTGGTATGCGGCTGACCACCCATGCTGTAGAAAATGGTTCACTTTGCCAATTTTCCTGTTTCAGGGAAGGTCAGCAGGAGTTGCAGGGTGTATGTTCAATTGAGATTCGGGTTTTTATATTTTAGGACTACATGCGGCATGTTTAAGCGCGAACTTAAACATGTCTGTTTTGTGAAAATGCATAAAATGTGAATCTCTAATGTTACTTATATTTTGCAACTTAGATTAGATTACATTAGATTAGATTCCGCCTGGCCTGAAACACGTACTGAAATTATAAATGAATAATCCAAACTATTGTTATTTTAATGAATTATTAAGGAATAATAATTATTTACCAAATGGCATTTTTTGAATCGGAGTCAAAGTTACTGTCAATAGGAGACGGCGCAGGCAGGGTTCGAACTTGCGCTCGTTTCTATAATCTGTAATGTAAGTTGTAAAGATATAATATTAACATTAATAATTGGAGGGAAGCATCACAAGACAGTTAATCCTGGAGGATTGTGGTGCAGGAGGCCCTGAGTCTTTAAGGTTTTAAGCCGAAGAAAGTTCAGTACAGTACAGTATTAATGAAGCTAAGATCCTCCTAGAGGTTTAGAGGTTATCTTGTATTTTTTTGTTGATTTAGCTCGTTACAGAATCTGTTTTGTAGTCCTTACACATTGGATATTCGTTAATTTTAAGGTAAAACTTCGGCCCTTAAAAAGTTTCCTACAAAACATTACAAAAAACCTTTAAAATTTCCTTGCTTCGTCGGTGTTTTAAGAAAGTAATCAACGATGGCTAAAATATTAAAGAAAATGCAATATAAAAAAAAAATCTACCAGAAAGGTTAACTGAGCTTCCAAAAGATATTGAAAAATGCTCCTTCTAGTGTAGGAAAAACCTAACGTAAGGTTGTGAAATTTACATGTGTAAATAAATACGTTATACTATAGAAATGCAACTCATTCGGGAGCTTAATGTAAATGTAAATAAGCTGCACGTATACAGAAACTTCTTGCTTGCTGATCGAATCTGGTCTGCCTTACTTGAAGTGGGGGTTTCACAGCTCTCAAGGGGGCTGGTGCTCATTTCTAGTGAATCCTGAGTAAGCTTTGTCGGTATTTTTATCTTGAAATTAACATCAATACGGGAAATCATTTCTGACACCCTCGGTGGGATTTGAACTCAGGCTCTCGGCATGGAATGCAATTACTCTAACAACTGAGCTATCTATAGAACGATATATAATCTGAGTTACAAATATACACAGAAACGTATAAGTTTGCGCTTACACATGCCGCATGTGGACTTAATAATTTGGTAAGCGGTGCACCCTTCGCTCAGCGAGAGGTGATGCTATCAACAGGCTGGAAATGCCACCTCGACAGAGCAGAACAAGCTTTGAAGATAGATCGTTTGGCTCAGCAGGACCGTTGTGCTGGAACCAGCTA
This sequence comes from Agapetus fuscipes, assembly GCA_951799405.1. Classification (NCBI taxonomy): domain Eukaryota; kingdom Metazoa; phylum Arthropoda; class Insecta; order Trichoptera; family Glossosomatidae; genus Agapetus; species Agapetus fuscipes. Next base: position 10,322,051 of record OX637343.1, on the reverse strand, counting down.
CCTCTGAAGCTGAGGATGGAGACCGGTGAAGAACGTTTCAATAAGGAGTTGAAGACGTTCATGTTTTCCAAGAAGTAAGCCACCCATACTGTAAAAAATGGTTCACTTTGCCAATGTCACCCCTGTTTCAGGGAATGTCGGCAAGAGTTGCAGGGCTTCATTTGAGGTTTGGGTTTTATTTGTAAGTACACAATCAGCATTTGTAAGCGCGACCTACACGTGTTTGTTTGTGGGCATACATCTGAGAGCTTTGAATGAATATATCCTTGCAACTTAGATTATAGATTATAGAAGCGAAGGAAAAAAAATATCCAACTATATATATTTTTCAAAATCTAATAAAATCTTCCTGAGCTTCCCTGATACAAGGTTGACACTAGTAAAGTGAACCATTTTTACAGTATGGATGGTCAGCCTCATTAGGCAATGAAATAAATTTCTGAAGATGATACTTTTATCATTTACTGATGCAATCAATCCATGTCAGAAGCAATACCGAATGCATTTAATAAGAACCGCCAGCAAAAAGGCTAGGGGCGCAGAAAGCGGAACAGCTGGCCGGGCGTTCATATGAGCGCCTACGTGACGGGAATACTAACAGCGTCCTTCATATAAATCCCAGATTACCTCCTGGGAAGTTATGTGATCCTGGTGCGGCCCCAACAGAGCTGTAAATTAAAACAGATCTGGCCAAATGCAATTTGAAATTTTCTACGTTTTTTTACCGGATGATATATAGCAGAGGTACGGTCGATCGCGGGAGGTTTTATAGTCGATCGCCGAGGATAGCTAAAATTTCGGTGATTGCAGTGATGCACTCAATGTAGTTGCACTTATGCTAATTTTTTTCTTAATAAATATTTATACATTTTGAATATTTGGTAGGCTTAACAGTTAAAATGTCGATCTCCTATTCATAATTTTTTGCTAGGTTGATCTCCTCAAGAAAAAGTATGGGTACCCCTGATATATAGTATTAAAAATGCATAGCTCCTTTAATCCATCTATCTATCTATAAATCAAGTTGCAAAGATATACAATATACATATTAACATTCAAAGCTCATATCAAATGCATGCCCACAAACAAACGCGTGTAAGTTCACGTTTACAAATGCTGAATGTGTCCTGCAGCTGTCCAGCCCTGCAAGTTTTGCCGACCTTCCCTATTTCAGAGAACAGGGGTAGCATTGGCAAAGTGAACCATTTTTAACAGTATGGGTGGTCAGCCTCATACCAACCAATAATGATAGGTCTCCATAATTTATTGGTTCCTCGACTAAAAGGTTCCCTAGAACAGGGGTGACATTGGCAATGTGAACCATTTTTTACAGTATGGGTGGTCAGTCTTATACCAACCTTCAAGCCTAGGAATAGTAATAATAGGTTCGTCTTAAGAGGTTGACTCTTAATGCTGTAAAAACTTGATTCACTTTTTTCCAACCCCTGTTTCAGGAAAGATGGCAGGAGTTGCGAGGTTTATGTCTATTTGAGGTTTGGTATTTTGTAAGAACACATGCAAGAGGCATAACCGAGAACATACATACAAGTGTCTGCTTTTTGTTTTTGTTTTTTTTAAGAAATCCTGTGCGGGAGACTCCCTAGATTCTAGAGACTCTAGGGGTCTATGCCACTTGTTGTAGTGCCGCAAAGCTTGTGAGCGTCCATTAAATATGAGAAAAAACGTATGTGTATTTTACAAAATTTTCAACTAGATTTCTTCTCGACTGGCAGGCGTCACAGCTATAAGATACTAGGGTTCTTAGCGACTAATAAAATTATATTTTTCCTTTTTCCCTAGCAACCCATCCGTTTGACAACACAATTCTGCTGTCTACGGCATATGTGCCGAGTCCATTTTAGAGTAACTGTTTTTCTTAACTACAGAGCGATTTTTGGTGTCGCTAGAATCATACACGCCTAAATAAATAGGTGTTAAATTTCACATGAGATGTTTTGATTGTATTAGGAGCTATGGGAATGCTAGGAGATAGCGGGACGCAGCATTGATCCGGGTAGTCTGTTGAGCGAGAATACAACTAAACAAAAATACAGACAAACTGAAACGCACTATAGGTGGTTTATATAAGTTTACATAGATTATTTTGTAAACGCTATTGTTGAGTTTAAGCTTGGGTTAGTCTGTACGTGACGGGAATCCGGCCAGGCCTAACTCGATATTCGGTATGGCTCCCTGGGGGTCAGTTTACCTCCGCACAACTTCTGTTTTCCCAATACAAATGTACGTCGAAATGTACCGACGTGTTAAACGTGTTCTCCTGATACTTCAGTACTACTGATTTCTTCTTCTTCTTCTTCTTCTTTGTGGCGGATTCCCGCATGCAGCAGGGGCGCCAGTGTCAAGTTGTTAACTACTGATTTCTACTTTTCCGATATCTCGCCACCAAACTGAATAAGTCCTGATTCACTGATTTGAGAAATCGTTGATTAAACATTTTATAGGGAGTAACTCCTCATAGTAAGTGAAGGGGTCACCTCGTATCAACCTATTTGTCGCAAACGTAACGTCAAGTAACAAATTATTTCGATACCTTAAAGCAGCGGTTTCCAAACTGGGGAGCGCGAGGTTTGGCCAGGGGAGGCGCCAAAAATATGCATAAAAATTAAAATACAAAACGTAATCAAAGGGAGGCGCGAAAAACATTTTTTTGAAGGAGTTAACTTTTCAAAATTTAATTGCGTGCCTACCCCACTCCCCCCGACAGGATTTTTATGGACAAAATGAACTTTTAAGAAGTATGTAAAGACAGAAAGAAATGGCTAGTGTTTGATGACCATGTATATTATTATTATTGATTTAAAAAATGTAATTTGTCGTGTATGTTCCTTGACTTATAGGTTGGTATGCGGCTGACCACCCATGCTGTAAAAATGGTTCACTTTGCCAATGTCACCCCTGTTACAGGGAAGGACGGCAAGAGTTGCAGGGTGTATGTCCATTTGAGATTGGTTTTTATGTTGTAGGCTCACATGAGGCACGTGCAAGCGCGAACTTGTACGTGTCTTGGTTGTGGGAATGCATGTAATGTGAATCTCCAATGTAACATATCTTTGCAACTTAGATTAGATTAGATTAGATTAGTGCGTACCCCCTCCCCCTTGATCCCCCTAATAATCTTAAATTTTTCATAAAAAAAACCTAGGGGGGAGGCGCGAAAATAAAACTGTTTTGGGGAGGCATGGTAGCATAAAGTTTGGAAACCATTGCCCTAAAGGCAAAACTGAATAAGTTACATATTAAGCTTACATGGGTTTCCCAGATGAACGCACCTGTTTTCCTATTTCCTATGAGAGAAAATACTAAAAAAGTGTGAAAATCCTGAAGTTTCCCCCAAAAAACTATTTTATAATTGATTTCTCATATCAGTGAATCAGCAATTATTCAGTTTTACCTTTTTTAAGAGTAAAATCAGAGAAGTGGACTAGAAGCTAACGGAAAAAAAAACATTAAATTATTTTAAAATTATAAATGCGTACACCGAGCCTGAGGGTGTCAGAAATGATTTCCCATATCAGTGTTTATTTCAAATCCAAAATAAAACCGGCAAGGTTTACTCAGCTTTCACAATAAATGAGTATCAGCCCCATCCGGAGCGAGCTGGGAGACCCCCATTTTAAAACTTAAGTGGTTGGCGTAAGACCTGCCCCCTTACCTGTAAAAATAAATAGGTTCCGCTCTCCACATGCAACCCATTTCGGGGGAACGCGGCAGTATATGTGTAGCTAAGCCACGTTTTTTTTTTATCCATAGCTTCAAAAAGGAAAAATTAATTATTTCAAAATCAATGATCCGTTTCTTATTAAGTTATGTAAATTTGTGCTTAAAAAACCTTGATATTTGATAGAAAAGTCAAATACTTCCCGTATAGACCTGTATCCAAGATAAAAATGAGTACAAGGTTTGTCACAAACGTATGAAAACTAAAACAGCGACTCGAGTGAGCGTTTTTAGTTTCCATGTACATTTTTTGTAATCGCTATTGTTCAGGAATATAATTATTATACTTGAGGCAGAGAAAATCGAAAAACTCGATAGATATGGCTATAACGACGCCCCGGGGATTTCCAAAAAACAAGATTGGAAAATACGAACGAGGATAATTTTGGGGAAACAAGGTTTAATAAAATAATAAAATATATCAGAATAAGGCTTTAATCTAAGCTGCAATGATGTATTAAAATTAATGATTAATATTTTATGCGTTGTCGCATTTTCGGACTCGTATCTGAGAGTAGACTGGTCCGTAGTCTAGTGGTAAGCGCTTCAAAGGTCGCGGGTTCGAAACCCGATGGGATCTTAAGATATTTATTTCATAGAACATTCCTTGACTTATAGGTTGGTATGAGGCTGACCACCTTTACCGTAAAAAATGTTCACTCTTCCAATGTTGCCCCTGTTTCAGGGAAGGTCGGCAAAAGTTGCAGGGTTTATGTTCATTTGAGGTTTGGATTTGAATTTGTAAGTACACAGTCAGCATTTGTAAGCGCGAACTTACACGTGTTTGTTTGTGGGCATGCATTTGATATTAGCTTGGAATGCTAATATTTTCTTGCAACTTAGATTATAGATTAGGCTGATCACCCATACTATAAAAATGGTTCACTTCGTCAGTGTCACCCCAGTTTCAGGGAAACGCGGGAAGAGTTGACGGGTTTATGTTCATTTGAGATTTGAATTTTTATTTTGCTTGTACACATACAACATGTGTAATGTGTAAGCTCTACCTTACACGTGTCTGCTTATAGGGATGCAATTATTTTGAATCCATAATCTACAATATCTATCTATAATCTATAATCTAAGCTGCAAGGATATGTAAGCATTTAAGGCTCATATGAAATGCATGCCTACAGACAGGCACATGTAGGTTCGCGCCTACACATTCTGCATGTGTGCATACAAATAAAGAAAACCTCACATGGACATAAACCTTGCAACTCCTGCCGCCGTTCCCTGAACCGGGGTGGCATTGGCAAAAGTGAACCGATTTTTACAGCACGGGTGGTCAGCCTCGTACCAACCTATCAGTCAAGTAATAATCTATAATCTAAGTTGCAAGGATATATTCATTTAAAGCTCTCAGATGTATGCCCACAAACAAACACGTGTAGTTCGCGCTTACAAATGCTAAATGTGTACTTACTAATAAAATCCAAACCTCAAATGAACATAAGCCCTACAACTTTTGCCGACCTTCCCTGACACAGGGGTGACATTGGCAAAGTGAAGCATTTTTTACAGTATGGGTGGTCAGCCTCATACCGTCAAGGAATCTTAAATGTAAATATATTATATCTTTGCTACTTAGGGGCTGTCCATATATTACGTCATTCGCATTAAGGGGGGGGGAGTCTGGTCTGCGGATGATGGCAAATGATGTACGAGTACCAAAGTGACGTCGTTCTTGTAAATACCAATTTCTACAAAATATACAAAATATTATGTAAGTAATATAACATTACTAATTATTAAGCTCATCTATTAGTATAGCAAGAGAGGGGGGGGGGGTCATTAGATAATGACTATAGGATGATTGTAAGGGGGGGGGGGGGTGGGTCGAAAATCGGCCAAAATCGATGACGTAATTTATGGACGGCCCCTTAGATTATAGGTAGAGAGATGGAATGTTTATAATATGAAATGAAATATTCTGTATGATAATTTTTTGCACAGTTAAAAGTTTTCGCACGTCCCAGCGTGGTGGGCTCGCAATGGGTGTCGCGGATTTGTTATGCCATGACAACACACGGCGTTGATTGGTTTAAAGATATTAAATGTTTATCGCTGTCCATCTACATTGTTATGTCCAAAGTGTTAAAATGTACGCATGTATAATTTTTATACAATTTAATGTTTTTTTTCTTTCCATTAGCTTCTAGTCGACTTCTCTGAATATATCGCCACCTTAATTAACCCTTTAACTGCGGGTGACACGCATAGGCGTCATGTGTAAACTTGCATGCAGTGCGGCTGTCAATCATAGACGTCATCCAACTTTCAACCTATCCCTGACATCTGAAGAATTCAAAAGTCTGCAAGTGAAATGAGCTGAACCTTTGTGATTGTTGTTCTTGAATAACTAATACATGTGACTGTGCACATAGTTTGTTCACAAGTGTTGCTAATCAAGGTAAAACTGAATATACGTGCTGATTCACTGATATGTGAAATCATTGATAAAACAGTTTATTGGGGGTAACTTAAAATAGTAAATGAACTAGTTGAAAAGAAGTTCTCGTGAAAAACTTCTAAACTAAAGGATTTTCACACTTTTTTAGTGTTTTCTCTCGTAGGAAATAGGAAAAAAGGTGCATTTATCTGAGAAACCCATGTTAGCTTAATATGTCACTTATTCAATTTTCCCTTCAAGATGTCGACATATTTTGTTTTTTGACAAATAGGTTGATACTTGGTGACTCCATGCTGTAAAAACTTGGTTCACTTTTGCCAATGGCACCCCCCCAGTTTCAGGGAGATGCAAATTTTAGATTTACAAATCATGAATGCGATATATCCAGAGTCATAATTTGTATGAAAAAGGTAACGAATGTGTATGAACTGAAAGAAATATGCAAGGACAGAAATAATGACGGTTGATCAGTTGTGTTGGCGGCTAAGGCTTTTAAATTGATCTATGGCAGACACTTGTGACACGTGAAATTCATTTACTTATTTCAAGTTTTTTTTTACAGTCAAAAGTATTTTTTCTTATTTAAGTTTCATGATCTGTAGATTGGTGTGAGGCTGACCACTATAATCTATAATCTAAGTTGCAAAGATATATTAACATTTAAAATCAATATTTATAAAAATGTAATTTATCATTGCATCCTCGATTATGGATTTTAGAAGGATTTGGAGCCAGTCTGAGGTCACTTGAATTCAAAAAAAATACACACACTGACTATCAAACATTTGTTTCAGGATCTGAGATATAAATCAACGTTTTACTGTGCACTTTAAACGATCGATAGATACGGTCGTTAAAGTTTCATCGGTTGACATCATCCTTCTTATCTAGGATCTATAAAAAAAAATAGCATTGTCTATCGATCGTTAATCGGAACAGGACCGGGCTAAAATAATAAACAATTGATTTATCGATAAAAACAGATGCGTGAACAGCATACAACCATTTTTCTGTTTTACATAAATTCGTGAAGAGGAATGCAATGTACCAACGTATTTTTGCCTTGCCAGAAACAGGTATTTACATCAATTAATAAATCACTGTTGAATCTATAATCTAAGTTGCATAGATAGATTAACATTAACAAATCATTTAAAATGCATACCCACAAACAGACACGTGTATGTTCGCGTTTACAAAAGCAGCATGTGTACACACAACATAAAATCAAGACCTTCCCTGAAACAGGGGTGACATTGGCAAAGTGAATATTTATTTACAGTACCTATACCCGTAAAGTCAGCTTCATACCAAGTTATAAGTCAAGAATGATAATAAAATTGGGATGATTTATTTGGTGAGCGCTTTTTTTGTATGAATCACATTGCAAGCTTGCTCGTCGCTGTAGAAAGCGACAATTCTCAAGCAAGACCCAGTTGCTGTAAGGCTGGATGGACCTTTAGTGACCGGTCAATTTTTATATGGCCAATTAATTTTTCACCACAGTTAAGAGCAATTTTGTAAAATCTAAATATTTGGTTGTGCTCCGCCGGGAATCAAAGTCATGACCTTTGGATTACGAGTCCCTAGCCTTAACCACTAGACTAGGTACATACCGCTCTGATGATTGAGATCTGTTGAGATGGGTTTGAGGCGCTAGACGCGCAGATCTGAAGCGCTTTTCTGCTAAATTCCTCACACTTTGGATATAAATCCAAGTCGGAGCTTGCTAGCGCTTGCGAAAGAACGCCATAAACAAAAAAATCACATTAGGTACACCTTATTTTTGGACACGAGTCGCTATCTAGTTTCCTTTTGGCGTGTTATAAAGCTAAATCTGCCATTTTTGTTTCTTACACTTTATGGTCTTAGCAAAATAGTTACAGTAATAAAAAAAATCAAGCATGTTAATTAATTTTTTATCTTAATTATAAAGCTTGAACAAAATATATAACGTGAGAATTGCCACCACAAAAAAATGTTGAAAAAAACGCGTTTTTTTTACATTTTTAGCTTTTTTTTCGTGTGTGCTGTGTTTTGGTTTTTTTTTTTGCTTTTTAATTACAGAACTATACATTGCTTAGGTTCCGTACTCAACATTTTTTTTATAATGTCAATAGTTTTTGAGTAAATATGGAAAAACTGTGTTCTTTGATTTAATTAAAATTTAATTCATTAAGTAGTTAAGAATTTACTCCCAATAAAATGTTTTATCTACGATTTCTCAAAACAGTGAATCAACGCTTTTTAAATTTTATATTAAAGCTGGAGATATATATTGTATGTGACCGAAACCTTGTGTGGACGAACTGTCGTGTGACCGATTTGTCTATGGCCGAGCTGTCTGTGGACGGGTTGTCAGCGACCGATTTGTCGTGGAACCGATTAAAAAGCACTTTTGTATTTTCACACTTTTATCTGTGACACCATCTTATTAGCACTTCATGCGAAAAACAAGTTTTTTTTTTAAATAAATTTAATCAAATAAGAAACGTAATTTTTTTAACAGACGGATTTACGTATTATATTATGCGCTGGTAATATTATAGCTATGTCTACGCGGTGTCTGGTATGACGCAAGAGAGACGAACAAAAAACTTGTCCTATTCGCAGACGGTGACTAAAAAAGGCCGGCCAAAAAAATAATTAAGAAATTCCTTATTCACAGATGCACACTGTCTGTAATCTACGTTGCAAATATACAATTAAAATTGCAAATTCAAATTTAATATAATATGCACATTAGCATTCTTTTTATTCCTTGGCTTATAGGTTGGTATGCGGCTGACCACCTACACTGTAATTTTTATTTCACTTTGCCAATGTCACACCTGTTTCAGGGAAGGTTGGCAAGACTTGCAAGGCTTATGTTCATTAGAGATTTGGTTTTTATGTTGTAGGTCCACATGCGGAATGTGTTAGCGCGAGCTTATATGTGTTTGCTTGTGGGAATGCATTTAATATGAATCTCAAATGACACATTTCTTTGCAGCTTTGATTTAAATTTACATTAAGATTAGCAGACACGCGTAAGTTTAAGCTTACACATGTGCCGCGTGGGTACTATAATCTTAGTTTGCAAGATAATATTATATTAACATTTAAAATTCATATTAAATGCATGCCCACAAACAGACACGTACAAGTTCGCGCTTACAAATGCTGTATGTGTACTAGCAAATTAAAATCCAAACCGCAAATGAACATAAACCCTGCAACTTTTGCCGACCTTCCCTGAAACAGGGGTGAACCATTATTTTAACAGCATGGGTGGTCAGCCTCATACTAAACTATAAGTCAAGGAAAAAAACTCAATGAATATTAAATAAATTAAATAAAAACCCAATTCTTAAATGAACGTACATCCTGTAACTTTTAACGCCTCAGCCTGAAACAGAGGTGACACAATTTTTTATACACATTTTTCGTGCAGTATGAGTGATCAGCCTCATACGTCAAGGATTTCCATTTGATAGTTCAGTTATAAGAACGCTTATATTCACAGCCACAGGGTTAGGGTTCAATCCCATTGAGGGTGTTTCAGACATGATTTACCGCAGCGGTATTTTCTTCTAACACAAATCATAATATACACAAGGTTAACTCGGTATTCACAAGAAATAAGAACCCAATCGATCGGAAGATGTCAGAAAAGACACAAGTGGTTGGCGTAATGGTGATCCCTTAACTGTGAAAATAAATAAGTTCCAAAAGCCTAATGTGACCCAGAATATCAATGCAGAGAGAAGTTGTACCAAATGTGCAGTTTGATAGCGTTTCGCGTCATGCAACGCGACAAAAAGTATTCGAGAGAAAAAAAAACGTAAATTGCGAGAGAGCAATTTGAAGGAATGAGAGGAATAAAGAAGGAACATGTAAGAAGGTGAAAGAATGAGAGAGATGAAGGATGTGTGGGGGCGAGTGCATCGCGGCCGATTTAAAAATCGAACATTATAATGTGTGTGCGTGTGTGTGTGAGTAGGTATGTGTGCATTTAAAAAAATAATGAAAGAAAAAATGGTTTCCGAGCCGCCGACACATTCCTACATAATGCCCGGTATGAATGAGGTGCAGGGTTGCCAACAAAAGAGAACGAAAGAATGGAGAACGAATTTTTACAACAATTATAACTACACATTTAAATTTTTTACTTAAATTACACGAACCGTTATAAGAGAACTTACATTATTCTCGACGTTTCGGTAGCGACGTAGCTAACGTCTTCAGGAGACACCCTCTCTGCCTCTTATAACGGTTCGTGTAATATCCAATCAAAAATTAAACTATGTAGTTATAATTATTGTAAATATGTCAAACGACCGTAATTCCAACCTAAACCTGAAGAACGAATGTTTATTTTTCAATTTATAATAACAATAATAATAATATTAAGATGATTTATTTGGTGAGCGCTGTTTTTGTGTGTATCACACCTCAAGAGCCATCTGCGAGCTTGGTCGTCGCTGTAGAAAGCGCCAATTCTCGAGAAAGACCCATTTGGTGTAAGGCTGGATGGACCTTTGGATGACCGGTCTTTGGTAAAGGTTTGAATTTTTTTAATTAAATTTTTTTATTTTATTAAAACATGTTTAATAACTTATCATGTCACTTAAATATTCGACGTTGATATGGAGATTCAATCATTTAGAGGCCGATTTTTTTTAATGAGATTTTTTGTCGGACTGCTGGTGGCAACCCTGTATCTGTGTGTTCGTGCAACAATGGTCTCTTTGGAAGATTAATAGTGCGGCGAAATGCAGCCCTGAATGTAGTATACAGTATACAACACTCAAGTATATGGCATACAGTATACAACACTGGACATATATACCAGTGTATATACATCACACATTGTTGGATACATCGTATATAACGAGCAGGGTGAGAGAGATTCCAGTAGAAGGGACTGTAGCTGTGACACCGATTACATTAGAGGTCCTGACGATACCCCTTTCTTTTATTTTGCATGGTTTTTACTTTCTTGCTATAGCCGAAGGCTATAAAGAAAGTTATGATTTGGTGTAAAAAAAAAATTTCGAGGTTTTCACGGAAATGAGTTGTCCTGGTGCAGGACATGCCAAAAAACACTATCTTTCAAAAACGTCCGTCTGTATGTATGTATGTATGTATGTATGTATGTATGTATGTGTGTGTGTCACTTTCCAAAGTATAAGACCTAGAGATACCAAATTTTGGCTACATCAACTTTTTTGGACATGTATTAAGTATGAATAACATGGCATTACACCAACTTGAAAATTCAAGATGGCTGCCATACAAAAAAAACATAAAATTGCACTTTTCTCAAAAACGGCTCCAAGAATTTTTTTTAAATTTTCAGAGTTGCCATTTATTAGTTTTTAACTTAATAAATTAGTTATGGCAATACTCTTACTAATCTGTGTCTATGGGCTGCGATATGAAAAAAACAAACGATTGTGATTTTCTCGACAGTTAAGGGGTCAACAAAAATATAATGTTCTACAATATTACGGACAACATAAATTTCTACAAATTTACAAAAAAAATTTTTTGAAAAAATAAATATAAAGCACCGTTTACACGACCTGAAATTTTAAATCGAAAATATTACAAAAACCTATTAAAATGCAAGATATTTGAATTTGTTTTAGATTTGATAGAAAGAACAAGCTTATCACTTTAATTCGTAATCATTTTTTTTTTACTTTTTTGAAAATTCAAGATGGCTTCCGAAGAGCTGAAAATTTAAAATGCGATTTTCTCAAAAACGGCTCCGACGATTTTTCTGAAATTTTTTGTGAATCCATTTATATAATAGTGCTATCTAATAATTATAATCATTTCTTCATCATAATCTCGATTTAGGGAGTTGCCATATAAAATAAAAAAATAATGGAAAAATTCTCGGCAGTTAGAGGGTTAATAAAAAAATAATGTAGTACAAATGTAAAATAATAATAATAACCTATATATTGCCATCATTATTTTTTCCAAAAAGTGAATCAAAAGTATAGCCGCCATACAGAGTGAAAATTTTCCATACAAAATGTATTAGCAATTTTCTTGGTAGTCAAAGGGTTAAAAATAGATAAATGGCTGCGATTCTTAAAATTTTATAAATACCAATAATAATCAGTCGTTACTTTTTCAAAATATAACTAAAAAGTTTACCCACCATACAAAGTACTAGTTTGCATACAAAAGGGTTCAATGACCATCTATAATAATCTAGAATATAAGTTGCAATGAAATATAAACATTCAAAACTAATATGAAATGCATGCCCACAAACAGGTATGTGTAAGTTCGCGCTAACGAATGCTGAATTTGTACTTACAAATTAAACATAAAACTTGCAACTCTTGCCGACCTTCCTTGAAACAGGGGTGACATTGACAAAGTGAATTATTTTTTACACTTTGGGAGGACTGAGAAATGCGAGAAAATTGAGATAAAGACTGAATGAAAAAAGAGTGGAGGTCTATAATAATCTATAATCTATAATCTAAGTTGCAAGGATATATTCATTTAAAGCTCTCAGATGTATGCCCACAAACCAACAAGTGTAGTTCGCGCTTACAAATGCTGAAAGTGTACTTACAAATAAAATCCAAACCTCAAATGAACATAAGCCCCACAACTTTTGCCGACCTTCCCTGAAACAGGGGTGACATTGGCAAAGTGAACCATTTTTTACAGTATGGGTGGTCAGCCTCATACCAACCTATAAGTCAAGGAATGGAGGTCGTGAAAGAATTTGATTATCTGGGAAGCAAATTTGAGTCGAATGCGAAATTGACGAAATAATTGGAAAAGCGCGCTAGTAGAGGAAGAAGTGTAATGGAAACGATTGGAAGAATTGCAAGAAATAGGAAACTTACGAAGAATATGAGATCGGCGGTCCACAATGGCATATTGGTTGGTGGAAGTGAGGCTTAATGAATGTGAGCTGAGTAAAGTATGTAAGTACGGTTGAAATGGCTTACCTGAGAGCAATGGCTGGAAAGACACTGAGTGATAGAGTACGTAATGCTTGAGTGATGAACGAGTGTGGTATAAAAGAGAATATGAGAATGAAAGTACAAAAAAGTACGATGAGATGGTTCAGACATCTTGAAAGAAAGGATGATGAACAACTAACGAAGAAAGTGTACAAAGGAAATGTCAGAGGAAAGCGCAGAAGGGGAAGGCTGAGGAAAGAATGGTTAGACCAAATAGGTGAGATTGCGAAATAATGGATTCTGCAGAGTGAGAATAAGAGAAGAGTATGTATGAAAAAGGTGATGACAGCAAAAAGTGGAGGCGCATCTGCGGAGGTACCGGCCACCCCTAATGAAACGGTGGCAGGATACAGTACAGTACAGTACTGAGGTCAGCTTCATACCAACCTATGAGTCGAGGATCTTTCTTGTGTAATTGGTACTTTTTCAAATAAATCAACAAAATATTTATATTCAGTTAAGTATTTATATGCCTATATCCATATTGTACGAGTATGCAGGTACACACCGCGGTGGAATAAAATTGATTTATTATTGATATATTACATTTTTATTGAAACGGCATAAGCTGGTAGATGATTCTAGCTTTACATACGTCATACAGTGGGTAAATTTTTGCAAGAAAGTCGAGTACAGATTCTGTGCAATTTATTTTGTATTAACACTGTGAAAATTCATATTGATTGAATTCTATTACACTTTATAGAAAAATCTAATAAAACACTGTTTTACTTTCACAATTATAGTAATTTTATTTTAATTAATAATTACTAACGTTTTCGATCATCTTAAGGTAAGATTTTGTTTGTAATGGATTCGTGAAGAGGAATGCAATCCACCAAGATATTTTGCTTGGCCAAAAACAGGTATTTTACATTATCAATGAATATTATTTTACTTAATATTTTAATGAAATTATTAATCAATAATAACCCAATGGCATCTGTTGAACCAGGGTGAAAGTTATTGTCGATAGGACACGACGCAGGCGGGGCTCGAACTTGCGCTTGTTTCAATAACGCAAAGTCGAGTGCCGATGCTTTATGCGGTCGACCATACCAGAGACGGTATTTGGAGGAATCTTCAAAAATCTAAATCATTTGATGATTAAGATGTCGGGGCTATGGTCCAACGAGTCAAGATGGTGAATTTTAACAACTAAGCTGCACATACAGCGCAACTTCTTACCACCTAAATGTGGCGTTTAGAAACTTTTTAATTTTATATATAATGGTGCCAATCAGAGAGAACTGGTTAACCATGCCGATATTTTTATTTTGATCTTGAAATAAACAAGGATTTTAGCGTTCTTGCATTCCATGCCCAGAGCTCTGGTTCGACTTCGATTTGCACCGAAGGTGTCAGAAATGATTTCCCGTTTCGGTGTTTATTTCAAACCCACAAAAAAATTCCAACAAGGTTTACTCAGCCTTCACAAGAAATGAGTACCGATCCCCTCGGAAGCTAGGAAACCCCCACTTCAACTGAAGTGGTAGGCGTAAGGCTAGCCCCCTTACCTGTAAAAATTAAAACAGGTTCACTCGCCACATGTGATCTCTTCGGGGAGAACGCGGCAAGTAGTTACACTATATGTGTAGCTTGGTCACGTAGTTATTAAAATTCCACAACCGGGTACGGGGTATTAGCTTTGTAAAACAAGATTTCCAAATTTTCCAACAAAATTGAATGATATCAAATTTATTCGTTGCAAAGTTTCAAAAGTAACTCGCTTAACTCCAACATCGATACAGGACGTGGCGGCGTATTTACCAAACCGCGTTTCAATTAGTTAGTACGCTGATGATGATGATGATGAGTTGATGATTTCTTTAGAGTGCCGTTACGTGATGTAGTCTCTCTAAATGTGCTCTTAGAAATGTCGCCAAAAATTTGCTTGTCTTCAGTGTATTTCGGAACCTCCCATAACTTTGTTTGCTCATAGGTTGGTATGTGCCTGACCCTCCATATTGTAAAATTGGTTAACCCTGCCAATGGCACCCCTGTCTCGGGAAAGCACAGTTTATATTAAATTCAAGATTTAGGTTTTTATGTAGTAAGTACACAATGCAGCATGTTATGCGCAAACTTTCACTTGTCTGCTTGTGGGCTTGCAATTAATATGAATCTTTAATTATTTAATGTCCGGTCCTCGGTTCGTACCGCGGCGCAGAAATGATTTCCCGTTTCTTTGTTTATTTCAAGCCCAAAATGAAATGCCGGTAAGTTTTACTCAGCCTTCACAAATAATGAGAACCAGTATCCTCGGAAGCTGGGAAACTCCCAATTGAAGTGAATTAATTGGCATAAGGCCAGCCTGGAATTTGTAGTTCAGAATCTGTTGGCATTTTTATGGGTGCACTAAAATCACACTCTTATAAAATATCTGACCATTGACGCACCCAAAAACGGCGCTCTTTTGTCATTTATTAAATTATCAAATAAATTAACAAACCTCATATTTATATACATCCTTTCTAGGTGTATATACCATATCCTTGTACTCCTTTGCACTTTCACTCTCATAGTCTCTATATTATAATTGTAATTTGTTTTTGTACGTAATAAATTATAATTGCTCATTACTAGATTATTACCGCACTCATTCATAACCCACCGGTTTAGGACGTCAACGTGGATTCGTAAGCACGCAACGCGTCGGTATATATAAAAGCGAGAGAAACTTTCTTTGTCAGTCGTGGCACGTCCGTCCACGGGGAAACTTTTTCACCTAAAATACATGGCAGAGGGTAAAGTTGGCGGCAAAGGAATATGGCGGAACGATAGTTGAGCCAATGGAGACGGGAAAGATTGGCGCGGAACAAAAGTTTTTAAAGAAAATATGACAAAAATGTGAGACATGATAGTTTTAGTAAGTGCATTTATTTTGTAAAACAGGAGCTCCCATTTTTTTAGCAATGGAACCTTTTTTTTGGCAGCTATATACATCTTTTAAATGTTCTAAAATAATAGGTTGGTATAAGGATGACCCTCCATACCGTACAAAATAGTTCACTTTGATAATGTCGCACCTGTTTCAGGCAATAACTACCTTCATGGATATAATGGCTTCTAAAACCAGATCCAAGAGAATCTCTATTTTCAACGACTTTGAACCTTTCTTCAAAATCAATATAAAATTAAGTATAACCTTCCGCTCTTACACCTTTATTCGATTAATCTTAGCAATTACCTCATTACTAAGTCCCTCGCTGCATTTGTCTATACTTACTTACTTTAGTATAACTAAGACAGTATAAGACGGTTACATATCCTAAAATTATCGTTTTTACAAAATAAAGATGTTTCATAAGCTTTATCGAAAAAATCAGGCACATTAACTGGGAGAGTTTAACTCAAGAAAGTCTGTAAGGTCCTGAAGCCCCACTGCTGATTGCGGAGGGTCTTAAAGGACCTCAGGAGAGTTTAAAAATGAAAAAACGAAAACTGTGAGCAATAATAATTCTTTGCATCAGTTTGTCTGTGTTTCCTGGGGTCTAAAGGGACCTCCAGTAAAACACCGCTGGGTCTGGAGGTTCTATAAGGACCTATCGAGGTTCAAGAAGGAGAAGACGGAGATTCAGATCTATAACAATTATTGGCGACTGCTCGCCTGAGTTTTTTAGCGTTCAACAGGACCTCCAGAAAGTCTGGAAGGTCTGGAAGGGCCACCGCTGGGTCTGGAGGGACTGGAAGGACCTCTAGAGGTCTGAGGGGAGGGGGGAGAGGATGGAATGCGCCGGACTCGTGGGAGAACTCGGGAAGGAACAAGAATGCATAACGGAGCCTGACCTCGCAAGGGACTGGGGGATTTATTTAGTCATTTAAATAAAACTGGGAATAATATAAATAAATAAATAATAAATAAAAAAATACGTTAACATTATAGTTTACACGTTTAGAGCAACTAAACAAATATTTGGTTAAAAAAGGTAATAATGAACTTTTAATAAAATAACGAGAATAAAACTTTTTTTTTTTAATACAAAGTTCAACATTTTTTTAAGTCTGTACTGTAACTGTAACTGTAAGTTGTAACTGTAACTCTGTCTCCATTCCGCTAGGGGTGGCCAGAGCCTCTGCAGAGTTGCCTCCATTTTTTCCTATCCTTACATACCTCTTTCAATTCATTCATATCCATCACCTTTTTCATGCATTTTCTTCTTTTACGCTCACTTTGTATATCCCATTCTTTCACAATCTCCTCAATCTGATCACTCCATACTTTTCTTGGTCGTCCCTTCCCTCTTTTTCCTTTCACACTTTCTTTGTATACATACTTTGTCAGTCTATCATCATTCATTCCTTCCACATGCCCAAACCATCTCATCACATTCTTTTGTACTTTAACTTTCACATCCTCTTTCAAATTACATTCTTTTTTTACCCATTCGTTCCTAACTCTATCCCTCAGAGTTTTTCCTGTCATGCTTCTCAAATGCTTCATTTCCACCTTACATACTTTACTCATTTCGCTATCGTTCACTGTCCATGCTTCACTTCCATACATCAAAGTCGGTAACCATATGCCATTGTGTACCGCCATTCTCAGATCCATCGTCAATCGCTTGTTCTTTGCTATTCTTCCTATTGCACCGACCACTTGCTTGCCCTTACACATCCTATTCTCAAGTTCTCTTGTCATCTTTCCATTCTTCTCAAACATACTTCCCAAGTATCTAAATTCAAATATTTAAAATGGACATGAGTGGTCAGTCTCATACCAACGTATAATCAAAATTATGTAATATCAGACTTATCTGTGAAAACATCAAAGTGATCACAAAACGGAAAGCCTTAAAAATTCCCTTCGAAAGTGTTTAATGCTTTTTAAATATGCCATTTTCAAAAGAACCAAGAGCCTACTCAGAACATCTAATCTAAGCTGCAAAGATATATATCATTTAAGATTTATATTAAATGCATTCCCACAAGCAGGCATGTATAATTTCGCGCTAACACATGCCGCATGTGGGATGTGTTAGCGACCGGCGGACATCCGAGATGAAAGCAGTCCTCGCCATTGCTGCAAAACCACTGAGAGACTGATTGAGGAACTCAGAAGTCAGAAGCATGTGCGACACTGAAGACATCGTCAGATGGAGCAGGAAGAGGAGACGGTTCTGGAGGGACCATATGGACCGCATGAACGAAGGAATGATAGCTCGAGTCGTGGCACAGGAGATACCGGACGGCCAGCGTCCACCAGGTCGCCCTCCCAAAAGATGGAAGAACAGCTGGTCTTCTGCATCCCAGGAGGGAGTTCCACAATAAACAGTTCATAACTATAATGTAACGTTTTCTGCTGGATTCTCTTTTAACTTAAAATGCCATAATTTAATTTTACAGAATTTATTTTTCACAATTTATTTCCCAACTTGACAATCACTGTTTATAAGTGTTACTCAGAGAATTGCTCTCTTGCGACTCTCCTGTCCGTACCATTTTGATCTCTTATATAGGGAACCAGAGGGGTCTTTCTCCCATTCACTAGATAATTCTACCACCAGGGCGTTATGTACACACACAATCACTAGAACGTCTTTCAATACACGTATACAATCACGGACTACTTCTAGATGGTTCTATGGTGCGTGCATAGGTGTGCGTAGTCACTTTGATTTCATAGTTCGTAGTATGATGTGTGCGTGAATAAATCTAAATCTAAGCTGCAGAGATATTTATCATTTAAGTTTCATATTAAACGCATTCCCACAAGCAGACATGTATAATTTCGCGCTAACACATGCCGCATGTGGACCTACAATATAAAAACTCAATCTCAAATGAACATAAGCCCTGCAACTCTTTCCGACCTTCCCTGAAACAGGGGTGAGATTGGCAAAGTGAACCATTTTTTACAGTATGGGTGGTCAGCCTCATACCAACCTATAAGTCAAGGAATAAGCGCACGTATTTCAAGTTCGCGACAATAACAAGAAGTATTTTCAAAAGGAAGTCCCCCGATTGGCTGGGCTCCTGCCTACGGGCGGGTTTTCCAGGCGGTGCTATTGTTGCGTCAGGCCGCGCCCGGGGCACCGGGGCCCTCGCTGACATAAAGGGCCCGAAACAATCATAATTGATATACAATATCTCATATGGGGGCACCCATTACACTCACGGGCCACAAAGGCTTTCCTGCTTATGACTTGATGGGCCTCATTGCTGCGTGTTCACATGATTTTGAGATTTGTATGGAAGTCCGGTCGATGACTGGATTGGGAAGGAGGTTGAATTCTAAAAGAGACATAATACCAATTGGACAATTTTATACAGCGCCGTTTAGTCGCTTTAATGTGTTGATCTAGTCTAATCTAAGTTGCAAAAATATGTAACATTGGGGATTCACATTATATGCACTTCCACAAGCAGACACGTATAAGTTCGCACTTAAACATGCCGCATGTGGATTTACAATATAAAAACCCAAATCTCAAACGAACATACATCCTGCAACTCTTGCACATCTTCCCTGGAACAGGGGTGGCATTGGCAAAGTTAATCATTTTCTACAGCATGGATGGTCAGCCGCATACCAATCTATAAGTCAAGGAACATATACAACAAGTTACATTTTTAAATCACAAATAATAATATTATGTCTAAACATCAAAACAAATACAGAATATAAAATTATAATTTTAAAAACCCTAGTCCTAGCCGCCAACATTACAGATCAACTGCCATTTCTTTCTGTCCTTTCATACTTCTTTTATTTCATCCAGAGTCATAACCTTCTTCACACAAGCTCTCCTTTTATTATGACTATGGATATCCCATTCACACCAAACTCTTCCCGCAAATTCAAGAACGAATAGAAAAATCGTTGAATGTATTTTTTATTGTAAGCGAATCGCCCGCGGGTCCTATTTCCATTTTTTCGCGGCGTGAATGTGTCGCAATTATCGATAAGCAGTCTCGCAGGATATTGGCGAGAGTGGAGATGCATAATCTGGTCGAGGCACCGACCGTCCGTGACGTCAACGACAGGGGCGAACTGGGGAAGACAGAAAGTTGGACATTTTGTCTACATTATTATACCAACAATCTTTTCTTCTATTTACGAGTAGAAAACAATTATATGAGTGACTTGAAACTGTTCTTTCGGGTCTTGACCGTGATCCATTTATTTTTTTCCTTGAAGGTAGCAGAGCTCCGAAGAAGTTACTCACAGTAAGAAACGAAACCTAAATCTAAATCTAAGTTGCAAGGATATGTATCATTTGAGATTCATATTAAATGCATTCCCACAAGCAGACACGCAAAATTTCGCGCTCACAGATGCCGCATGTGGACCTACAATATAAAAACCCAATCTCAAATGAACATAAGCCCTGCAACTCTTGCCGACCTTCCCTGAAACAGGGGTGACATTGGCAAAGTGAACCATTTTTTACAGTATGGGTGGTCAGCCTCATACCAACCTATAAGTCAAACCTACAGGCATAATAATAATATAACGATGTTTTTTTTTATGAGATCTATTTTTGTGTGAATCACACCTCAAGAGCTTTTAGTTTTAATTGTAACTCTGCTGCCATTCCGCTATGGATAGCCAAAACATCTGCAGAGTTGCCTTCAATTTTTCCTATACTTGCATAACTCTTTCAATTCATTATTATTTTTATTTTTTATATATTTTTCCTTTTTACGCAATCGAGGTTCACTTTACCAATGTCACCCATGTTTCAGGAAAGGTCGGCAAGAGTTGCTGAGCTTATATTCATCTGAGATTGAGTTTTTATATTGTCATACACGTATAAGTCCACGTAAGCGCGAACTTATACGTGTATGATTATGGGACCTTTGCAATTTCGATTATAGAGAATAGATTATTATAAAGGGGAATCTATGTCCCATGGGCGTGCATCCCATACAGGCACATGCGTCTAATAGGTAGGCAATATATGTATGGTAAAAAAACATTTAAGCTTGATATTCAGATTTAAAATTTAAAATTTAAGTTCGATTGGAGCCATCGCTAGCACTTCAGTCAATTTCAAATGAGTTATTTTAATGGAATGGGAGAAAATATTTATTCTGAAATGTGTTTGCATATACCCTATGCATGCGCCTGCCACGTCTTGCTTTGTACTTGTGGCACATGTAAAAAAAATACGTATCAACTGTTTGAAATTTGAAGTGTTTTTTGTTGTTTTTGTTTTTGTGTGTGAATGTGGGCCTGCTAAAAAGCATGTAATTTTATTAAAACCCTCTGATTTGCTCGCTGCCCGGGGCGCATGCAACAAGACAAACCTGTATCGGTGCGTCTTTAGTGCTCCGGCTGGACCGTAAACCTTAATAACACACAATTACCGATTATTTATTATTTATTTGCGCGGGCGGACCTGTCAACCAGGGATGCAATTACAATAACTAGAAAATAAATTATTGTAATTAAATTTGAATTAAAATGTAGATCTAATCTAATCTAATCTAGGTAGCAATGATATGTTACATTGGGGATTCACATTATATGCATTCTCACAAGCAGACACAGTATGCTCAAACCCTCCTCGTACCCGTCCTGTACGTATGTGTCAGAAGGACCCACAGCACATGGACGCTCAAGCAAAGCTATATATTTTCTCAAGTGGCGAAAAGCCTTCCCGTGAAGTGAAAGCAACGGCACGACAAAACAAGAACCTCTAGGTCAGAGGCGTGCCCATGACCCTAAAAGTAAATGGTTCGATGTTGTACAAGTTCGCGCTTGCACATGCCGCATGTGAACCTTCAACATTAAAGCCCAAACCTCAAATAGACATACATCCTGCAACTCTTGCCATCCTTCCCTGAAACAAGGGTGACATTGGCAAAGTGCACCATTTTTTACAGCATGGGTGGTCAGCCGCATACCAACCTTTAAGTCAAGGAAAGATGGTAATAGATATTTTAAATATAATCAAAGTTGCAAAGCTATAGCTACTAGATTACTATTTTAACAAATATAGTATTTTTAGGAAAACATTGATTTTATTTTCATATTTTTTAGTATAAAAGCCCACGGGCTATCGGACTTTATCAGTTCATCTTCAGAGGCTAACTGAGGTGAAAACAACAAAAGGATTAAAATATCGCCACCGTAAAGGTAAAACTGAATAAGTACTG
The DNA here is from genome assembly GCA_951799405.1 of Agapetus fuscipes. NCBI lineage: Eukaryota > Metazoa > Arthropoda > Insecta > Trichoptera > Glossosomatidae > Agapetus > Agapetus fuscipes. Next base: position 10,299,812 of record OX637343.1, on the reverse strand, counting down.
ATTCACTAATTTGAGAAATCGTGGATAACAATATATTAATTTATTGCGTGTAACTTCTCATAGCAAGTTAAGTAATTAAATGACGGTGCTCATGACAAACATCTAAACTAAAGGATTTTCACACTTTTATAGTCCGGTCCGTAGTGCAGTGGTAACACTTCGGACTCTGAATGGGAAGGTTGTGGGTTCGATTCCCGGCGGAGCACAAAAAATATACCATTTAATTTTTCAAATTTGCTCTTCGCCGGGTTGAAAAATTCATATTAACCTTTACCAATGACCGGTCACCAAAGGTCCATCCAGCCTTACAGCAACTGGGTCTTGCCTGAGAATTGGCGCTTTGTAGCGACGACGATCAAGCTCGTAAAAAGGTTGATAGCTCAATTGGTAGAATGCTTGCATTCCATGCTGAGAGCAAGGGTTCGATCTCAAAGGTTAACTCAGTCTTCACAGGAAATGAGAACCAGCCCCCTCGGGAGCTGGTAAACCCCCACTTCAACTGAAAGTGGTTGGTGTGAGGCCGGCCCCCTTACCTGTAAAAATAAATAGGTCCCAAATCGCCACATGCGACCCCTTCGGCGATAGGGCAGGCAAGAAGTTACACTATATGTGTAGCTTAGTTGCGTTTTTTTTTTGCGTATAGTATTTTCTCTCGTACTCGTAGTAAATAGGAAAAAGGTGCATTTATCTGAGAAACACATGTTGGCTTAATATGTAACATATTCAGTTTTCTGTAACTGTAACTCTGTCGCCATTCCGCTAGGGGTGACCAGAGCCTCTGCAGAGTTGCCTCCGTTTCTTCCTATCCTTACATACCTCTTTCAATTCATTCATATCCATCACCTTTTTCGTACATTTTCTTCTTTTACATTCACTTTGTATATCCAAGTATATCCCATTCTCTCACAATCTTATTAATCTGATCACTATACATTTCTCGGTCGTCCCTTACCTCTTTTTCCTTTCTCACTACCTCTGTATATATACTTTGTCAGTCTATCATCATTCATTCTTTCCACACGCTAAAACCATCTCAAAACATTCTTTTGTACCTTAACTTTCACACCCTCTTTCAAAATACATTCTTTCTTTATTCATTCATTCGTAACTCTATCCTTCAGAGTTTTTCCTGTCATGCTTCTCAAATATGTACTCATTTCATACGGGGCTATTCTTAGACATTTTAGTCGTCGGTTGAGCCCACGTTTTAACAAACTAATGATGCATTTGTATGAAGACCTGTCAATCCAAGATGGCCGCAAGTGAACAGCTGATTTGTCTTCATACAAATATTACAAAATTCGGTAAGTAAGAATGACCGTGCTGATGAAACTTCCAGCGCAGGCACCATTAGTTTGTCAAAGCGTGGGCTCAACCGACGACTAAAATGTCTAAGAATAGCTCCGTTTGGGTTCATTTTCGTAAGTACAAAAATACATATAATACGATACAATCAGGCCTAAAAGCTTTGCCATTCACAGTCGTGTACGTAGTGTGTTATTCATTAATGCAGATTAGCCCGTGATTAGCGAGATGATGACGGCATCTCAGTCTTATGTATTATACATATTATGTCTGGCTGTGCAGTAGGGGCGAGCCCTCAGACAGAGACGCGTCGGCTCTGTGAATAGCGCGGCGTGATGGGAATGCAAGATCAACCTAATGAAGCGCCAACATACACGTTTCAATTATTATAATTGAAGGATATGAAGAGTTGGGAGTAGACCGGCAGCACTATCTGGTGCCTGTAAGAAGTATTGACTGGTAAATAGTTCACTGATCTACGCATTTTCTTTCTCTCTTTATTATTATTAAAGAACTCAGAAATCAGAAGCATGTACGACACTGAAGACATCGACAGATGGAGTAGGAAGAGGAGACGTTTCTAGAGGGACCATATAGACCGCATGAACGAAGGAAGGATAGCCCGAGTCGTGGCACAGGAGACACTGGACGACCAGCGCCTATCAGGTCGCCCTCCCAAAAGATGGAAGAACAGCTGGTCTTCTGCATACCAGGAGGGAGTTCCACAATAAACAGATCATAGATCTATAGCAAGAGGGGGAAGAAGAAAGTTTTCTTGAGAAAAGGCACAAGCGATTTGACTTTATTTTCATATAATGTTATGGAAAATTGATTACACAATGGCCCTTGAGGGTCCGCAGTTCCCAATTTCTGAAAAACTAGTCTAGTGGTTAGTGCGATGGGTTGAAAAGTCGTGAGTTCCATTGCCGGATAAAGAACAATATTTTTACTTCAATCTCAAAGTTGAAAAACGCATCTCTACCAAAACGTCCATGCAGCTTTACAATAACTACGAGTCACTCACAATTTCTGGGAGTAATGGGACCATGGAGGGAAGCGGCACAAGACAAAGAGCTCTGGAGGATTGTGGTGCGGGAGGCCCTGAGCCTTCAATCCTTGTTCTGTGTCTATGGACCGGTCCCAGTCTAGTGGTTGAACGCATCTGACTCGTGATTGTAAGACATTGGGTTCGATTTCCGCCTGAGCACAAAAAAAAAACATTGTTCAAATATGCTTCTCTTTGGATAGAAAAATTAATCTACCTTTATCAAAGACCATCACAGGTTCATCTAGCCTTACATCAACTCAGTCATGTTTTGCATTCATTCAGTCATGCATTTTCTTTAACAACGACAAAGCTCACAGAGGGCTCTTGTGGTGTGATTCACACAAAAACAGCACTCACTAAATAGATCATCACTTTTTTCATTTTTTTTTTTTTTTAAGAAATCCTGTGCGGGAGACTCCCTAGATTTTAAAAACTCTAGGGGTCTATGACACTTGTTGTAGTGCCGCAGAGGTGTACGAGCTTGGTCGTCGCTACAAAGCGCCAATACTCAAGCAAGACCCAGTTGCTGTAAGGCTGGATGGGCCTTTGGTGACCGGTCATTGGTAAAGGTTCATGAATTTTTCAACCCAGCGAAGAGCACATTCGAAATATAAATGGTATATTTTTGTGCTCCGCCGGGATCCGAATCCACAACCTTCCATTTACGAGTCCGAAGTGTTGCCACTACGGACTACGGACCGGTCCAGATGCCAACGACACGCGGTGTACCTGAGCGGTTACCCATCCAAGTACTGACCACGCCCAATGTTGCTTAATGTATTAACACTGTAAAAATTCATATTAAAAATTCATATTCATACGTAAATATTCATTGAAATAAATTGTACAGTGTGTCATTGGAATTTGATTTAAAAAAAAATACAAATCAATTTATATTTTTTTACTTATATCCAATGGCAATGCTGCCAATCTATCGCAGACTGAGCTCAGAGGTACAGTGAATGAAATAAGTACTCCCATGGCATTTATTAAAGCTCTTGAATTCATGCATGGACACACACGACACAATGTCTGAATGATAACATTTCACCGGGTGTACAACTGGGTCAGACACGGTTCATTCTTCTTGTGTTTCCTCTTCAATCAAAAGCTGTCCCATTCAAGACAGACACAAAAAGGTGAGGGCTTGTTGAATGAATACTACAAATTAATAACAGAGTCGAACATTACCTAGAGGCAAAGGTATAATAATATTAGGATGATTTTTTTGATGAGCGCTGTTTTGTAATTAAAATTAAAGATTAATTAAACTTTTCGGACTTACATTATTCTCGAGGTTTAGTTGGAGACATAGCCAACGTTTTCAGGAGGCACACTTTCTGCACGGCAAATGAGGATCACCCACTTTGACCGTTTAAAAAATAAATTGTCTCATATCGCCAACTTAAGGTAAAACTGAATAAGCGCTGATTCAATGATTTGAGAAATTGTGGTTTAATCATTTTTTTGTGTGTAAGTTCTCATAGTAAGTGAACTAATTATGAACTATTACTCTTGACAAACTCCTTAACAACAGGATTTTCACACTTTTGTAGTGTTTTCTCTCTTAAAAAATAAAATAAAAAGCTGCATTTATTTATCTGAGAAACCCATGTTACCTTAATATGTCACATATTCAGTTTTACCTTGATTTATAGGTTGGTATGAGGCTGACCACTAATACTGTTTAAAAAACAGTTCACTTTGCTAATGCCACCCCTGTTCCATGGAAGATCATCAAAAGTTGCAGGGCTTATGTTCATTTGAGGTTTGGATTTTAATTTGTAAGTACACATTCAGCATTTTTAAGCGCGAACTTGCACGTGTCTGTTTGTGAGCATGCATTTGATATGAGCCTTGAATGTTAATATATCCTTGCAACTTAGATTATAGACTATTATTATAGATTTAGTTTTACCTTAAAGGTGGCGATATGTTCACATGAATACTAAATCATAGCCACACAATATGTTTAAGCTCAACACATAAAATTTACACAATAGACCATCTAGGATATGCTCTCAATCATCATCAGTACTCTCCGTCTCACAATTCTCACCATCCCCACAATCCTTCTTTTTCAATTCCCACCGACATTATCTGTTCACGTCTTCTTAAGCTTCACACTTCATTACACAATCACGTCTTCTGGGGGAAACAAGTGAGAAGAATAGGACTTCTTCACTAAAAAGCTTTGAATGGACTCAATTTCTTTTTTTTAACTTTTTTCGTTTGCATTTTCAAATTCAGTTAACAAAATGTGCGTTTGCATTTTCCCTACCAACCACACGTTTGCAAAATATACCGTTCCAGTTTCAGGGAAGGGCGGCAGGAGTCGCAAGGTTTATGTTCATGAGAAGTTTTTTACTTACACGTGTCTGTTTGTGTGCATGCATTTGATATGAGTTTTCAATGTACATACATGTTTGAAACTTAGATTATAGATTAACGAGGTTTTTTTTTTGTATGTGCACATGCAAAATATGTAGGCGCAAAGTTACGAAGTTCATGTGAATGGAGATGGAACCTCGAAGCCAAAAAAACTTATTATCATATTATGTCAACTCTAAGAAGATCGATAATTATCTAAAAATATGCTTTATAAGATAGTAGGCCTACTTGCTGCACCGCCGATTCGGAGCAACTCAATGGCTTGTTTATAATAGGCGGCTATGCCACCGACGAGTACTAATACAAACATTACCGACTGCGCTGGGTAATTGACCGAAATCCGTACAATTTTTCGCCGTAAATTCCGGCGAATTTTTCAACCGATAAACCCGTCCTGGGAAGAGTACCTTCTCGGCCTGCTCCTTCGATTGGGTGGCGCAGATAATTCCGGCACCTAAAATATACAACTCAACGTTTAAACTCAAATACAACAAAATATATTGTCACGAACGTATGAGTTTGTGTGGACGAGACCCTAGGCACGCTGATTGGTGTGTGATGTCTCTGGTTTAGTGGCGAACAATCTGGTATAGTGTGAAACAATGCTCTAGTACCATCTACTAGGAAGAATCTACTAGAACATGCAAGAATCGTCTCTTTCGTACCTATAAATATGAGCAAAGATTCTGTGAGATAGACTGAGTCGCCTAGAGCTTAGACCATTGTAACGCGAAGATCTGTAAGCAGAGAGTGAACAGTGCATTGTAATCTATACTGTGAAAAATAAATTTAAATAGCAATTTAATTAAAAGAACCCCTAGTAAAATCATAACAATATAAATTAACACATTCACTAGAAGCTTTTAGAGAAGCTTTTTTGTCCTATGTATTCACAAATCTCACTTACACTGTCCTTCAGCCAGTGACACTTATTGTAGGTCCGCAGAGGTGTTAATGAAGTGTCGGTTGATGTCCTGATTATTTGTAACATGGCTGTTAGCTGCGTAGTGTTGTATTTAGAGATGGAAAAAACGGCTTAGTAAAAAAAACGAAAAAACGCTTACGCTTTTTAAAATAAGCATAAATAAGCAGGAGGGGGGGGGGGGGGGTGTTGATACGATTAAAAAAAAACGATTTCAATTAAAATATTTTGCGTCGCATATCCACGCAGGTCAATGGCCGGGAAGCAACTGAGAAATGATCTACGCCGCACGCGCGAGACAAGTCGTTTACAAAACGATTGAAAAAATGTAGCGCGCTTATTCAACGAAACTTAATTAAACGAAAGTTGCTTATGCTTATTTTATACGCTTATTTTTCAAACGCTTATACGCTTATTTTTCAAAACGACTTTTCGTTTAAATTGTAAGCGCGCTTAGTTGCTTAAAATAAAAAGCAGCTATTTTAAACTACTTTTCGTTTAAACGGCCACCTCTAGTTGTATTGTGTGTTGCATATTCGTTTATTTTTGTTGAAATTCTTTCTAGTCCACAGGCAATGGTTTCCCTACATTTTTTTGATAAACGCGATCTTCAAGTAAACCTCAATGTTTCATACTTGGAGTACAGACCCCAGGATTTTATTGAGTGCTCGTTAAAGAAAGGGCGCCACTGGAAATCTCAGATAACGAGACCCACGGTTTATTTAATTTAAAATTTGGGGCAGCCCTTAAAGTATTGCTAACTCTTTTTTCGGTTGAACAACTTTTTCCGATTTTGTAAATTTGTTATAAATGCAAATGATATTCCACCCCAGTTTCAGAAAAAGACAGCAAAAGTTGCAAGGTTTATGTTCATTTGAGCTTTGGTTTATTTTGTGAGGGACCGGCCCGTAGTTCCGTGGTAACACTTCGGACTCTGAATGGAAGGTTGCGGGTTCGAATCCCGGCGGAGCACAAAAAACATACCATTTATAAATGAAAAATTCATAAACCTTTACCAATGACCGGTCACCAAAAGTCCATCCAGCCTTAGAGCAACTGGGTCTTGCTTGAGAATTGGAGCTTCGTAGCGACGACGACCAAGCTCGCAAAAAGGTCGATAGCTCAATTGGTAGAATGCTTGCATTCTATGCCGAGACTAAAGGTTCAATCTCAAGGTTTACTCAGCCTTTACAAGAAATGAGAACCAGCCCCCCGGGAGCTGAGAAACTCCCACTTCAACTGAAAGTGGTTGGTGTGAGGCCGGCCCCCTTAGCTGTAAAAATAAATAGGTCCCGAAGCGCCACATGCGATCCCTTCGGGGATAATACAGGCAAGAAGTTACACTATATGTGTAGCTTAGTTGCGTTGCGGTTTTTTTTAATTTAGACACCTTCAAAAGTATATGGTGAAAGAGTTCCTCCCAGCTTGTTTATGGCTGTGAGGGTGCACTGTAATTAGGGTAACCTGTTATGCACAAAAAAAAACAAGATGACAAAGTTACCATGCGTTGTGTCTTTAAAGGCCCTGTCTCGCAATGGGCGATGAAGGAAGAGATATGATAAGAGGACTCACTTCTCAAGGAGTTGGCTGCCGTGGACAGGAGACCGTTGTAGGACCTGGCGTGATGCCGGATCAGCCCTTCAAGGTCAGTCTTCCCAGCCTGGAGGAGCCGGGTTTCCATCGAGGCTGTGCAGCATTTGCCGTTGCATAAGGGCCCTGAAAAGACAAGAAAAACTTATTAGTAATTGTGATAATGTGTAACTTGCTCCTAGATTTATAGGTGTAGGCATGAGGCTGATCAACCATACTGTAAAATAAATGCTTCACTAGTTATCCCCGTTTTAGGGAAGGGCGCGGAGAGTTGCAGGTCTACAGCAAATTGTGCGTGTTTCTAGCCCCCCCCCCTTCAACGCCCGTCGATGATTTCAATTTAACGGCCATTTTTGAGATTGAGTGCGTTTCTAGAGCCTTCCTTTCGTTGACGATTTTTCAACAATCAAAACGAGACAATGAAAAAAGTATTTGGTTCCGAACCAAGATTAAGAGCCACTGCTTTAAAAAGCTCATTATCATGATCACCAATTTCATATCAGTCACTTATAGGTTGGTATGCGGCTGACCACCCATGCTGTAGAAAATTGTTCACTTAGCCAATGTCACCCCTGTTTCAGGGAAGGTAGGCAAGAGTTGCAGGGTGTATGTTCATTTGAGATTTAGGTTTTTATATTGTAATCCCACATGCGGAATGTTTATAAATAAGTCTAACGACCGTGACCCCAGTTTAAATTTTACCTACCTGATATATTATGTCTGAAGGAAAATGGTCTTTAATGAAACATATACAAAGCTTCAGTTATAGTGTTAAAAAACAAACCAAAAAACACCTGAAGTTCTCGGGGAACGGAAAAAGCTGAAAATAAACAATATATCAGCAGGTGGGAATAAGAAGGCAAGGAAAGACGGTTTCCGGACTGACCGGAAGTATGAAAGCTAGCTTCCGGTGGGGACCGGATGCGAACCCGCGGCCGCCGATTGCAGGGATATGCTATAACCACTACTCCATCCCCCCAAATAAAAAAATATGGCTAGAAAATACAAAAGGTTTGGTGTTATATTTTCAGTCGAGATAAGGTGTTTTTTTTTCTTTTGAAATATTTTCATTAATCAGAATTTTCTATAATCTAATCATTAATCCATAATCTAAGTTGCAAAGATGTAACATAAGACATGCAAGATTCATATTACATGCATTCCCATAAGCAGGCATTCCTTGACTTATAGGTTGGTATGAGGCTGACCACCCATACTGTAAAAAATGGTTCACTTTGCCCATGTCACCCCTGTTTCAGGGAAGGTCGGCAAGAGTTGCAGGGCTTATGTTCATTTGAGATTGTTTTTTTTTTTTATATTGTAGGTCCACATACGGCATGTGTGAGCGCGAAATTATGCGTGTCTGCTTGTGGGAATGCATTTAATATGAATCTCAAATGATACATATCTTTGCAATTTAGATTTAGATTTTATTTAGAGGCACGTCTAACACACACATCTTACACATGCCGTATTTGAACTTACACCATAAAAACCCAATCTCAATTGATCATAAGCCCTGCAACTCTTGCTGACGTCCTGCATGGGACGTTGAAAACTGAAACATGGGAGACGTTGTCATGATTTTCTATCTAGATATGACACTGATATTCATAATGTAAAAGATGGTGAACTTTTGCTAATGCTACCCCTGTCAAGAAAAATATATGTCGGGACGAAACGTAGAGAAACCTAATATCAAAATTCATTTTTAATTCTATACAAAATACCTACAGCAGGTTAATTTATGCATTAATATAAAAAAAAAATACTAATATGTGCAAAATTCAATTGGTAAAATCCGCGTATGAATCGACATGGACAAAATTGTGACGTTACACGCCGGGTTGATAGGGAAAAAACAAAAAATATATTTTTATTGGTTGCTAAGGACCGAAGTCCCATACAAGAGTTTGCCTGGCAAGAAAACAAGTCTAAATTCAAATTTCAGTCGATTGACAGAGGAAAAAACCTGACGCAACAAGGAAATCGAAATTAAATAAATAAACTAATTAAAGTTTAAAGTTAATGGCGATCTTAAGAGCGAAAAAATCTTTTTTAATTAATTATTTTTTGCCTGTAAAATTAATTGGTGATGAATTAAGGAAATAAACTTTAGGCTGCATTAAAAATTGATTTGTTTGGATTTGATCTGTCAACAGATTAGAAAGTTTTTTCATCATATAAACAAAACAAACAAAAAATACGAATTTCAATTAAAATCAATTGAATGTTGATTGATAGAAAATAAACAACATATTGACAGGCAAAAATAGTTTATAGTTTTTTTTTTTTGTAATTTGTGTTGGCTGGAAATTTTTATATGGTTTAGGCGGTTTTCGCACAAGACGTATTCTACCCGGTTCTGTAACTGTAACTCTGTCGCCATTCCGCTAGGGGTGGCCAGAGCCTCTGCAGAGTTGCCTCCATTTTTTCCTATCCTGACATACCTCTTTCAATTCCTTTTTATCCATCACCTTTTTTATGCATTTTCTTCTTCTCACTTTATATATCCCATTCTTTCACAATCTCCTCAATCTGATCACTCCATACTTTTCTCGGTCGTCCCTTCCCTCTTTTTCCTTTCACACTTTCTTTGTATACATACTTTGTCAGTCTATCATCATTCATTCTTTCCACATGCCCAAACCATCTCATCACATTATTTTGTACTCTAACTTTCACATCCTCTTTCAAATTACATTATTTTTTTACCCATTCATTCCTAACTCTATCCCTCAAAGTTTTTCCTGTCATACTTCTCAAATGCTTCATTTCCACCGTACATACTTTACTTATTTCGCTATCATTCACTGTCCATGGTTCACTTCCATACATCAAAGTCGGTAACAATATGCCATTGTGTACCGCCATTCTCAGATCCATCGTCAATGCTTGTTCTTTGCTCTATTCGTCTCGTTCGTCTATGGATTATTCTCATACATCCCCATACGCTACTAGGCTTCTGACCCGGTAATCCATAGACAATCCGGGCGGAATGCGTCTAGTCCGCAGCGGGCCTTACCCCTGGTTACATAGATTTTCAGCGCGCTCGTAAATTAGCAACGGGTCCTTTCACCGCTCACATGGTGCACCCAGCGTTCGCGATTATTTTTGTTCAGTGTTTACAGGAGAGTGGAAATAATACTTGAAGCCGTGCCAGAGAGCGCGGGGCAATGCCCAGATGTGGGGGAGGGGGGAGGAAGTGTTCCCAAGTCTAATCTAAGTTGCACTTACATTGTCGGCATACAGGAAGAAGGAAAACATGACGTAACGTAAGCTTTACATACAGCGTAACTTCGTGCCGCTGTTTAACCGAAGGCGAAGTGAAAGCTATTTATTTTAACGATTTATGAAGTGCGAGTTTTCCAGTCCTCGAGTGGGCTGGTACTCATTTCTTGAGATAGCTGGGTAAACCTTACCTGTGTTTTATTTTGGGTTTGAAAAAACCCCAAAACGGGAAGTCATTTCTGACACCCTCGGTGGGATTCGAACCCGAGCTCTCGGCATGACATGCAAGCACTCTACCAACTGAGATATCGACTAGAATATATTATAAACTGTAATCTATAATCCATGTCCATCAATTTATGAAATGGTTCGTTCAATTTTCCTAATGGTAGATCAATTCTGTTTATACAAAATCCACAAAATTCTAAAGTCGGCCTTTGAATAATTCGAAACCGTTGAATTCGATTGTAATTCTGGAGATATTACAAATTCAAAGGCCCTGCTGAGGACCAATAAATTACCTCCATGAATAAGGAGGTCCTCGCTGGGACCCAAAAACAGTTTTCAACTTTTCGCCGACTTCGAGAAGGGTTCTTGGACCGCCCTCCGTGTGCTTGGTAGACCTTCTTCACACAAGGATATCTGATAAGTGATAAATCGCTAACGGTAAATAGCAATTAAAATTAAATTCTTTAGTTTCTGAGAAATAATTATAAATCAAAACTTCATTTTATTTAAATGGTTACTTACTGTGCATATATTTTGTGACTTCAATAATTAATTAATGCTTGATACTAATGGGAACGTATAACTTGCCTCAAAAACTATAAATCCTAATACTTCATTATGAAATTCATACATTCAGCCATCTATCCATTGTGTACCTACTGTTCTGAAGTGAAATCTGCTTAAAGGGGGGACATTTTTTGGACGAAAAGGTCCTAAGAAGGACCACGATGGGAAAAAATATTTATTTTCCTAGCGTCAATCATGCGGCCACACTTTTTTTAAATGAATGGCAACGCAAAACATGCCTCACTAAAGTACACATCCTATTATTCAACTGAAAATCTATTGTCAATTGGGAAGTGCTCTAAAGTAAGCTTCAAGGAAAAAGGTCCTAAAAAGGGCCGCGACAAAAAAACATATTTATTAATTGTACGTTTTTAATTTTATATTCTCGTTTTATTCTAATGGTAGCGCAACACATTTGTCAAAAAGTGTGAATCACATTATTCAACTGGAAAGCTACTGTCAATTGAGTAATGCCCTAATGGGAACTCTGAAAAGAGAAGAGGTCATCAGAAGGGCCACGACAAAAAAACATAATTTTTTTATACGCTTTTAATGCATTCAAATGAAAACCTTATTCAAAAAGTATCCATCCTACTGTTAAAATTAAAAGCTACTGTCCATTGTGTTAGTGCCCTGAAGTGGGCTTCTCTGCTTGAGGGATGGGGAACTCTCTAAGGGACGAGGCCCTAAGAAAGGCCACGACAGGAAACAAGGCTTGCGTGCGCGCCCTGGACAGACAAGATTAATCACTCTACAGTCTTGAGCTATGTGGTGCTATGAGCAAAATAAAGTTGAAATATTCACTATTCGAATACATGTATTTTCTTGAATACTGTTAGTCGTAATCTTTGGTAGGTTGGTTCTGCATCTTGGGAGTAACATTAGGCTGTACTCATTTTCCTACAATAATTGTCTGGAACATCCAGACAAACTTTTTACAGAATAGCAGGATCGCAAATCCCACCACGAATCAAGCTAACAAGATGAACTATCGGAAGTTAATTCCATCTTACCTCCAGACAATGAGGAATTGAATAAATATCTTGTTGATATTGGCAGGTAATAAAGTTGTTAATGTGGTCCAAAAACAAGGTTGTTTTATTTTTAAACTAGTTGTGAATATTGTAGAGAATATTTAGTTGTGTTTGTCTATGTGAGTTAATAATAAAGTCTGTGAAGTTTCTTTCGAAATAAAAATATGTTAGGCACTTATATTTTATTTTACCTGATATTGATTTGTATTGTTCGAGTGTTTGGTCGGATGTTCTAGTATAGTCTCGCATGCACCGATTCTCAATTATTCAACAATTTTTTTCTTCTTACTATAAAATAAGGACCGAAGCTCTCTGTAGGGCAGAATTCAACCGACCGTTGTATTGTGTAAATGTAAAGTGACTCTGTAGGAGAACGGAATCTGAATGTGTAAAATAAATCACCGCAGTTCGAATTCAATTGAACCCTCGTAACAACATAATATACTTATTTTCGAATATATTTCTGAATATTCGCATTCGCAGTTCCCCTCCCTATCACAAAACAAGTGGCTCTCAATCTTGGCGCCTGTGTGAGTCGGCTTGTCACACTTTTTATAAACGCTTTGTCTAAGCGCCGTAATTGACGAAGGATTAGAAGATTGGGAAGATTGATGTCCGATAATTGTCATGAAGACTCTATCAGTGAATTCGAAAATTCGATTTTTTGAAAATTAAAATTATAGTAATCAATAAAATAAAAATGCAGAAAAGTATGAAAAAAAAACATAAGAAATAGTGGGATGGTTCATTTCTTTGGTCAGCGCTGTTTTTGTGTAAATCACAAATGATCATCTTGCCAATGTTACTCTTGTTTCAGAGAAGGTCGGCGAAAGTCGCACGGTTTATGTTCATTTGAGGCTCACCAAATAAATCATTCTATTAATATCTTAATCTGGACAATAAATAAACCTTCTCAAAATGTATAATCTAAGTTGCAAATACAAATTAACAACTAAGATTCGTATTAAATGCATAATACAATTACTTTGATTAGATTAGACACGTGCAAGTTCACGCTTACACATTGTCTTAAAAGCTCACTTTACTGAGAAAAAATATTGCAGAAAAATATTAATTTTCATAGTTCTTAGCGAAAATAAACTGCAGTCTTTGGATTTCATCCTGTGTACGCATATTAATTAAAAAATGCATTCTTCGTTGCTCACACAAAAGCTTTTTGTTTAGAGGAATACCCGTGAGAAGTGAGAAAGAATTTTCTTCCCCTAAATTAGCCACTCAGCGCTGGTTTTAAGGGTTGGATATCACCAAGCCAGTGAAGGCCAACCTTTTCACCCTTAGCAATATACCGGTACCTCCGCAGATGCGTCTTCACTTTTTTCTGTCCTTGCATACCTCTTTCATCTCTTCAACATTCATCACTTTCTCCATACATACTCTTCTCTTATTCTTACTCTGCAGGTTTCATTCTTTCGCAATCTCACCTAGTCGGTCTATCCATTCCTTGCTCGGTCTTCGCTTCCACGCTTTCCTCTGTATACTTTCTTCGTTAGTCGTTCATCATCCATGCTTTCAAGATCACAAGATCATCATACTTCTTCCAAATTTACGAGTATTATAAATGTCTTTAGTCTTCCACGGCCGGATTCAGATCCGTCTTTGACCGTAGTTCATAGTTTTGTTAACTATGGACCACGGTCAAAGCCCGGAAAGACAAAATCAAGCATCAAAATATATATTTGTTAAAGGCTACACGGTTGTGCTCCACTTTCAGTAAAGCCCCGATGGGGTTTTCCCCTTTTCAACTCTTTTCTACTCTTTTTTTACTCCTCCCAACTCTTTTTCTCTCACCTCCTGCTCACGCAAACTCTCACCGCACAATATAGCACGTGGTTCCCCCAACAAACATTCAGGAGGGGGAAAGAACGAATCAACTCCAAAAACAAACTGCCAACTCCAATTTTACTAAACTCCTTTACAAATAGTCGTACCTAAAAGTAAGTTTTACAGATAAGGGTTAATTGGAGGTTGGTAAGTCTACGCAAACCATTTCGGTTATGAACGGGGTTTCTCAGCTACCGAAGGCCAGGTTCTCATTTCTTTTAAAATCTGAGTAAATATACTAAAAATCTATAATCCAGGTTGCAAAGATATATCAATATTGAAAATTCATATTGAATGCATGACCACAAACAGACACGTGTAAGTTCGCGCTTACAAATGCTGCTTGTGTATATACAAATTAAAGTCCAAACCTCAAATCAACATAAACCCTGCTACTTTTGCGGAAGTTCCCTGAAACATGGGTGACATTGGCAAAAGTGAACAAAGTTTTTACAGCATGGGGGTTTCAGGGTAATACCAACTTATTGTCAAGGAACTTATAAAATATAATCTAAATTTCTAATTCAATAAATAATAAAATTTAAAATTCATAATTAATGCGAGTCCACAACCAATCACGCGTAGATCTACGTGTGTACAAAGTAAATAAAAACCCCAATATAAAATGAACATAAACTCTGCAACTTGTGTCAAACTTCCCTGAAGCAAAGTGACCTAATTTATACGAGGGTTTATTATTTAGTGAAAGAAGCAAATAACAAAAAATGCAGTTGTCAATTTTCGAAGCTGGCTTCACATTTTCATACACGATAATGATCTCTAAGCGCAATGTATACAAAAAAAAAACAAATTGTGCTTCCATTCTCTGTACAAAAAAATATTCAGAAGGGCTGTTGAAAAACATCACACAAAGCTTGGTTTTGATTACAAATTGTGAACGAGGTAGATTTTTCGTTTCTAACTGCTAAAATGTCTTGGTTTCACGAATACATTTTTTTTTTCATTTTTCGCAGAATTTTATTTGAAAGTGACTTGCTTTTAAAATGAAACTGTCTGAGGTTCATTCATAGCGGTAGTCCTTGGGTATGTTTAAAAAAAACAGCATCGGTAAGATCTCAGTGTGGACTGTTAGACGACAGCTTTGATTCGAGCTTACGGACGTTAATAATGAGTATTTTTAACAAAATCTTTTGTTAGCAATGACGAAATAGGCTGGTGAATAGCATTTCACCTGAGGAATTTATTACAAAAAATGTACATGTTATCTTGCTTTAGCTAGTGAGTACTAGCTCCCTCGGGAGCTGGGAAGCCCCCACTTCAACTGAAGTGGTTGCCGTGCGGCCGGCTCCCTTACCCGTACAAATTAACAGGTCCCGAATCCTTCGGGGATAACGCAGGCTAGAAGTTACACTATATGTGTAGCTTAGTCGCGATTGCGAAATGACGTGTCGAATAGACGCAGTCGTTTTTTAGTTTAAAAAATAAGGCTTCCGCTTTCAACTAA
Source organism: Agapetus fuscipes (assembly GCA_951799405.1). NCBI lineage: Eukaryota > Metazoa > Arthropoda > Insecta > Trichoptera > Glossosomatidae > Agapetus > Agapetus fuscipes. The sequence continues at coordinate 10,284,189 of OX637343.1, read as the reverse complement.
TACGTGACATTATAAAAAATACTCAAACTTTAATCAACCGCTACCAGCGCTGTGTATCGTTATATTTTAGACATGTTTAATAAATATTAAACTATTGTTGTTAGGCAATGATTGAGCTTGCAGAGGTCTCATGAGGTGAGACACAAAATAAATCAGCAATTTATTTTCATTCAATAATCATCTTGCTTGAATTGTATGACAACACATCTGACAACTAGTTTAAAACCCTACGATGTTCAGGCGTTGTTCAAGGACAACTAAATTTAAAACATATTTTGATGGGTTTACCAAGCGCAAGTTGCAAGAATCTTTGTTTGTTTTTCATTAAATGGTAAATCATTGAGAGCTGTGAATATATGATTTTAAGAAAAGAAACAATGACAAATTACATCACTTTTCATTGCCCTTTCAAAGAACACACGTACACAATGTGATGACTAATGTTCCTCCTACTAAATTAAAAAGAAGTGCACATTTTATTCTTAATTCATACATACATACATAAAAGACTACTAAATGAAAAAAGTAAATGAACCCCCATGAAACCAATCAATAAACCTAATTCAAGTTTATTGCAGATCAATCGCCATTTTTTTTTTGTTCATGCTTGTTGAATTTTTTGACAGGAACAAAATTTATACCATCTAGATTTTCGGCGGGAACTTTGTGAAAGTTCATTTTTATACATTTAACAAAAAAAATGGCTGTGTTAATATCCTCACTCAATGTGAATTTTAACATGGTTAATTTCATATTCAATCCGTAGGGAAAAAACTAACACAGTTTTTCGGATGCCTAAGGCCCGTTTACAAACTAGACGCATTCTGAAGCGCTATTCTGCTAAATTTACTGATAGCGATTCGTGTCCAAAAATAAGGTGCACTGTATTTTTTAATGTATGGAGTCTTTCCCAAGCGCTAGCAAGCTCCGACTGGGATTGATATCCAAATTGTAAGGAATTTAGCAGAAAAGTGCTTCTGGTTTGTCTATCAATTACCGGGTCAAAAGTCTAGTAGCGTATGAGGATGTATGAAAGATTTCACTCAGCCTGTAATCCATAGACAAACGGGGCAGAATGCGTCTATTGTGAAAAGCGCCTAATAAGGCTAGTGTCCAGGGCTGGCAGCCTCATCACCACGTTAATTCTTACCTACCGAATATTGATAATATTTGTATGCAGACTAATCAGCTGTTCACTTGCGGCCCTCTTGGATTGACAGGTCTTCATACAAATATTACCGATAGTCAGCAGGTAAGAATTAACGTGGTGATGAGACTTCCAGCCCAGACCGTCGAGAATATCCTAGGGTTATAAGTTATGTTTTATACATGGAATACATATGACTAGTAAAATTTATACGGATGGGTCATTGGCATTGCCAATTGAAGCGATAATGTTGACTAGCGCCGATGCTACATTTTTTGCGTGACACATTGCCAATTATTTGGGTGACGCCTCCGTGGTCTGCCACTCGACCAATCAGGGGCAATCAAAAAGGTGACAGGGTGACAGAAATATGTGACAGGTTAACAAATATAATATGATGGATTATTCAAGTGACAGAATTGTATAACGAAAATGAATAAATTATTATTATATATTTTTATGAAATGTTTCAGCGGAAACTTTGTAGAAATCCATTTTATAAAATCAAATGAAAATAAACACTGTTAAACAATCTATTTATTAACTTAAATAAGTAGAATCCAATAGTGTTTTTTTGCATTAAAAACAATATATATATATACATTGATATAGTCCGGTCGATAGCGCAGTTGGTAGAGTGCTTGCATTCCATGCCGAGAGCTCGGGCTCGAAACCCACCGAGGGTGTCAGAAATTATTTCCCGTTTCGGTGCTTATCTTAAAACCTAAATAAAATACCGGCTAGGTTAAATAGTAATAATATTAGGATGATTTAATTGGTGAGCGCTGTTTTTGTGTGAATCACACCTCAAGAGCCCCCTGCGAGCTTGGTCATCTATAATCTATAATCTAAGTTGCAAGGATATATTCATTTAAAGCTCTCAGATGTATGCCCACAAACAAACACGTGTAGTTCGCGCTTACAAATGCTGATTGTGTACTTACAAATAAAATCCAAACTCAAATGAACATAAGCCCTGCAGTTCCTGCCGACATTCCCTGAAACAGGGGTGACATTGGCAAAGTGAACCATTTTTTACAGTATGGGTGGTCAGCCTCATACCAACCTATAAGTCAAGGAAAGGAATCATGTCATCGCTGCAAAAAATCTGAGTTATTCTTTACTCCCAACACTGTTTACTAGCTTTAACGTTTGTTAACTTTAATATTCTTTCCATAAAATCCCAAACGTTTTCGATCCTCTACTAAACTTTCAGATCCCCTCAACAGATTATGCTTTCAAAGAAATTGCAAACACCCACGTGAAAACTCTCACATTTTAGAATATATACAGAGGGTTGGATTGGAGCACACGGTAAGGAAGTCCACAATCTTGGGTAAGGCGGTCCACCAGAGCCGCTCTGAAGTCTGGCCAGAAGTGATACAGTGTCCCATGTTTACACAGATGTGTAGCTAAACAATACTCCCTGTTAACCATGCCAGCAACATGCACCTAAGACCGTTTTCCTTAGCGACTTTCTTTTGTCGTTTCTTCTACGTGCGACGTGAGCCTAGGCATTGGTGTGTGATGTCTCTGGTGTAGTGTCGAACAATCTGGTATAGTGTGGAACAATGCTCTCGTACCATCTACTAGGAAGTATCTATCATGTTCTAGAACATGCAAGAATCATCTCTTTCGGACCTATAAATACAGGCAAAGATTCTGTGGGACAGAGTCGCTTAGAATATTGTAGCGCGAAGACTGTAAAGCAGAGAGTGAAGAGTGAACAGTATATTGTAACCTATATAATAAATCTTGTGAAATAAATTTAAATCGCAATTGAATTAAAAGAACCCAAAGTAAAATCATAACAATAGAATAGATCGGTATGAGGCTGACGAGCCATCCTGTAAAAATGGTTAACTCTGCCAATGTCACGCCTGTTTCGGTGACGGCTTTGTGGTCTGCTTGTGCAGGTTTAGAATATGATGGATTAGTGACAGAATTGTGCGACTAAAAAGGTAGGCAAGAGTTTCAGGGCTCGTGTTCATTTGAGATTGGGTTTTTATGCTGTAAATCCACATGCGGTATAACTTGTACGTGTCTGCTTATGGGAATGCACTTGATATGAAAAATAATGGTGTTTTTTTTAATTTAAAATTTAAAAAATAAAAATAATAAATTTTGTTTCATTCCACTTTTATTGTTTTAGTCATTAGGTACTAACGTTTTTGGGGAGAACTTCCATCTTCAGGTAACAAATTATGACTAAAATTAAACTTGCCAGTAATTTATTTTTGTTTTCAAATAAACACCGAATCGGGAAATAATTTCTGACAACCTCGGTGGGATTCGAAACCGAGCTCTCCGCATGGAATGCAAGCACTCTACCAACTGAACTATCGACCGGACTATGATTGCCTTCATAATTTATATAAATTAATCAGTTATATTATAACCATCATTTGTATTATTTGCTGCAATCAATTGGCCCGACAGGTCGATGACAATTGTTAAACTATCTATTTGCATAACAATTGATTGAAAACAGAACCAATCAGTTAATTTATACTTACAAATTTAAACACTAATAGCTGTACCCTGACACGCGTTACTGTAACGTAGTCTGGCTATATATAAAACAAAGTACCTTTCTTCATCATGTCGCACGCAAAGAGCTACACATATAGTGTAACTTTTTGCCTGCGTTATCCCCGAAGGTGTCGCATGTCGTGATCCGGGATCTTTTTATTTTTACGGGTAAGGGTGCCGGCATCACATCAACCACATCAGTTAAAGGGGGGGGTTTACCAGCTGCCGAGGTGGCTGGTACTCATTTCTTATCTAATCTTATCTAAGTTGCAAATACATGTAACATTGGGAATTCACATTATATGCATTCTCAAAAGCAGACACGTACAAGTTCGCGCTTGCACATGCATGTGAACCTTTAACATAAAAACCCAAATCTCAAATGGATATACACCCTACACCTCTTGCCGTCCTTCCCTGAAACAGGGGAGACATTCGCAAATTAAACCATTTTTTAGAGCGTGGGTGGTCAGCCGCATACCAACCTATAAGTCAAGGAACTTGGAAATTTCTTGCCGATATTTTATTTTGTGTTTGAAATAAACACCCTCGGTGGGATTCGAACGCGAGCTCTCAGCATGGAATGCAAGCACTCTAGTAACTGAGCTATCGACCGGGCATATAACGGTTAAATAGCTTTTCTGAACATTCCGAAACTTGGTCACTAGTTATTTTTTATGAAATTTAATGTCTCAATATACAATAAAGCAATGAATTTGATAAAGCTCCGTTCACCTGTTTGTTGACTTTATATGGCAAATTTACGATTTGCATAAACTTTAAAGTATACGAGTATAATAACTTTGAAAGTGTGGCAATTGATGCTAAGACAGTGGAATTCTATGACTATGAAAAATACGCAATTTTATGAGTAATATCTACGCAACAAAGCTGCCCATTTTAGCTAATTAAATATTACTAGGGGCGTTGCCCCTGGCTGCTACGCAGCCCAACCCCTTAACATTTGGTGAATGTGTATATTGCGCATAGTTTCCTCGCGTTAAAATTCGGAAAACATGTAAAATAAAAACATGCAGCCTTTGTAAAAGAAAATCGACCACCCATAGTTTAAAAAATGGTTCACTTTGAAGATTTCAGCTGTGTTTCAGGGAAGATTGGCAAGAGTTGCAGGGCTTATATTAATTTGAGATTGGGTTTTTATGTTGTAAGTCAACATGCATTATGTGTAAGCGTGAACTTATAAATGTCTGCTTGTGGGAATGCATTTAATATGAATCTCGATTGGTATGTATCTTTGCAACTTAGATTATAGAACTTAACAAAATAATTTCCTTGACTTATAGGTTAGTATGTGGCTGACCACCCATACTGTAAGAATGGTTTACAATGAAAATTTTATCTCTGTTTGAGGAAAAGTCGGCAAGAGTTGCAGGGCTTATGTTCATTTGAGATTAGTTTTTTATTTTATAAGTCCACATGGGGCATTTGTAAGCGCGAACTTATACCTGTCTGCTTGTGGGAATGCATTTAATATGAATCTCAAATGGTATGTATCTTTGCAACTTAGATTATAGAACTTAATAAAATAATTTCCTTGACTTATAGGTTAGTATGTGGCTGACCACCCATACTGTAAGAATGGTTTACAATGAAAATTTTATCTCTGTTTGAGGAAAAGTCGGCAAGAGTTGCAGGGCTTATGTTCATTTGAGATTAGTTTTTTATTTTATAAGTCCACATGGGGCATTTGTAAGCGCGAACTTATACCTGTCTGCTAGTGGGAATGCATTTAATATGAATCTCAAATGGTATGTATCTTGCAACTTAGATTAATGAACTAAACAAAATAATTTCCTTGACTAAAAGGTTAGTATGTGGCTGACCACCCATACTGTAAGCAATGGTTCACAATGCAAATTTTATCTCTGTTTGAGGAAAAGTCGGCAAGAGTTGCAGGGCTTATGTTCATTTGAGATTAGTTTTTTTTTATTTTGCAAGTCCACATTGGGCATTTGTAAGCGCGAACTTATACCTGTCTGCTTGTGGGAATGCATTTAATATGAATCTCAAATGGTATGTATCTTTGCAACTTAGATTATAGAACTTAATAAAATAATTTCCTTGACTTATAGGTTAGTATGTGGCTGACCACCCATACTGTAAGAATGGTTTACAATGAAAATTTTATCTCTGTTTGAGGAAAAGTCGGCAAGAGTTGCAGGGCTTATGTTCATTTGAAATTAGTTTTTTTATTTTGCAAGTCCACATTGGGCATTTGTAAGCGTGAACTTGTACCTGTCTGCTTGTGGGAATGCATTTAATATGAATCTCAAATGGTATGTATCTTTGCAACTTAGATTATAGAACTTAATAAAATAATTTCCTTGACTTATAGGTTAGTATGTGGCTGACCACCCATACTGTAAGAATGGTTTACCATGCAAATTTTATCTCTGTTTGAGGAAAAGTCGGCAAAAGTTGCAGGGCTTATGTTCATTTGAGATTAGTTTTTTTATTTTGCAAGTCCACATTGGGCATTTGTAAGCGTGAACTTGTACCTGTCTGCTTGTGGGAATGCATTTAATATGAATCTCAAATGGTATGTATCTTTGCAACTTAGATTATAGAATTTAATAAAATAATTTCCTTGACTTATAGGTTAGTATGTGGCTGACCACCCATACTGTAAGAATGGTTTACAATGAAAATTTTATCTCTGTTTGAGGAAAAGTCGGCAAGAGTTGCAGGGCTTATGTTCATTTAAGATTAGTTTTTTATTTTATAAGTCCACATGGGGCATTTGTAAGCGCGAACTTATACCTGTCTGCTTGTGGGAATGCATTTAATATGAATCTCAAATGGTATGTATCTTTGCAACTTAGATTAATGAACTAAACAAATTAATTTCCTTGACTAAAAGGTTAGTATGTGGCTGACCACCCATACTGTAAGCAATGGTTCACAATGCAAATTTTATCTCTGTTTGAGGAAAAGTCGGCAAGAGTTGCAGGGCTTATGTTCATTTGAGATTAGTTTTTTTTATTTTGCAAGTCCACATTGGGCATTTGTAAGCGTGAACTTGTACCTGTCTGCTTGTGGGAATGCATTTAATATGAATCTCAAATGGTATGTATCTTTGCAACTTAGATTATAGAACTAAACAAAATAATTTCCTTGACTAAAAGGTTAGTATGTGGCTGACCACCCATACTGTAAGCAATGGTTTACCATGCAAATTTTATCTCTGTTTGAGGAAAAGTCGGCAAAAGTTGCAGGGCTTATGTTCATTTGAGATTAGTTTTTTTATTTTGCAAGTCCACATTGGGCATTTGTAAGCGTGAACTTGTACCTGTCTGCGTGTGGGAATGCATTTAATATGAATCTTAAATGGTATGTATCTTTGCAACTTAGATTATGTAAAGAAATACACAAAATAATTTTCTTGACTTATAGGTTGGGATGAGGCTGACCACCCATACTTTAAAAAATGGTTTACTTTGCAAATTCACCTTTGTTTCAGGGAAGGTTGGCAAGAGTTGCAGGGCTTATGTTCATTTGGAATGGGCTGTTATGTTGTAAGTACACATGCAGCATATGTAAGCGGGAACTTATACATATCTGCTTGTGGGAATGCATTTAATATAAATCTTAAATGATATATATCTTTGCAGCTTAGATTAGATTAGATTAGAACTTATACATGTCTGCTCGTAAGAATGCATGTAATATGAATCTCAAATGTTATATATGTTTGCAACTTAGATTACAGATTGAAATCCATTTTTATTTGGCTTTTTTTTTATTTTTAATTTGCATGAAATAAAAGAAAATGTAAAAAAAACTTTTACGTTTTGCCGCTAGATGTCAATATTGTTCCATACATTTTTAGTATGAACAAACAGATTAATTCCTAAAAGTTTTCATACATTTGTAAACACACACGCGTAAGCTCGCCGCATTGCAGCATATATACAAAAATTAATTTGCTATAGAGCATGAATGTGTTTCATCTGCTGTGATGGCATTGATTTTGAAAATCGAAACTCGACGACGAATGACGACGACGAATGACGACGACGAAGGGTAATATAATAAAGAATAATCTATTATCTATAATCTTTTTTTTTTTTTGGTGTCCATGTATATATTGTTATTTGTAGATTTAAAAAAATGTAATTTGTCATGTATGTTCCTTGACTTATAGGTTGGTATGCGGCTGACCACCCTTACTGTAAAAAAAAAATGGTTTACTTTGCCAATGTCACTCCTGTTTCAGGGAAAGACGGCAAGATTTGCAGGGCTTATGTTCATTTGAGATTGGGTTTTTATATTGTAGGTCCACATGCGGCATGTGTTAGCGCGAAATTATACATGTCTGCTTGTGGGAATGCATTTAATATAAATCTTACATGATATATATCTTTGCAGCTTAGATTAGATTAGATTAAGTTGCAAAGATATATTCACATTTAAAGCTCATATCAAATGCATTTCTACAAACAAACACATGTAAGTTCGCGTTTACAAATGCTGAATGTGTACTTACAAATTAAAATCCAAACCTCAAATGAACATGACCGCGTGTCGTTGACATCTTGAACCAGTCCGTAGTCCAGTGGCAACACTGGACTACCGGCGGAGCACAAAAAAATCAACCATTTATATTTCCAAATATGCTCTTCGCTGGGTTGAAAAAAAATCATAAAGCCTTTACCAAAGACCGGTCCCTTAAGGTCTATCCAGCCTTACAGCAACTGGGTCTTGCTTGAGTATTGGCGTTTTGTAGCGACGACCAAGCTTGTACACCTCTGCGGCACTACAACAAGTGTCATAGACCCCTAAAGTCTCTAGAATCTAGAGAGTCTTCCGCTCAGGATTTCTTAAAAACAAAAATAAAAAACCCTGCAACTTTTGCCGACCTTCCCTGGAACAGGGGTGACATTGGCAAAGTGAACAAATTTTTACAGTATGGGTGGTCAGCCTGATTCCAACCTATAAGTCAAGGAATGAGGGCATACTTGGGCAATAGGGCAATACTAGAGGGCATATAATTGCATATTACAGATAAAAAACGAATATAAATGCATAGTCTACTTTTCACCAATGACAGATTGCATATAATTATTTTCGCTAGATAAACAGAAATCTTAGGCAGGTTTAGATATCCAATTACATGCAAATTACCAGTCTATTTATTATATCAATAAACGTGGCAATTATTTATATCCAAGCTAAAACATTAAGACCTTATCCAGCTCTATCTATTCAAGCACCCAGAGTATAAAATGTTGAGTAAATTCTCCTCGATAGCGTTTATAGAAAAATGTATGGAAGAAACAGTTTTCTAATCTGTACCTAGACGTGGTGTCTTATTTTCAATACAGTTTTGATTTATTCAATCGAGGTGATATTTGCATGACGGAACGACACAGTGACATAACGACATATGAGATAACGACACATTACAGATCGACACATGACGGAACAACACATGGCAGAACAGCACAATGACAATACATCACATGATACAACATCACATCACAAAACAGAAAACAGCATAAACGGCATGACAAAAAAGTGAAAAATGAGAAACATGACAAAATGGAACTCATGCTTATATTATTTGGTAAAGCTTATAAAAAAATAACGTCATCGATAATCATTATTAGTTAATAAAAAACCTTACTAAGCCGCACATAAAGAGCAACTTCTTACCGCTTTATTGCAGAGTCACTTATGTGGGGCTTATGTTCATTTGAGGTTTGGATTTTATTTGTAAGTACACTTTCAGCATTTGTAAGCGCGAACTACACTTGTTGGTTTGTGGGCATACATCTGAGAGCTTTAAATGAATATATCCTTGCAACTTAGATTATAGATTATTATAGACTTATGGTGTGTGAAAGCAAAATAAATGTTTCTGTTATTTGTGATGTTTTTTCTTGTGCCGTTTATGGTATGTTCTTTTAAGTTTATGATGTTTTGCCCTAGTGTTGTTTTTTTCATAGTGAGGTATTTTCTTTGTTGTTTTGTCATAGTGATGTGTTGTCATGTAACGTACTGATATTGTGATGTTCTATCATGTGTCGTTCTGCCATGTGTGGTTCTGTCATGTGTCGTTATATTATGTGTCGTTATATCATGTGCCGTTATGGCATGTGTCGTTCTGTCATGTGTCGTTATGCCATGTGTTGTTTTGTCACTGTGCCGTTCTCAGCTGTCACCGAGATTTGCGCGATGTTTTTTTTTATACTCTGAGCCCTGAACTATCAACTGGACTGTGGAGATTTTTTAAACAAAATTCTAAACAAAAACAGATGCTACTATAGAAACACAGCCTAGTTATCTAAAGGCACACTCATATTATCATTTCAGATTGAATTGTTTAGGTTTTTTTTTCTCTGTTCGAATCCAGAAAATTTCTCGGACCACCCAATATGAACGGGCTTTCGAGCGTGCTATTCAAATACCGCAATCAAAATATAATCTGGACCATCTAGCCGAGTAAATCCCCCGTCTAAGCCGTGATTAAAACTTAGAGGCCCCGCCATAATTCAATCGGTCTTGCCAAGTAGATAATTTTGAATTTGGAATTGTTTTTATTGTCTATTATTAAATGTAAATATACCTCTTTGAAGGGACCATACTTTCAAAATGGTTTACATGCGTGTTAGACGTAATTTAAAAACATGGATCTTTTTTTGTTTGTTTACATTCTGAATAACTCTATTTGTTTTAAAATCGGTTCAAGACCGGTCCGTAGTCTAGTGGTAAAGCTTCGGACTCGTAAATGGAAGGTCGTGCGTTCGAATCCCGGCGGAGACCATTTATATTTTCAAAAATGCTCTTCGCTGGGTTGGAAAATTCATATACCTTTACCAAAGACCGGTCACCAAAGGTCCATCCCGCCTAACAGCAATTGGCTCTTGCTTAAGAATTGGCGCTTTGCAGCGACGACCAACCTTGTGAACAGTCCGGTCGATGGCTTAGTTGGTAGAATGCTTGCATTCCATACCGAGATTCCCACCGAGGGTGTAGGAAATGATTTCCCGTTTCGCTGTTTATTTTAACCTCAAAATAAATACCGGCAAGGCGAACTAAACCTCCACAAAAAAATAGAACCAGTCCCCTCGGGGGCTGGGAAACTTCAATTGGGAAAAAAGTCCACTCATTTGGTGTCGTATCATTAAACCGGCCTTAGACTCATTTTGATGCGCTGCCTCAGATACGGCGTTTCCCATTGTAACTTCTTGGCTAGGCAAGCAATCACCTTATCGATTCTAAAGTAGAAACTCAAATAAAGCACGCACTGTTGCAGTAACTGGAAGATGTTGAAGAGAGTTACTTTGATATCCGACCGCTCCAATAAACGCACGACTTTCTGTACGACCTCTAAGAACATAATTTCTTATTCAATAACATATTATGTAGTTTGGTAATGGAATGATTAAACTTATTCATTCATGAGTAAATCATATTGCCAAAAAATGTACAAATTATAATAATTTCAAATGACATGATATCATGTCCGGTCGATAGCTCAGTTGGTAGAGTGCTTGCATTCCATGCCGTGAGCTCGGGTTCAAATCCCACCGAGGGTGTCAGTGGTTTGCGTAAGGCTGGCCCGGCTGTAAAAATAAATAGGCTCTACTCGCCACATGCGAACCCTTAGGGTATAACGCGGCAAGAAGTTGCACTATATGTGTTGCTTAGTTGCGTTTTTATGAAATGCATTTTAATTAAAAGCTGTTTAGACTGTACTAATGATACAATAAGCTGTCTTGTAGTAAATTACTTTACCTAAACATTTAATCTATAATCTTTAATCTAATTTGCAAAGATATATTGGCACTCAAGGAGTATACTCAATGCACGCCCACAGGCAGATACGTGTAAGTTAGCGCTTACATATGTAATTTATTTATTTAAAGGTGCAAAAGACTGTCTATAGTCAATTGACTATATAGATTATTTACATGTATGTTCTTTATTTTGCACCTTTACTTTCACAACCTCTTTCAGTTTGCATTTCACCTAACCAATTCATTCTTGTATAAAACCGTTTTGCTATACGACTTGGGATCTATATCTAAATTAGTTTGAATGCCGAGGTAACCTTACACGAACGGTAGAGTAGGAGTTGGATAGTAGAGAGTAAGGTACAGTACGGTAGCAGTATTGCGAGCAGCTAAAGGTTAGTTAAACAGGCGAGTGGGTGGCTCTAACTACTCGCTGCAAAAGCTAGTTATAACACTGTCACGAGAGTAGACCGCAACCATAAATGTAAAAAAAAACATTTTCCTAAGACATAAAAAATTTTCGCTAAAGATCCTTGGTCGTATAACAAACATTCTTCCACCTGATCCTTCATGTAAACAAAAAATATATATTAGTATGATTTATTTCGTGAGCGCTGTTTTTGTGTGAATCACAACTCAAGAGCGCTCTGCGAGCCTGATCTTCACTAAATAAAGCGCCAATTCTCAGCAAGGCCCAGTTGCTGAAAGGCTGAAAGGCTGAATGGGCCTTTGATAACCGGTCTTTGATAATGGTATAATATGAATTTTTCAACCCAGCGAAGAGCACATTTTAAAATATCAATGCAATATATTTTTACGCTTCGCCGGAGTTGAACCCACGACCTTCTGTACTATTTTTGTGTTTTTAATACATATTTTTAAAAGAAAAACCCAGATCATCAAAAACGCAATCAATGGCTTGGCTCCACCTTATCTGACCGACATGATTTCTTCTGTTGAGATGGGTGTGAGGAGGCAGACACTCAGATCTGCGGGCGATGGTGCAAATCAATTTGGTTCAGCCGCGCCGTGAGATCCGCACAAATTTCGAAGACCGTACTTTCAGTGTTACGGGTCGCGTGAAGTGGAACTGACTGCCACCCGAAGTGAAGAACTTCTGTGGGTGTATTTCGTGGTTCACTCAAGACACACCATTTGAAGAAGTCTTATGCGTGATCGCAGAAGGTGCGACACAAAAAAAAGCGGTGCTCTCTTATCATTTGTAATTTAAAGTAAATAACCCTTACATATATGTACATCACCGCCTTCGGTTCTTTATGACCTATATTCCTTTAAACGAAATAATAATGTAAGGAATTCCAGAAAATCAATTATTTTTTAAATTACATCAATTAAAAAGGTTGTTTATAGCTTTAAGCTCGTACACGGACTGCAGTAGCTTTTACAAGGGACTGAATTTCAAGTCGCGTCTGTTGTCCCGCTCGCGCCCACACATCGGGATACCCCGGCTAGTAGGGGCAGAGCGAGACGGAGGAGTAGCGAGTCTTCAGTGCCTCCGAGAGCACTTGTCTTATAAATCGCCTTTGCGGTTCCATTTCCGGGTGGACAATGCCGGATTCAAGCGAATCAATTAAAAATTAAATTACTTAGTCTGATTCATTTAGTGAGCGCTGTTTTTGTGTGTATCACACCTCAAGAGCCCTCTGCGGGCTTGGTCGTCGCTGTAAAAAGCGCCACTTCTCAAGCAAGACCCAGTTGCTGTAAGGCTGAATGGACCGTTTGATGACCGGTCTTTGATAAAGGTTTATGAATTTTTCAACCCAGCGAAGAGCAAATTTGAAAATAGAAATGGTATTTTTTGTGCTCCGCCGGGATTCGATCACACAACCTTCCATTTACGAGTCCAAAGTGTTACCATTGGACTACGGAATTTGTCAACGACGTTACCATGTTGAAAGCACCGGTTCCCATAGATCACCGAAGTTAAGCAACATTGGGCGCGGATAGTACTTGGATGGGTTACCGCTCAGGAACACCGCGTGTCGTTGGCATCTTGGACCGGTCCGTAGTCCAGTGGCAACACTTCGGACTCGTAAATGGAAGGTTGTGGATTTGGATCCCGGCGGAGCACAAAAATATACCATTTATATTTCGAATGTGCTCTTGGCTGGGTTAAAAATTCATAAACCTTTACCAAAGACCGGTCACTGAAAGGTCCATCCAACCTTACAACAACTGGGTCTTGCTTGAGAATTGGCACTTTCTACAGCGACGACCAAGCTCGCAGAGGGCTCTTGAGGTGTGATACACACAAAAACAGCGCTCACCAAATAAATCATCCTAATATTATTATTATAATTACGGACCGGTCGCAACAAGAGGTCGCATTTGGCGTGTGGAACCTATTTACTTTTACAGGTAAGAGAGCCACCCCTACGCCTACCACTTTATATAAAAATAATGTTTTGTTTTACGGGTAAAATTTAATAAAAACTTCGGTTAATTTATTTTGCATAATTTTTGTAAAGAAGCGGTGCACATACAGAGTGCCTGTTTCATGGTATTGCTCGACAGCTCAGATACAAGTCTTTCTACAAAGCATCTCGGTCTCTATTTATAGGTATATAAGAGTTATTCTGGCACAATATCGAACAAATGCAAGTACAATCATACAAATTCCCAAATCTAGAGACACAGACACACAAGTAAAAACACAGAGACACATTCGTAACAATAAAAATAATATTTATTGTGTACTTGTTGTGTCTTTCCTTGACTTATAGGTTGGTATGTGGCTGACCCCCCATGCTGTAGAAAATGGTTCACTTTGCCAATGTCAACCCTGTTTCAGTTAAGGTCGGCAACAGTTGAAGGGTCTATGCTCATTTGAGACTTGCGTTTTCATGTCGTAGGTTCACATGCGGCATGTTTAAGCGCAACTTATACGTGTTTCCTTGTGAAAATGCATATAATGGGAATCCCTAATGTTACATATCTTTTCAACATAGATAAGATTAGACTCCTGTGGCCTTTTCTTGAAACCGGGGTGGCTTTTACGGTAACTTTTACGTAATGGATGGTCAGCCTCACAATAACTTTTAAGTCAAGACACGAGATCCGTTTTTTGCAAAATTTTTGAGTGTTTGTTCGTTGTTATCTTTTTGTGAAGATTTTTTTAATTTTGCATACACTGTAACCTCATAGCCATCACGTTTGTGTGTATGTCAGAAGGACTCACAAAACGCTAAAACTCATTCAAAAGTTTGAGTCCCTAATATGACTAAATTCGGGATTGCGTAAGGCTCTAAATTCGGTTTGCGAGTCAGCCTGCAGAGGCTCTTTAACAAAACTATTACAGCGGTGCATGTTTTATACAGGAACGACTGCTTGTGTTCAGTGCACATTTATTTAAGCCATACAAATTACTCACAAAGCTCTGTACACAATAAATTCCCGGCATTTAAATCTTGCATTTCTTTTTGCGAATGTCGCTGCAGAATTTTTGTGCGGTCATACAAATGGAGAGTAGGTATGAATGTATTTTTTGTTAAACAGGAATTGTATTGTTCCCGAAAAAGCAGGTTTTTATTTCTGGTGAACGCTGAGTAAACCTTACAGGGGTGGAAGTCTCGACGGCCGTCGGTAGTCGGTATTTAAAGGTAGGAAAGAATAAAACATGGCGGTGCCTGAACAGCTGATCGATGTTTCATATAAAATGGTTCAGCTGTTGGTACGCCGCCATGTTTTATGCCGTCCTATCTTTAAATATATACGATAAGATCTACGGCCATCGAGACGTCCACCCCATGTTCAACGTAAGATAAAAGGCAAATAAGTTCGGAAACTTCCGGCCTTATTCACCAGAGCTGTTAAACCAAAAAGCATGCTTTTACCTGTTTTCTTTATACGGAAAAAAATTGACTAATCGGGATGAAAAATTAAACCTTTTTTGTGAATAAGGGTGATTAGGCTCCTTGACTGATAGGTTGGTACGAGGCTGACCACCCGTGCTGTAAAAATCGGTTCACTTTTGCCAATGCCACCCCGGTTCAGGGAACGGCGGCAGGAGTTGCAAGGTTTATGTCCATGTGAGGTTTTCTTTATTTGTATGCACACATGCAGAATGTGTAGGCGCGAACCTACATGTGCCTGTCTGTAGGCATGCATTTCATATGAGCCTTAAATGCTTACATATCCTTGCAGCTTAGATTATAGATTATTGATAGATATAGGCAAAAAAATGATTTATTTCCATCCTGACTTCGATCGTAGGAAGTGCCTAAGTTGCAAATATAAATTACATTTAGGACTCATGATAAATGCAAGTCCACAAACAAACACATATAAAATAAAAAAATAAAAAAATGGACTTTCACTGTATAAATAGATTTACACTTAAAAATATAAACACATATAAGGTCGCGCTTACTCATGCCGCATGTGACCACCGCTTGTCCACTGCTGGACATAGGCCTCCCCCATATCTCTACTGTCCTGGGCTCTCTGCATCCAGTCACCAGCAACTCTTTTAATATCATCTGACCATCGTGTAAGAGGCCTTTCTCTAGTTCTCTTCCGCATGTGAACTAACAACAACAAAAACCTACATCTCAAATGAACATAAGCCCTGCAACTCTTGCCGAGTGGTGGCGTTGACAAAGTGAATATTTTTTGCAGTATAGGTGATCAGCCTCGTTTCAAGTCGAGGAATTGAAACTGAAGGAATGAAAAGTGCACACAAAAACTTATGAGAAACGTGAAGGTAGTTTTTTCGTCCAGCTTATATTGTCACATATATGTAAGCTAATGTTGACCCCCTGAATTAGTTCGGGGTTCTTAGAAAATAACATTTATTGTGACAATGTATACACTTCGCCTATCCTTGTGACGTCACCTCCTTGTAGTGATAAGGCCTGTAATCCCAGGGGCCTCGGTTACATACATTATTAGCGGGTAGCGAGTTGTCTCGGCTTGTATATTTAGGTGAAGGTAAAGCAGAGGAATTATTGCCTCCCTTGGAGAAAATGGACCACGATGGCATAGCCGCCTATAGTAGCAAGGCCATACAGGGCGATTTGGCAGCGATGTAAACTGTGCCATGGTGAAGTTAATTTGAACTATTATTGAACGGAAATATACGTTTTTTTGAATTCCTTGACTTTTAGGTTGGTATACGGCTAACCACCCATGCTGTAGAAAATGGTTCACTGTGCCAATATCATCCCCGGTTCAGGGAAGGTCATCAAAAGTTGCAGGGATTTTGTCCATTTGAGATTTGGGTTTTTATATTGTAAGTCCACATGCGGCATGTTTAAACGCGAACTCATACGTGTCTGCTTGTGAAAATGCATATAATGTGAATCCCCAATGTTACATATCTTTGCAACTTAGATTAGCTTAGATACGATTAGATTTGTGATGTATTTTACAGAACGCCTGGCAGAAGAGGTGATTGATAATGATTGCTATAATAATAATAATAATTATCTAATATATTTTAGTATGAAATTTATTTGTATGAAATTATACACTTCTGAATGGTTAATCTAAAAAGGCATCGAGACCCAAAGCGGTGAAACTAAAGAATATACATAGGATATCCTCATTGAGAAGGTTAGAAATATTTGTCTGACTTTTGTACAAAAATCATGATGTCATTGGGTTATTATTGATTAATAAGGAGTTGATAAAATTCCTGTTTCTGGCCAGGAAAAATAGTTGAATGATTTGTATTCCTTTTCACGAATTTATTTAAGAAAATAACAATAATAAAAGATGGCAGTCAAAATCAGAGGAAAGAGGCAACTCGGAATAAGCAGGTCAGCAAATTTTAACCACAATTTTAATTATAAGTGTTTTTAGGCTTTCATGGCCGGCTTCAGATGATGATATGGTCTACAAGCCCGGAAGGATGGAGACATCATTATCATCATCACAATTTAAATTGTTTTGTCGTAAGCTTTTCTAAGAAACAAGTAGTCCTAAAAGCGCATTTTTCAGAAGATCCACAGATTTGTTAACTATAGGCGGCTATGATTGAAAGTTTACGACCAGCGCATCACAGGCAGCCGTACATCTGTGGGAGGCGCCCTTAGAGATTTAGTCTGAACAAGCGTCTTACGGAAATAAAGACCACTGTTACACAGCTAAGTGGACTGGCTTTTACTCTTTGATGGCTTGTTGTTTTAACGAGAGGTAGGGTGGCTTCGACTTGGACGAGAAAAATATCATAGGTACTCTTTCAAATGTTATTCATGCATGTGCATTTAAAAATAATAATTTATTTATTTAAGAAGAATAAACGGCTATATAGCCTTTTACAACATTGCGATAAATATAAATATGTAGGTACATAAGTAGGTACTGTATCTATAGGTATAAAACTAATATCTTAAAATATAACACAAATAAATGACACATAAATAATATACAAAGATGTAAATATACGATGGTTATAAAGCAATAGAACTAACAATTTAAAAATAATAACAATAAACTTTAAAAATAATAATGCAAAAACCATAAACCAGTGTAAGCAATTGTTGTATACAAAAATTGTTGTAATAAACAACAAATCTTCATTATTTGATCAGGGTTGTCACAAACATAATATACTAAATCAGGTGTAAAATTTGCTAAAATTAATAGAATAAACAAAAGATCATTTAAAATTTCAAGGATTTTTTTATAAAAAATTTTCATACAATGCAATACAACATACAATTTACAATGTGTTGTGCAAAGAAAGAAAGAAGATGTGAAACTAAAGGTACAAAAAAAAAAATGTGTTGAGATGGCTTGGGCCTGCGGAAAGAATGGATGATGAGAGACCGACAAAATGCGGATACCTACATACTATTTTTTTTTTTTTTAAATGTATAGAATCCCGTGGAGAAAATATCAACCTCCAGCTTGTTCGCCTCCCTGGGCAGTCGCTGAAAAGGCGAGTAATACTGGTAGTTCACGGCACAGTCTGCCACATCAAAAGTATCCACGTTACGCGTGTTCCTTATTGGGACACGGAAATTAATTTTTGATAGGAGTTGGGGCGCGTCGGTCAAGCCATTAATGAGTTTGTATAGAAAAACCATGTCAGCAGCACTTCTCCGAGCCGAGAGCGGATATTAAGATGTTTTATTTAGTGAGCGCTGTTTTTGTAGAAATTACACCTCAAGAGCCCTCCGTGAGCTTGCCCCAATTTTGTTTTGAAATAAACAGAGAGACATAAAATCTTTTCCGACACCCTCGGTGAGTATCGAACCCGAGCTCTCGGCATATAATGCAGGCACTCTACCAACTGAGCTATCGACCGGACTCAGAGCATATCTAACGTGAAGTGATGAAAACATTATTTGATATTGTTATGATTTTAGTTGGGGGTTGTCTTTTTATTAAACTGCAATTATTTATTTTTAAAAAATGTATTTTACATGGTTGGGTTCACAATTTACAATAATTGATAATCTCTGCCTATATAAGTCTTCACGGCAAAATGCTTGGAGCGACTTATCGCTCTCCGCACCGTTGCAGTCCCTACACATAGGTACAAAAGAGATCTTTCTCGCATATTCCAGATCATTCTTAGATTTCTCACTCACACCAGAACGCTGTTCTATGCACTACCACCGTCATAGACTAGAGCCAGATTGTTCTACACACTAGCGTGCATGTTCAGGCGCGCGTGGGTACTTCGAATCCTTCAATATCATAATCTTAAACAGTTTTTTTTGCATGACTCCAATCTGATTACAAATCCAATATGGCAGTGATTCTCCGGATTCACCATCAGATGTCTATATATAGCCGCCCGCCACCCTGTCTGGCAACTTGTGCCGCCTCCCCCTGGTTCAGGGGTGGCGGGGCCGCCCAGACGTCGCCGCGGCGCGGATCGATGGCGACGCTAAGGCTGGCGGGAGACCAGCAGGGCTGAGAGCTAGTGATGACGACCACGTGGAGACCTGACACCCCAAAAGCAGTAAAAAAAACCATAATCTTAAAGTCATTTTATAAGAGCCACTGCGGTCCGTAGTCTGAACTAATCTATATAAATCGCAAAGATATGCGACATTCAGGATTCACATTATATGCATTTTCACAAGCAGACACGTATAAGATCGCGCTTAAACATGCCGCATATGGACTAACAATATAAAAACCGAAATCATACAAATATTAAAATTCGGTAGGTAAGAATGACCGTGGTGATGAGACTTCCAGCCCAGGCATCATTAGTTTGCCAAAGCGTGGGCTCAACGGACGATTAAAATGTCTAAGAATAGCACTCTATGAGTCCATAGTTTTATTACACTTGTTAAAAAAAAAAAGTTTTTTGTTAATAATAATAATAATAATCTAAGTTACAAGGATATAATCATTTAAAGCTCTCAGACGCATGCCCACAAACCAACACGTGTAGTTCGCGCTTACAAATGCTATAATAATAAAATCCAAACCTCAAATGAACATAAGCCCCACAACTTTTGCCGACCTTCCCTGAAACAGGGGTGACATTGGCAAAGTGAACCATTTTTTACAGTATGGGTGTTCAGCCTCATACCAACCTATAAGTCAAGGAATACGAATAATAAATTACATTTAAATATAAAAAAGAACAAAACCTTAAAAAGAAATCTATACAAAAAAAAAAAAAAAAAAAAGGTGAAAGATGTGCGATTTTGGGGCAACCATGCTTTAGGTTGTAATCTCGCCTACGCTTAGCTACGCCAGGATGTCATCTTATGTGATACGCACGCTTGTACGTAGAATGTCAGAAGTCGGAACGTATCATTGAGTAATAAAGTACAGGAGCAGAAACTAACTTACAGCATTGATACATACTATAGCCCACATGTGTCTCAGTCCTGTCAAATGTTGCATTGGTGTAGTCATACGAAATAAGGCCATTACGTACAAATCCATTTTGTATTTCGACACCCATTTATGACTTTAATCTATACTCTAAGTAAAATCTATATTCTAACCCTTGCACACATTCTCATTGCAACATTTGTTTCTCTTTTTAATTCATTGCTGTTCATCTAATTTCGTTGAATTGTAAAGAAAGTTGTAAGATATATTAACATACAAAGCTCGTATTAAATGCATGCTCACAAACAAACACGTGTAAGTTTGCACTTACATATGCTGAATGTCTACTTACAAATTAAAATCCATACCTCAAATGACCATAAAACCTGCAACTTTTGCCGACCTTTCCTGGAACAGAGGTGACATTGGCAAAGTGAACTATTTTTTACAAATAATACATTTTTCCTTTAAAATTCATCAATTTTGGCGATCATAAATTTATAACGCGTGTTATCTGTCAACTGGCAGCCATTATCATTCGCAATAGACCAACCAACTTTCCAGGAACATTTTTACATTTTCGCTCGAGTTTTTTTGTACACATAGGAATGCAACTGTGAAGTTCTTTGTTCTCTTTCTTCCTAATGACCATTTTCTATCTAATCTCATCTAAGTTACAAAGATATGTTGTTATGTATGTATATAACAAGCAGACACGTACAAGTTATTGCTTGCACATGCCTGCAAGCAATAACTTGTACGTGTCTGAACCTACAACATTAAAACCCAAATCTCAAATGGACATACACCCTGCAATTTTCACCGTCCTTCCATGAAACAGGGACTAGAGTTTATTTTCGTTAATATAAATTCTAGTCCACAGGTATCATAAGTCGCACATGTTATGTGTATAGAATGATTGGATTTTGGCACTACTACAATTCGCACTGAAATCTCTTCCCAGTTTTTCCGACAAGGTCGTAGGAGTTTGACCTTTAGTTTTGATTTTGCAGAGGTCAAGGACAATGACGTAGTTGAGTAAAATTGACAGCTGACTTCCTGAGGCCAGAAATCTAATCTAATCTAATCTAAGTTGCAAAGATATGTTACATTGGAGATTCACATTACATGCATTCTCACAACCAGACATGTACAAGTTTGCGCTTGCACATGCCTCATGTGAGCCTACAACATAAAAACCAAATCTCAAATGGACATACACCCTGCAACTCTTGCCGTCCTTCCCTGTAACAGGTTTGACATTGGCAAAGTGTACCATTTTCTGCATCATAGGTGGTCAGCCGCACACCAACCTATAAGTCAAGGAACATACACAACAAATTACAAGCAGAACACACAATTACATATTTGTAACAATATTATGTATTATAGTCCATGGTTTTTTATTGCTTATGAATTTGTGGGTATATTATTCAAATTGGTCCATAAAAGAGCTTAGATTTTTGGGCAGACCATCAACAGTATATCTCGGCTCATTGTCATGGTCCATCGCCCACCTAGCATATCCTGGCGTGACTCATTCTTGCCTCGGTCTGGATGAGTCATGACTCACGGGTCAGCGGAGAGGTCATGACTCAAAAAAGTCACGTTTCAAATCATTGACTTGTACTTGTAGTGAAGACGAAACTAGCTTGCGACATTGTAACATACTTTCGGTGCTATTAACAGAGAAATAAACAGAGAGACATGAAATCTTTTCCGACACCCTCAGTGAGATTGGAACCCGAGTTCACGGCATGAAATGCAAGCACTATACCAACTGAGCTATTGACCGGACCACCGGCTCGTCTTATATCCGAAAAGGATATTACCTAACTGTGAAATGATTCTTTTTTTACAACAAAATTTTCATTGAAAAAATGTCCACGCGATATCATGTCCAACGATAAAATGTCCACGCGACATCATGTCCAACGATAAAATGTCCACGCGACATCATGTCCAACGATAAAATGCCCACGCGACATCATGTCCAACGATAAAATGTCCACGCGACATCATGTCCAACGATAAAATGTGCACGCGATAAAATTGCCCACCGACAGAAGGTCCACTGCTAATAAATTATCGTTGGACATCTTGTCGGTGTACATTTTGTATGGACATCTAGTCGTGGAACCGAAGAAACTACAAATGTGAAAATAGTTTCGACTCCACTCTATTGCAAATCAATGTTGCAAATCAGTTTACTAATAATACGTGATGCGATAAAAATGCTGCCTATTGAGTGTTATATGTGCAAGCACGTGTTAAGAATAATGTGTTAATTTTTGCGACAAAAAGAGATTCGGAATCTTTAGTTTTTTACGACATCATTTTGAATTTGGAATTCGCACAGATTTAAATTTAGAACTTTTTTCTCGGCGGTTTTCACATTGTGAGGTTTGGTTATTATTTTGTGAGCATACATCGTCTTCTAAAGGCTGCGCCTTGTTGTATCAGCCATCTGTCTCTGTCTGCTGCCATCCTCTTGAGGTGCGAATAGGAGGAGACATCCATGAGCCGCTTCAAATCCTTGAAGTATGAAGTTCTTGAGCGACCTCTTGTGAGCATACATTAAGTATTTATAAGCGTAAACTAACTCGTGGGGGCGATTTGGGGGAAATCGAAGGAAAATTGCGAATGGGGCGATGAAACGGTAGTAGACTAAAACTTGAGCCTACCCCACCCGCATCGTCGATGATCATTTTTTAGAATAACGTTTTTTGGAAAGGCGATTCTAACCCCCTCCCACGCGATTTTCATTTAGACATAGGTAAGGAGGCGATGAGCTTATCTATTAATGCATAAAGGGGCGATGGTGAAAAAAAGGTTTAGAAACAGCGCATCCTTGAAATTTCTTTAAAAGCAAAAAAAAATGAAAAATAAAATTTACAAAAGCGAAATTTGCTTTTATACAAAAAAAAACGTCAGCCATTACTCAAGGAACGACATTTCCCCGGAGCTTTCCCGCCTCTTTTATTGTTTTTTTTTTTCAGTGTTGCCAGGATGTATGCATTATTAATAATCGCACTGCCAGTGACATGGCAACATTTTCAAGCCGTTTAAAAATGGAACGGCGGGGAAAAAATTGAATTGAGACGAGTTTTTTAAAAATTCGAACACAGGCAGTAAAAAATCTTAAATCAATTGAATGAGTAAAGAATACCTACCTCCCTGAAACTGAATTTCGTTAGAGGTTGCTAGATCCTCAACAGAGTTGCCTTTGCTACGTTACTAAGCTTCACATTTAGTGTAACTTCTTGCTGCATTTCCCCCGAACGGATCCCGCACACCACGTTTTCCCCCAAAAGGTTCCCGCACGTGGTGACTGGTGAGTGGAAGCTTTTTGCTTTTACAGGTAAGGGGTTGGCCTCACGCTAACCATTTCAGTTGAAGTGGGGGTTTCTCAGCTCCCGAGAAGGCTGGTACTCATTTCATGTGAAGGCTGAATAAACTTAGTCGCTATTATATTTTAGGTTTGATACCAACACCGAAACGGGAAATCATTTCTGACACCCTCGGTGGGATTCGAACCCGAGCTCTTGGCATGAAATGAAAGCACTCTACCAACTAAGCTATCGACCGCACAAAAAAGCTCGTAAAATGGTCTTTCACGGTATTAACTACCAAACCCTGAAAAACATTTTAAATCCTTTGTTATAGGTTGGTATGAGGCTGACCACCCATACTGTAAAAAATGTTTCACTTTGTCAATGTCACCCCTGTGTCAGGGAAGGTCGGCAAAAGTTGTAGGGCATATGTTAATTTGAGGTTTGGATTTTATTTCTAAGTACACATTCAGCATAAATTTGTAAGCGCGAACTACACGTGTTGGTTTGTGGGCATGCATTTTGCAACTTAGATTATAGTTGTATAGTCGAACTTTGCGAAAAAAGCTCAAATGCCTTTTCATCACAATCATGTGACTGAATTATATTAGAGGAAAGTTTTGAAAAAAGTTCATCCTTTCCTCTAATCAGACACAAACCGAAGGGATAAGAATCAAACCAGAAAGGACGGATCAAAGTTGGAACAATTTAATGTTTTAATTGCAAGTCGCAACTTAGCTACACGTATAGTGCAATGTCGTATAGTAAATGTGTCTTGCCGCGTAACGGTCCCTCCTCGAAGGGATAGACATATTGTGTGAAAATGTAATGATTTTCTTGGCCGACAAACGTCACACGTTTATAGGACTAGCATCCTTAGCAACCGATTGCAGAATCTTTCGATGGCTCAATCTGCAAACCAGCCAACTCCGATTTAGATAATTTTACAGGACAGCAAATAAACCATGCATAAAACGCAAACGCAACTAAGCTACATATATAGTGTAACTTTTTGCCGCGTTATCCCCGAAGGGGTCGCATGTGGCGAATTGAACCTATTTTTTTTTACAGGCAGGGGGGCCGGCCTAACGCCAACCACGTCAGTTGATGTGGGGGTTTCCCAGCTCCCGAGAGGGCTGGTACTCATTTCTTGTGAAGGCAGAGTAAACCTTGCCGGTATTTTATTTTGGGGTTTGAAATAAACACCGAAACGGGAAATCATTTCTGACACCCTCGGTGGGATTCGAACCCGAGCTTTCGGCATGGAATGCAAGCACTCTACCACCTGAGCTATCGACCGGAAACACAACAACTTCTAATTTAACATCCACTACTTTTTCGACACCCTTGATCGGAGGCAATTTAGGCTCGTGAGTGGCCGACTGCGCTGCGCCAACTAAAAAAGGACTGCCCGCCAACCGCCGGCAATTTAAAAATCGAATACATTCGAAAAAGGAACACACGCGGAGTGCAAGCGCGCGCAAAATGGCGACAATCTGGGCGAAAAACGCGGGACTCGAAAAATTGCACTCTGTTTCTGTGCAGTCGAGCGTTGCAGCTGAATATGTGGCAGTCATTTTATTTTTTGCGCTTTTATTCGTTCTTTGCTCTCTTTTATTTGATTTTTTGCAATTTTTCTTGTTTGATGCAAAATAGAGCCAATAACAATTTTAACGGTCGGGCTCATATCATATCGATACTTACCTTAAAGGTATAAGCTCGAATTATTATTTAACAAGTACATATGCAGAAGACGTTGGCTACGTTGTTAACGAAACGTCGAGAGTACTGTTTTCTGTGCATTCTTTTTGAGCTTAAAGGTAAAACTTAATAAGTGGCGTATTTCAGTAAAATTTCTCAGATAAATGCTCCTTTTTCCTAGCTTCTGTTTTTCCGGTTGATAACTCAGTTAGTGGAATGCTTGCATGACAAAAGAAAGGGCTCGATCCCCACCGAGGGTGTCAGAAATAATTTCCTTACTCAGCCTTCAAAAGAAATGAGAACCAGCATTCTCAGGAGCTGGGAAACCCCCACTTCGGGAAACCCCCACTTCAGGAAACCCCCACTTCAAATGAAGTGGTTGGCGTGAGGCCGGCTCCCTTACCCGTAAAAAAAAATAGATCTTGAATCGCCACATGCGATCCCTTTGGAGATAACGTCGGCCAGAAGTTAGACTATATGTGTAGCTTAGTTGCGTTTTTATAATAATTTTAAAACAAAATCTGCGGCCAGCTATTTGTAGTCCGGTCCCTAGCGCCGTCAGCAGGGGACATTATTTTTTTTATTTATAACCAATGTGAACATAAATATTCTGGACCGCCATTACCATTTTCGTTACATATTTTTGCAACAAATCAATTATTTTTTTAGCACTTTTATTTACGGCAATTTTTCCCGATATTAATGGCAGAAAATAAAACGACAATATCAATTTGGGTATCATTTTTATGACGAATTTATTATGTAAAGATGAGGATGACCCATGCAGCATTTGTAAGCGCGAACTTACAAGTGTCGCTTTGTGGGCGTGCATTTCATATGAATTTTAAATGTTAATATATCTCTGCAACAAAGATTTTAGATAGATCAATACAGGTAGGTATTATTTTTTAAATATTGAAATACGTTTTTCACATGTTGGGTTATTTCTTGTGTGTGTCGAAATAATATAATTATTGTTAAATTCGTTAGGTTATTAAATTACACATGCGTATTAATCCCTTTTATTGTTCGCCACGTTGAGCAGCCATAAATAGGATTTAAAAAATAGAACAAAGCAGCAGCGAACGCGCCCCTGCGACCTCTTTGTTCCGAATTTGAATTTTATTTGACAGTTATTGTATAATGGAATTATCATAAAAATGGCGGCCGGGCTGAGTGAACAACGCCTTTTGATAATTAAAACATAAATAATTCTTACCCTCATATGTGGTCTATAATCATAATCTAAAAACTAAGTTGCAAAGATATATTTACATTTAAAATTCATTTTAAATGCATGCCCACAAAAGAAGCAAGAAGTTCTATTCGTGTTTATTAATTGCGATTAAATCATTGCTTCTGCCTACCATTATTATTTCTTAAGTTATATAAAATACGTGAACCTTTCAGAATAATTACTTAACGTTATAAGGCTTTAATAAAACTTATGAGGGGGCAGGACACTGCAAAGATAGCTTTAAAATATTTTACAAGCACCCTGTGAATAAAATTTTACGTAAAAACGCCTCTTCAAACAGGAAGCGTTTTTAACGCGCGTCAAGGCGTTAAAGCGTCCCCGGTTTATAGCGCTGCGTTGTGTTGTACCTACTGAGCATGTGTACACCTCGTCCCCTCGGTGCTTGTTTGGCTTATCTGCAATTTGATTAAAAGATGACCTTTAAATGAAACTGTCTTAAGAATCACATTCTACACAATTTGAGCTAAGAAAAAAACGTAAAACACAATAAATTTCCAAATCAATGTCCATCATTCCTAAGACACATTGGTCCAGTCCACATGCAAACATAGCTCATGTGAAATTACCTCTGTTGGAGATAAGACAAACAAGAGCTAAGGTGATGACCTGTCAAACAGACCAACTGCGCTACCAGTACGCGACGCTCTGCCCGGACATCGCGTTGTATTTTTTGTTACAAAATTTTTTCGACGCCGAGCGTTTTTTTTTTGTCAAACTTAAAAATGTTTACTGCAATATATATTGAATGTCAAACTGAATGAACTTGATGAAACTCACTAGTCCGAAGCATACTCGAATACCAGTCCTTTATATGGTCACCCCACTATGCCGTTCATAAAGATAACATTGAATGTGTTCGAAAACACCGGTGCTTGTATACAAGAAACAGTGCTTGGAAAAATGTTTCCACGAAGACAAGATTTTGCTAGATAATGCGTAAAGCAGCAACAACTCATCTTCATCTGAGACGCTGGGCATCGTGACCAGTGATGGCTAAATAATGTCGAAGCCGTTCAAATATAAGTGCGCGACGTTACGGCGTTTTAGCGCTGTCGCCTAGACGCGCGTTAAAAACACTTCCTGTTTGAGGGAGCATTTACAAATTTAAAGCGCCTCTTATGAGCGTTCTAAATTCGATACATTTTTTGGTATAACGCAGTGGTTGAATCGAAACGTTTTGTTTCGTACTTGGGGCACGGTGTAGCCATATCTCGGCGGAAACCTGATTATAAAGCACATTATCGCTGAGTGCTTAATTATTTTCAGCTGGCAACCCCAAAATATGAGACGAGATTTTCAGTTACATTTTTGAATCTCAGCACGGAAAGCTTAGATCATTTTTAAATCAATTTTTTAAACAATTTTCCCAACGGTAATTTTTTTTTTTTACGTGCTAATAATAGCCGGGTTGCTAGAGAAAAGACAGACACATTCTTTCCAAACGTCCCAACCCCCTCATTACATTCTTTTGCACCTTTGTCCTCAGTCTTCCAGATTACATTCCTTTTTGACCCATTCATTCGTTTCTCTAATCTAATCTAAGTTGCAAAGATATGATACATTGGAGATTCACATTACATGCATTCTCACAACCAGACATGTACAAGTTTGCGCTTGCACGTGAGTCTCCAACATAAAAACCAAATCTCAAATGGCCATACACCCTGCAACTCTTGCCGTCCTTCCCTGTAACAGGGGTGACATTGGCAAAGTGAACCATTTTTACAGCATGGGTGGTCAGCCGCATACCAACCTATAAGTCAAGGAACCTTTCTCAATTTTGGAAAATCAAAGTTATTCCGTCCCTTGACTAATAGGTTGGTATGAGGCTGACCACCCACACTGTATAAAATGGTTCACTTTGCCAATGTCACCCCAGTTTCAGGCAAGGTCGGTTAGAGTTGCAGGGCTTATGATAATTTGAGATTGTTTTTTTTGTTATACGTCAACATGCGGCATGTGTCAGTGCGAACTTATGCGTGTCTGCTTATGGTAATGCATGCTGTTTTTTTTTTAAAACAGTTTTTATTTATTTAAGAATAAAATACAATATATGATACATAATAGCATAGAAAAAACCAAAGAAGAAAAATAATAAAGTACAAGAAAACTAAGTTAAAAACAAGATAGAACATGTATCAGCACAAAAAATTAACTTGAAGATCATATGAATGTTATATGAATCTTAAATGTTAATCGATACCTTACGGTTAAAACTGAATAAGTGACATATTAGGCTAACATGGGTTTCTCAGATAAATGCACCTTTTTTCCTATTTTCTACGAGAGAAAACACTTCAAAAGATTTGTAATCCTGTAGGTTAGAGGTTTGTAATGAGTATTGCCTTAAAATGAGTTCACTTACTATGAGAAGTTACACACAATAAAATGTTCAATCCACAGTGAATCAACAAATATTCAGTTTTACCTCTAACGTAGCGATATCTTTGGAAGTAAGATTATAGATTGTATAAAGAATAAATAACTGAAAATAAAAGTAAATTCACACATTGGTACAAAAATACACATTATTAATATAATGAACTGTCGTTTTATGTTTGCAATGTTATTTTATTTTTGCATATAGCGTCATCCGTTGGTGGGTTCCGCCAAAGCAAAATGTCGCCCAGCCGCTATAAGCGAATAAGTACGGATATATTTAGCCACAAAATGTGAACGAACCTCGCTTTAAGAAGCAATTTACAATCGGAAATTTTTAATGATACTATTGAACTCTGACGTGCCATATATTTTTAACCATTGTCCCACGAGCCTATCTTTTTCTTTTTTGACAATCTAAAATCTAAATCTAAGTTGTAAAGATATACGTATCATTTGAGATTCATTTTAAGTGTATTCCCGCAAGCAGACATGCATAATTTCGCGCTCACACCGCATGTGGATCTACAATATAAAAACCCAATCTCAAATGAACATAAGCTCTGCAACTCTTGCCAACCTTCCCTGAAACAGGGGTGACATTGGCAAAGTGAAACATTTTTTACAGTATGGGTGGTCAGCCTCATACCAACCTGTAAGTCAAGGAATACAAGCAATTAATTACATCCAGTTATACAAACAAACACTAAAAAACATCTATAAAAATGAAAAATTATTCTAGGCCTTAGCCGCCTACATTACAGATCAGCTGCCATTTTTTTCGGTCCTTAAGAAGAAAAATGAATGAAAGGTGTGTAGGTACTACTTGTATAGCCAAAAACCAAAACTTATCGTTTTTTTTTTCAACTCATTGAATTATTAATTTTAAAATAACCTAGTGACATCTGTTGAACCAGGGTCAAAATTAATGTCACGGGAATCGAATCAGCTTAGATTTATTTCAAACACGCTTGCTGAGACTACCGTCTTGACTCGCTTGGCCATAGCCTCTAAAGTTTGGTTTACAAAGATCACAGTTTCTTTTTCGTTTCTTTGTCTCTACGAACTGCTCGTCCCCGATACGATACAATGTAAGTAAAAATTTATTTGTACAAAAATATTTTCGCCATTTCTGTTCATGGATAAACTCTAGAATGGCGATTTCCTTGGCGCCCTGCCAACGCAGTTCCCACAATGAAAATCAGTTTGGATGTTAAAAAGAAAATTACGACAACGGATGGAAAGAGCGCGTCGTAGTTTTGCAGAAACAATAAGAAAAATTGTGTTATTGATCGCGCTTCAACCAGAGGGAAGAAAATGCTCAGCTGATGTTTAAACTTCCTTTTTTTGTAAAAAAAAAAAAACATTTTTTTAAACCATTTCACACTAGGTACCTACACTACAAACTGAGCTATAAACGCAATTAAGCTACACATATCGTATAACTTTTTGCCTGCGTTATCCCCAAAGGAGTCGCAGGTGGCAAATGAAACCAAAATTGCAAATGAACATGAACCCTTAAAACTTTTTCCTCCCTCCCCTGTAACAAGGGGGCCATTGGTTAAGTTAATAATTGTTTACGTAATATATTTAAGGGCGATCAGCCTCATACCTACGAACTGCAACTGCAACTAAGCTACACATATAGTGTTACTTCTTGCCTGCGTTTCCCCGAAGGGGTCGCATGTGGCGATTTGGGACCTATTTATTTTACGGGTAAGGGGGCCGGCCACACACCATCCACTTTCAGTTGAAGTGGGGGTTTCCCAGTTCCCGGGGGGGGGGGGCTGGTTCTCATTTCTTGTGAAGGCTGAGTAAGCCTTGAGATCGA
The DNA here is from genome assembly GCA_951799405.1 of Agapetus fuscipes. NCBI lineage: Eukaryota > Metazoa > Arthropoda > Insecta > Trichoptera > Glossosomatidae > Agapetus > Agapetus fuscipes. The sequence continues at coordinate 10,253,480 of OX637343.1, read as the reverse complement.
ACCCTTGCTCTCAGTATGGAATGCAAGCATTCTACCAATTGAGCTATCGACATTTTTACGAGCTTGGTTGTCGTCGCTACCAAGCGCCAATTCTCAAACAAGACCCAGTTGCTGTAAGGCTGGATGGACCTTTGGTGACCGGTCATTTGTAAAGTTTTATGAATTTTTCAACCCAGCGAAGATCAAATTTGAAAATATAAATGGTATATTATTTGTGCTACGCCGGGATTCGAACCCACAACCTTCCATTCAGAGTCCGAAGTGTTACCACTGAACTACGGACCGGTCATCTATCGACCGGACAAAACAAAAAACAAAATTTGTAACATTCATGCCGAAAAAGTTTCGAGTTTATTGAATAAAAATTCAATAAAATTCTGTTTTATAAATCACATCTAACAAAAGTGAGATTTCCCAAAAGTGTAAGGCGCGATTTTTTTGGGCGCCGTAATTTGGCGGTTTTTTTTTTGCGTTTTTGCAAATTGGCAATCCTTCAACATGTCAAAAATTACACAAAACAGATCTCTCTCTGCGACGCGGTGAGAAAGAAAGTAAAAATGTTAAGAAGAAAAAAAGGAGGGAGAACGTGTTGAAAGATTCTGGTTTATTTAATATTGGAGATAAAAAATCATACAAAAGTAAGCGAAGTGATCTGAGGAAACTACCGGTCTACCGGTCCATAGACTAGTGGTTAACACTTCGCACTCGTAATTGGAAGGTAGTGGGTAAGGTTCGAATTCCGGCGGAGCACGAAAAAATATTAAATTTTTAAAATATACTCTTTGCTGGGTTTAAAAATTAATCTGCCACTAACAACATAGATCGATAACCAAAGATCCCCCCAGCCTTACAGCGACTGGGTCTTGCTTGAAAATTGGCGCTTTTTACAGCGACGACCAAGCTCGTAGATGGCTCTTGAGGTGTGATTCACACAAAAACAGCGCTAACCAAATAAATCATCGTAATATTATTATTTATGAAAATAAATCAAAGAAATTCGTATGTTGCTTCCTAGGGACCGGTCACCAAGGTTAATCCAGTCTTACATCAATTGGTTGTTGCTTGAGTAAAGTCTAGTAAGAATCCATGGCGCTATGGCCAAGAGAGTCAATAATGTAATCTCAGTTAGCGTGTTTTCAACAAAGCAACGCTGGTTCGATTCCCGTCGGGGTCCTTGACAATAACTTTGACCGTGATTCAATAAATGACATTGGGTACAAAATTATAAATCGATAAAAAAAATTACACTCTACTAATCTAAAATCTAAGTTGCAAAATCACTTCACATGCACGCTCACAAATGCAACTTCACGCTTACACAATACATGCTGCATGCGTACTCAACAAAAGAAAACTCAAATGCAACTCTGCAACTTTTGCCGCCTCTTCCTAGCACTGGACTGACACCTACAAACGTGATCGATGTTTTGAAAGTGGGTCTTATAACAACTTTTTACTCTAGGCAGTCCTACATAAATTGTTTTGCGTTCGTATTTAAGTTTTTGCAACTTAGATTATGGGTTGTAGATAGAATGAGCCTTTAATTAAACAACGAGAACCCTTTAATTCGATAACGGGCACAATCCTCCCAAATGACAAATTGTCGTCGTTAAATTTTGTTTTCAAATTTTCGAAAAAAGAACTCGGCGTTCCTTTGTCGATGGCCAAGATGGCGTCGCGCGGGAGATCGGTGCCATCAATTACGACTCCACGGCAAATCGGTCACAGACGTCCACAGATAGCTCGCCCATGGACAAATCGATAACATGACAATTCATACACAATACTATCTGTCAAAGAAAATTCGGCCACAGAAAACTCATTCACAGACACATCGGTCACGGAAAACTCAGTCACATGACAGTTCATCCACACAATTTTTAGTTCAACGACATTTCGGTCTTATACAATATACAAAAGATAGCTTCATCACAGAAAACTACAATTAATTTAAACTACAGCGATTCCGAAAGCTCTTTGGAGAGCAATTTTCCGTCTGTGGATCTATATTTAATGTGACCGATATGTAGTATGCTCAAGAATATGAAGGGGGCTTCATACCCGTCCTGTATGTATGTGTCAGAAGGACCCACAGCACATGGACGCTCATGCAAAGCTATATATTTTCTTAGATGGCGGAATGCCTTCCTTTGAAGTAAAAGCAAAGACACGACAAAACTAGGTGTCGTTGTCAGAAAAATCGTATCGGCGAAATGTCGTGTGACCAAATTGTCCGATATGTCTGTGGACGAGTTATCTTTGGCCAAATGATTTGGGATTTAAATAGTCGCGTGGAACAACTGTCGAGTCACCGATTCGTACTGAACGAGTAATCTGTGGCCGAGTTGTCTATGAACGAAACGTCTTTGATCCAAAACTGTCGTGTGACCGACGTATCTTTGACCGATTTGTCGTGACACGATCAATTACAGCGACGACACAATGACCATTCAGACACGGTTGTCGATAGAACACAAAACGGATAACGGTCCGCCCGGATAGTGGACGTTAGAATCCGGCAGAAATCAGCCAGAAACAGATGCAGCATAAATATTTAAAATTTTATTCCGGTCCGGTTGATAGCTCAGGTCCGGTCGATAGCTCAGTTCCAAGAGTGCTTGCATTCCATGCCGTGAGCTCGGGTTCGAATCCCACCGAGGGTGTCCCGTTTTCGTTTCGATTTTCCGTTTCGGTGTTTATTTCAAACCCCAAAATAAAATACCGGCAAGGTTTACTCAGCCTTCACAAGAAATGAGTATCAGCCCTCTCGAGGGCTGGGAAACCCCCCTTCAGCGAGCTAAGTAGCTGCACTATATGTGCAGCTTAGTTGCTTTTGCGTTAGTTGTGTATATTGAAACATATTTTTCACAATATCATGCTACATAATTATTATACATGTAGTGCCCGAATACCGGTTATATATATTTAAAAAAAACAGTAAAAACGATGATGGATATTTGTTGATAGTCCCATCACTGTCAATAGAAAATAAACCTTTTTTTGTATCGTAGATTATTTTTCTTCTGAAAGATGTAAATTTTTCTGTTGCAGTATTAATTGTTTTAATAAATGGTTCTGATTGGATTCTGTAATTGTAGTTTTATCGCCTTTTACACTGAAGGTGGTCTACCCCTAATGGGTTTCTCAGATAAATGCACCTTTTTCCTTATTTCCTACGACAGAAAACACCTACAGAGTGTGAAAATCCTAAAATATTTTAATTGGCGCTGCCTTATAATGAGTTCACCTACTATGAGAAGTTACTCCCAGTTAAATGTTTTATCCCCGATTTCTCAAACAAGTGTATTAGCACCTTTTCAGTTTTACCTTTTAGGTGTCGATATTTTTTAATGAATTTTTACATATTTTCCTTACCCAATGAATTTTTCCAGCAACTGGTGGACAACATGTAAGCCAATGTTTTACCTGCAACAAAAAAAAAATATAATATAAATTAAAAACATAAATATATTACAGATTTAATAAAAAACATTAATGTTTCTATCATTGCAGCCATAATGGCGTCTTTACTAAAAACAGGGAAAAAGAGGACGTCCCCCCCGACAGGTTTGAAAAACAACAAAAAAAGCACATTATGGCATTTGGTTTTTGGTTGCAAAGTATCCCATTGACCTAGACCTGTTACGTGACATCGTCATCATCATCATCATCATTGGCACGACAGCCCGGGGTGGGTCTTGGTCTCCCTCAGCAACCGCTGCCAGCGCTGTCTATCCAACGTCTTCCTCCTCCAGTCCCACATTCCCACTGCACGGCAATCCGCCACCACTCCATCCAGCCACCTTGAACGTGGTCTTCCCACTGTCCGGCATCCCTCCGGGTTCGTCATCACAATCGTCTTCTCCAGGCTCCGATGGTCCATTCGCTGAATGTGCCCCAGCCAATGCAGTCTGTTGACCTTTATTGAGCGGACCACATCAGCGTCCTGGTACAGCTTATATAATTCGGAGTTATATCTTCTTCGCCTGTGACGTGACATATCAGATTTTTGTGGTGCATTCCGTGACTTAAAGGTTGGTATGCGGCTGACCACCCATACTGTAAAAAATGTTTCACTTTGGCAATGTCACCCCTGTTTCAGGGAAGGTCGGAAAGAGTTGCAGGACTCAGGTTCATATGAGATTGGGTTTTTATTTTGTAGGTCCAGATGCGGCATGTGTTAGCGCGAACTTATACATCTTTGCAGCTTAGATTTAGATTCGTTAATGTTAAAGGACCGGTCATGGACCGGTCTATAATAATACGCTATTGGTGTCGCAGGAGCCATAGACATGCGACGTTAGCTCGCCAAGAAAAATAAAAATTTCCGTGCAAAAACAAAAAAAGACTGCATTGAAAATCAAGAAACGGCTGAATTGAAAAACAAGATGGCTAAAAAATGTGGAAGCATAAAAATTACACAGAATGGAGTAACAAGTTGAAATTGTAGCCGAAACGTGAGAGAAACAAGAGCACGCCGGTAAAATGGCGGGTAAAATGGGTATGACAGAAAATGTAGCCTTACCGACAAATAAAATGTTCAGGGCGTGCGAGAACAGCGCGGCACCGGCTTTGTTTTGAAAATGGAATTTTATTCAATTTCGTTTTTGACAGTTGTGCAGCCTGGTGAAATTGTTTTCAAGGATTATTGTCCTGAATAGAGTCGTGACAGAAAGGCGGACGGAAAAAGTGTGATTTGTGCCCGCCGGGTCGCTATGGAATGATTGTTTGAATGCTATTTGCTAAGAACCCAATTTTTCCAGTAATGATTTTCACCTATAATCTATTATCTAAGTTGCGGAAGATACTCAAGCAGACACGTATAAGTTCGCGCTAACACATGCCGCATGTGGAATTACAACCTAAAAACACAATCTCAAATGAACATTTAAGCCAAATACACGCATCCACCTATGCACGTACTATAGAACCATCTAGGAATGACGTTCGAGTGATTCTGTATGTACATAATGTTCTGGTGGTGGAATGATCTAGTAAGTGCAAGATAGACCTCTCTGGTACTATAAAAGAGATCAAAATGGTACAAACGGGGAGTCGCAAGAGATCAATTCGCTAAGTATAACTTACAAACAGTGATTGTCAACTTGTGAAATAAATTGTAAATTCTGTAAAAAGAAATCCTGGCATTTTAATAAAAAATAGAATCCAGCAGAAAACGTAAAAATTCATAAATTTTACGTCAATAAATTTTTGTTTCAACCAAAATCAAAAAGGAAAAATCCAGAACTTTTTCCTAATTTTTTTCTTAGACCTTTTTCTGATTATATCATGTAAAACCTCGTTAGATGTCCATCAATCAAATTCAAATATCCGGTACAATAACGCGGCGATTATTTATCCCAACATTAAACGGAAATTATGGACACCGTACGATTTTTTCAGACTTAAGGCTTCGAGTATAAAACATGGCATAAAATTCACCTCGATAGAGTAAATCAAAATTTGTATGAAAAATAAAACGGTTAGTAAATATGCGAGTATGAAACAGTTCATCTCAGTTACTCGGTGAAAAGCGAATTTCTTTACGAGATCGTGAATGCTTTTCTTACGTTGTTGTTTGTCACCTGCGAATGAAGCGTTTTTAACGCGCGTCAAGGCTGCCGTGCTAAAACGCCGTTACGTCGCGTACTTTGTATTTTAACAACTTCAACGCTATTTAGCCGTCGTCACTGGTTATAAGCCTTCAAAACGACCACTACGCTCTGCCTTCACTTCTGTCAACAAGGTCATAGTGCCCAAAAGAGCGAACACATCAAATTTTGCAGACAGGAGCTTTGCGGTGGCCGGGCCGGTTGCCTGGAACCATTTGCCCGTCGGTGTTCGCGCGAAACAGCCTACCACCACCTTCAGAAAGGGACTGAAGACACTGCTTTTCTCCAGAAGACATACCGCCTTTGAGATGGTCCTGGACCATTAAATGGCGCCATAGGAAAGAAATCATCCATCATCATCATCATCATAATCAATGTTCAGTGACTTAGATGAAGATGAGTTGTTGCTGCTTTACGTATTATTTAGCAAAATCTTGTATTTGTGGAAACATTTTTACAAGCACTGTTTCTAGTATACAATCACCGATGTCTTCGAATACATTCAATACATTTTTCAGTAAGTAAACATTTTTACTTTTGACATGAAATAACGCCCATCGTCAAAGAAAATTTTGTTACAAAATACAACGCGACGTCCGGACGCAGCGACCGACTACTGCTAGCGCGTTTGCTCTATTTGACAGCTGTTGTAGGCATGTGGACAAGGCCATGTGGAGTACAACACAACGCAGCGCTATAAACAGGGACGCTTCAGCGTCTTGTTGAAAAAAAAACGCTTCCTTTTTGACAAAACATTTAGGTATTTTAAACTGGTCTGTAGTCTAGTCGATAACGCTACGTGCTCGTAAACGGAAGAGTTCGATTCCCGACGGACAACAAAAAAATAAATATACGAGTATATTTGTAAAATTTTCTCTACGCTAGGTTGAAAAATTCATGTCCATTTAAGGTAAGGTCCATCCAGCCTTACAGTGACTAGGTCTAGCTTGAGAATCGGCGCTTTCTATAGCGACGACCAAGCTTGCACAGGGCTCTTTAGGTGTGATTCAGGAGAGTCTGAGAGAGAGCTGATAGCTTTCACCAAATAAATAAGCCTACAATTTCTTTATTCATTTATGTATAAAAATAATTTTAAATAACAAAGAAACAAAGAATTCATACTTTTTAGTATCGATAATAAAAAAACTGTGTACATTCGAAATTGGACACAAACAAAAAAATTAGCAAACAACTCGTGAACACGGGTCAACAAATTCCATAAGTAATGAGTCAGTCTCTACAATTGGGAACCTTAAGATCAAAAAAAGGGACTACGCCAAATGTCATTTCCATGACTGCTCCAGTGCTTTCTAAACTTTATTTTCACTATTTTATATTTTTATTGTCGGTACCATGGCGAGTGAAGGTGCTTTGACATGGGTGCTTTAAATAAAACAACGTCGGTTCGAGTCCCGTCGGGCCACTTGACGGTATCTTTGACACTGAGTTGAGAACAAATGTCACCGGAGTATTAATAATTATTTGTGTTAAATTGATAAATTCTACAGGAAGATAAGAACATATAAAACATGTGTAAGTGCTATTATGACGATGGTGTAGAAGCTAAAGCGGACACGAGAAGAACCAAACATCCGAAACGAAAGCTCTAAAAATGGTCACAGGCAGAACCTTGCTAAATCGCATCAAATCGATATCGATATCAAATGGACATACACCCTGCAACTCTTGCCGTCCTTCTCTGAAACAGAGGTGACATTGGCAAAGTAAACCATTTTTTACAGCATGGGTCAAGGAAAATACACAACAAATTACACTTTTGAAATAAACAAATAAAAATATGTAAGAACAATAAAAACTAATACAAAATATTTTAATTAATAAGACAAAATATAAGATTCTAATTCAAATTTAAGCAAATATTTGAAAAAACCTAGCCCTAGCCGCCAACATTACAGATCAACCGCAACTGCAATGAATCGCAGATGGAGCAGATCCAGGATTTTGGAGATATTATGTCTCCCAATTAGTCGTGAAATACTCGCACACATCGTAGCCAATGAGATGCCTACAGTCCAACGCCCAGGGCTGGAAGTCTCATCAGGACGGTAATTCTTACCTACCGAATATCGGTCATATTTAAGTATGAAGACCTGTCAATCCAAGATGGCCGCAAGTGAACAGCTGATTAGTCTTCATAGAAATATTACCGATATTCGGTAGGTAAGAATTACCGTGGTGACTTCCACCATAGACCTCAAAGGTGTGAAGATAGTGTATCTCAGGATCCAGGACCTTATCTTAGAAAAATATTATTTTTTAAAGAATAGTACCATAAAATAGCAATGCTAACATGCCTGTATAACTCAATTAGAAGCTCTTGGTAATACCCAGACTTGCACATTGATTAAATCGTTCGCACACCTTTGAGGACAAAATGATTGCGCCGCCTCAGTTAATATGGGTCAAATGAAATGATCTTCACAACAGATATTTGGATCTTTAAAAATTCATCATAATTAGTATTGATACCATATTGGTGGAGACGAAAATAGCTTGCGACATTGTAACATACTATAAGACTAATCTGTCACTCCCAGAGCTGTCAATACACGACAGAATACGTCATAATCATTACAATATTGGAAACGAAACTGGCTTACGGTATTGTAGGATACTGTCAGGTTTATTAACAACCCAATGAATCCATGGCTGATTATCGTTTTTTTTTGTACGGAAATTCACGTTAGGTGGCGGTTGAGCCATGGACTCGCTGAATAACACGGTATGGGAATAATTTGTCAACCACAGAGCTGTAACACAACATAATACTTAATAATCACGTAAAATCCTACTCACTTGCTTTCTCCATCTTGTGTTCCGTTGTGTGCCATTATGTTTTCTAATAATGCCTTTTTTCTTTCGATGTTGACAAATTAAACGACTAGAACAATCGGAACGCGTGCGCACGATTTCCGCGCAGATATGACATTTTTATTAACACGAACAGTTGAGAAAAACATCCAATATCTGTACTTTTGGCTGTTAACAGTGTGGTGACACTCGGAGTATCAGTGTTCTCTTACCAACTAACAAATATGTACGTGGAGGTAGGTTGAAACAGACATACGGGGCTATTCTTAGACATTTTAGTCGTCGGTTGAGCCAACGCTTTGACAAACTAATGATGCCTGGGCTGAAAGTCTTATCATCGTGCGGTCATTTTTACCTACCGAATTTTGGTAATACTTGTATGAAGACTAATCAGGTGTTCAGTTGCGGCCATCTTGGATTGACAGGTCTTCATACAAATGCATCATTAGTTTGTCAAAGCGTGGACTCAACGGAGGACTAAAATGTCTAAGAATAGCACCGATAGTGACTAGTTGCGTCAAAATAGTTTCGACTGCACTTTATTTAAACTCAATGATTCACACAGTTCAGAATTATTCCACGAGTTGTGTACGGAGCCGTTTCTCTGATTTTGTGTTTTTTTACAAAGTTCACCGAATGAAAAATACATTCATTGCTTCAATTAAGACGAATTGTTAACGGACTGTGAGCTGTAAGTTCCGAGAAGTGCCTGATTGAGACCGGCAGAGATAGGGCGCTAACAAAGCTGTCTTCATTCAACTTCAAATAGCCTGATTATCGAGTAAAACAGTCATCTCTGGTCCAGTATACCAAAGAGACTGAGATCAACTTGATTCTGTGTAAAGAAGAACAGTGAAGCCAGGATGACCCTTCTCTCACAGCCAAACTACATTCCCTCGAACACTGAAGAAAACTTGGTATGCTTAGCCAAATCTTGAGGTACTAAAACGGTGTCTATTCTGATGAAATATCCTCACTTATACCTTCTTTTCTCGTTGAGACGTTGAGCAACTTGTAGAACGACTCTCATTCATACCTTTGCAGTCGATATCAAAATTATGAGAACTTGGTGTTTTGTTTTCTTTGTCAAACTGCCCGTTGTGTCTGTGTCTGTGTTCCCACCCCAGTTTATTCCTGTTCTATTCAAAAAACAATATCAATCGCTACTTCTTTTCAGTTTCTCGAAAAAGTCAATGCAACGCACAATACAACACTGCACAGTTAGCAGCCCTGCTATAAAGGATTAGGACATCAACCGCTAGCTCACCAACGCCCACACCTTTGCGGCACCCCAAATATTGATGTCATGGGTCTCTAGTTTTCCTAAAATCTGAGAGTCTGTCGCATGAGATTCCTTAAAAAACAAATTTAAAGCGGCTCATGGATGTCTCCCACTTTTCGCAGTTTAATAGGATGACCAACAACAGAGACATATCGTCCCTCCGATGCTTGTTTGGCTTATCTACAATTTGATTCAAAGATGACCTTTCAATGAAATTGTCTTAACCATCAAATTCTACACAATTTGAGCTAAGAAAAAAATTAAAACGCGATACTGTGAGAGTGGTTTTAAATATTTTTAAATCAATTCCCAGTTTTCATCAGACCCATCGGTCCAGTACACATACAAACATTGTTCATGTAAAATTATCTCTGATGGACGTAAGACAAACAAGCACTACGGAGACGATATGGCTAGCACAAGAAGGCGCTGCCTTTAGAAGATGATGAGTTTATATTATTAAAATGAATAGGTACGTTTTTTGAGTTGGGGCACTCCTCGAGTGGATCCTCGACTCTCTCAAGTTGATTTCATTGATCTTCGCGATGTTTCCAGCCGGTCGCTCATCAAAGCGCGCCGTGCCGTAGCGCAATATCGGCAGAAATGAAACACATAATAAATTACCCTGATGCCCTAATCTGGCAAAAAATAAAATAAACCAAAAGCTTTGCTGAACTTCAAGAAAATTACCGACTCTTTTACGCAGCGCTGTAGTAGAATAGAGATGGGAATGCTTTCCTGTTAGTAAACTGAGCAACTTCTGTGCCGAATAAACTAAAGTAGTTGTTTATAATCTGTAATCAAAGTTGCATAGATATATTGGCATTTAAGGCTCACATTTAATGCATGCCATCAAGCAGGCATATGTTGCATGTGTACCTACATACAAAATGAACCAAACCTCACATGAACATAAACCTTGCAACTCCTGCCGCATTTCCCTGACATCGGGGTGGCATTGGCAAAAGCGAACCAATTTTTTACAGCATGGGAACAGCCTCATCTCAACCTAAAATAAGTAAAGGAACATTGCAAATCTCATTGTAAAAAATGACTAGATAAAAAAAATGTATCTGATACTTTTTCAATCTGATACGTTACCTTAAATTTCCTTGGTCCATCACTAGCGTAATCAATGATTCAGCAAAAAAATAAACGAGACCGAAAAAATGTAGGTTTTTCATTATAAGAGTACATTTATACTAGGGATGTACGCACAGCGTACAACTCGAGCTTTTATTTCGGCCCTGATTTTTTTTTCAGCTGCCTAAATTATATTATACACAGTTAATCCTCAGTATTCGTTTTTAATCCTTAACTTGAAAATGTCATTTAAAACAAGATTTAAATACGATCAATTTTCAGGATAATTTTTCTCAGTTGAATTACCTTTATTTAAGCATTCAGAAGTCGTCCATTTTTATGGTATCTTGAAAATGGTGTGATAACACTCCGAAGGCGCTTGTATATTAAAACCAACTAGTGAAGGAAACCTTTGTATTCATTTTTATTTCATAGAGATTAAAAAAACTAAAAGACATCAATTAGACATAGCAACTTTCTTAGCAGAATTGGGTGCAGGAGAGCAGATAGATATTCGCCTTTGATCGAAGAACAAGTGAGAGGTGCTCAACTGTGAAATAAATTTAAGTTGCTAAAAGTGTTACAAATAAATATAAAATTGTCAAAAAAATTAAGTGTAAATAAATATCCAAAAAGAAGACCAGTTTTTTGTTGTTGTTTAAAGTCTATCCGAACCCAAAAACACTACAACCTGAAAGGAAAAATCTTGGAAAGACGAACAAGTGCTCGTCAAAGAACTTCATACTCCGAGGATTTGAAGTGGCTCATGGATGTCTTCTCCTTTTTGCTGCTCAAGAGGATGGCAACCAACAGAGATAGATGGCTGGCACAACAAGGCACTGCCTTTACAAGAGGATGGCAACCAACAGAGACAGATGGCTGGCACAACAAGGCACTGCCTTTACAATAGGATGGCAACCAACAGGACAGATGGCTGGCACAACAAGGCACTGCCTTTACAAGAGGATGGCAACCAACAGAGACAGATGGTTGGCCCAAGGCACTGCCTTTACAGGAGGATGGCAACCAACAGAGACAGATGGCTGGCACAACAAGGCACTGCCTTTGGAAGAAGAGGACAACAATAAATGGTATCCAAAAAATATTATTCAATTTTGAGACTAGTTAAAAATTTAAATTAAGAGAGATGGTATTTTTTTTTTTTTTTTTTTTTTATTTGATCAAATTTCTTATTACATTATACATATATTTTTAACAATGTTTTTTTTTTTTTTTTTTGCTTACCCTCATGCTGAAAGCAGAATGCTTGTGCGCATGCAGGGCGGGATACTACTTAACATTTTTTTTATTTTTTTTTAGCTACACATATTTAGTTAAATATTATTAACATATTATACAAATTACAAAATATACATATTTTTTTAACAAGAAAACAGTACCTCATCAAAAAGAGACTTCGCTCTTGTGTTAGATGAGGGATGCCTTAATCGAGCTTAAAACATTTTACTTAAATACAAATAATAATACAAAAAATAATGTGTCAGGATAATGAAAAGGAAAGCAAATGTAAGAAAAAACAAAATAAGAACAAACAGTAGTATGAATCAGAAAAGAAAAAAAAGAATAGCAGCGAAATATAAAATTAGTCATGATTAAATACAAATATAAATACAAAGGATACAATTTAATGTTAAGCGTACTTAAAAATGGAAAAAAGAAAAAGCAATAGAAAAGAGAAAATAAACAAAAATCAAAAACATAAACAATAATGAATTTTGCTCTAATCGAAGTTAAGCATTTCTCTGCTTTGTTCACTAAAGTATGCTTTTATTTTAGTCTTAAATGTAATCAAATTTTGTATTCCTTTAATATCTGGCGGCAAATTGTTAAAATTAATTACCCCATGATAGATAAAGCTATTTTGCGAATGTTTTTTTTCAAATTTTGGAATTTTTAAATCATATTTATATCTTATTGAGTGACTATTTAGAAGATTAAGGCTTTTTTTATCTTTTAAAATTTGCAATATACTATATTTTTTATATATGATGTCTATAGTGGGAACATTGAACATTTTGAATAAAAGTTTTGACGGATATGTCGAGGGCTTTTTTAATATTATTTTAATTATTAGTTTTTGGACCACCCTTATGGGGTCTATTATATTAGAGTATGATCCTCCCCATCCAATTATACCATATTGCAATAAAGATTGAACTGTAGCGTAGTAAACTCTTTTTAGGATATTAATTTCCAGAATATTTCGTAGTCTTATGAATATGTAGATACATTTCCTAATTCTTTTAATTAGTTCACACGTATGTGTTTTCCACTTTAAATGTTGATCTATGTATACGCCTAAGTATTTTATTTTGTCTGTTGTATTAAGTGTTGAACATATTTGGTTACAATTTGATTTATCGCATTTATTTTGGTGGATAATTATTTTTAATTCCAGATTTGTTTGAATTTTGTTTGTAGAGAAAGGGACAATGCATGTTTTTTCATTATTTAGTGTTAGAAGATTTAGATCAAACCAGTGTTTTAATTTGTTCATGTCCATATTTGCCTTTTCACTAATCATCTTCCAATTTATATCTTCTATTATGATAACAGTGTCATCGGCATATGATATAATTTTACCATTAAGTTTTTGAGTGAATATATCATTGACGTATATTATGAATAATAGTGGACCTAATACTGTTCCTTGTGGAATGCCAAAATCGCTTGATTCTGGTTCGCTGTATATTTCGTTTATTTTGACGACTTGCGATCGTTTTTGAAGATAGCTTTTTATCCAGCTGAGAGCATTATCTTTAAAACCAACATTATTTAATTTATTTATTAATTGTTTATGCGAAATGCTATCAAAAGCTTTTTTGAGATCTATGAATATACCAACACACTTATAAGATTTGTCTAAAGATTGGATGATGTAATTTGATAGTCTTGCTATTGCATCCTGAGTGCTTCTATTCTCCATGAAACCGAACTGGTTTTCATGGATAACATTATTATCTTTTATGAACTTGTTAATTCTCTTTTTAGCTATTTTCTCATAAATTTTTGCTATGTTTGAAATGACAGATATTGGTCGGTAATTAGTTATGTCTTCGGGGTTACCAGATTTGAATATTGGAGTGACGTATGGATTTAGTTATTCCACGATAAAGGATTACAAAATGATTGTAAACTAAGGCATTCGAATATGGGGCTACATTTTAAGTACTTACGAATTTTCAATGTTTTTTTTTTTTAATAAAAAGCCCTGAATAAAAGAGTGTTTTTTCATCGAATACATTATGAGATAAACCCCAGTACTTAGACGGGATTTTGTTTACAGCTGTGTACAGTGAAAAATGTAAAAAGCCCAGGCTGGGAGAAAAGCCCTGTATCGCGAGTATAAAGCATTACGTAAAAACTCAACCTCTCATAACGCGTAACAAGAAATCGTATGAAGACTTAAACAGCGCACACATCGAGTGAATTATTTTCAACAGAAAAAAAGTAAAACGCTCTGGGGTGGAAGTCTCGACGGCCGTTCGCAGATCTTACCTACCGAATATCATTTATATATGAAGACTTATCAGATGTTCACTTGCGGCCATCTTGGATTGACAGGTCTTCATACAAATATTACCGATATTCGGTAGGTAAGAATTACCGTGGTAATAGGGTGAAAGCCTCAATGGCTATTGGTAGATCTTACCGTACCTATTTTGTAGATAAGACAGAGTAAAACATGGCTGTGCCCGAACAGCTGATTGTTGTTCGATAAAAAGTAATAAAAGAAGATAAATACGCTAGGAATCAATTAATGATATCAGGATCGCATGACGCGGGATCATTCATCATCACTCACGCTAAGATACTTAATTAAGCGATGATTACGAGTGATGAGGTTTCACTCGGAGTGATTCCACACATCTCACTCGAATACTCGCTCAAATGCCAGATCATTAAGCGATGTATAATTATAAGCAAGTGTGCGAAACAACTTAAACTGATGCATATTTAATAAGTATACTTATACTTATGCTAAACTAAGTAATGCATAGTTAAGTAGAGCCCGGTATTTTCAGCGTTTGTATTCCTTGACTTATAGGTTGGTATGAGGCTAACCACTCATACTGTTAAAAAAAATGCTTCACTTTTCCAATGTGACCCCTGTTTCAGAGACGGTCGGCAAGAGTTGCAGGGCTTGTGTTCATTTGAGATTTGGTTTTTATGTTGTTAGTCCACTTGATTGGAATCATCCACTATGTTCGAGAAATCGAAAACAGTCGAGAACCGTCCGTAAGAACGTATATAAATGTAAGCCGAAATTGTGGTATCCATTAAAACATTGCGCCGTAAATTCGAAAGCGAGAGCTAGAATCATTACATTGTAAATTGTGAACCAAACCGTGTAAAATATTTTTTGTTTAACTAAATAATTGCAGTTTAATAATTAAAAGAGAGCCCCAACTAAAATCACAACAGTATAAAAGTGTCAGAAAATGGAGAAGAATAGGACCTTGCGTGCCAGTTTCCATTGCAGCACTCAATCTCTAATTGTTGATGATGATAATCAAGAGTTTTTATTGAGATAGGTTAGTAAAAGTAAGCTGTAGTACTGAGCTGAAGTATTAGGCGCACATGATATCTAAGTAGGTGTTTATTATACCGTTATGCTCAAGGATATGGCGTGACTGATTTCATTGCAGTACTTGGTCAGAAATGTAAGCATTCCAAGCCATTATTACATAGATCCTCAGGATGTGGTTTGAAAAGAATGGGAAGATGACGAGGGAACTTGAGAATAGGGTAAGAGAAAGCAAGTGGTCGGTGCAATAGGAAGAATAGCATAGAACAAGCGGTCGACGATGGATCTGAGAATGGCATTAGGTACACAATTGCATATTGTAACCGACTTAGATGTATGGAAGTGAAGCATGGGCAGTGAGTGACAGTGAAATGAGTAAAGTATGTATGGTGAAAATGAAGTTATTCTGGGTACAATGAACTCGTCGAATTATGAGCTTTTTTTTCGTCCGGCAAACTTCAGTCTTGTATGGGACTGCCGTCGTTAGCAACCTATATTTAATCTAAGTTGCCAAGATATATTGAAATTTAAGGCTCATATTGAATGAAAGTCCACAAGCCGGCACATTAAAGTTCGCGCTCACACATGCTACATGTTTACATAAGCTTTGCAACTCGTGCCGCATTTCCCTGAAACCGGGGTGGCATTGTCAAAGTGAACCAAGTTTTTACAGCGTGGAGGTTTAGTCTATTTGTCAAGGAAACGATAATAAATGTTTTTTTTTGCCTTTTCCCTAGCAACCCGGCCGTGTGACGTCACAACGTGATGATGGTGTCGGAAGAAGAGTTTTATTGAGATAGGTTAGTTAACTAAGCTGTCGCACTGAGCCCGGGTATCAGGCGCACACGAGGCGCGAGGAGGTATACAATAATAACAAGCAAGTTATGCTGTTGTTATACAAGTAGCCGCGGGCTGTAATCGCTAAGTACCTACTTATGTAATAACCATTATGATTATGAGGTCGTCAGTCCGGCAGGGTTGCCACATGAAAACAAAAAAAAACAAAAAAGTGTACAAAAAATAATAATAAAATCGAAGAAATAATTATGACGCCTTTTTATTCCAAAAGACAGAGCAAAAGTTATTATTGCCATGTTTTTTTGTTTTCTTTTTAAATATGACAAGTGGAATATATCAGACAAAAATAACAAAGTGCCAAAATGTTCAATTTTAAAATAATGAAGAATGTAGTTTGGTGTTTTATATCGATACCTTAAAGGTAAAACCGAATAAGTGCCATAGTAAGATAATATGGGTTTCTCAGATAAATGCACCTTTTTTTTTAAGAGGGAAAACATTACAAAAGTGTGAAAAACCGATAGTTGAGAAGTTCTTTTAGTTCACTTACTATGATAAGTTACACCAGATAAAATCCACGATTTTTTAAATCAGTGAATCAGTACTTATTCAGTTTTACTTTTAAGGTGACGATATATTTTACATACAAGTATTTCAAAGATTTTTTAAGAATCTTATTTTTTATACAGTTAAATTTTACTTATTGCATGTGTTCCTCCACTAGGTTGGTATGAGGCTGACCTACAATACTGTAAGAAATAATTTACTTTGGTAAAGGGAATGTGAGCAAAAGTAGTATAGTTTATGTTAATTTTAGATCTAGGTTGTTATTTTTTAGGATCACATGCGGCATGTGCAAGCACGAACTTATATTTGTCTACTTGTGGGTGTACATTCAGTATAAAACCTGAATGTGAATGTGTCTTTGCAACCTAGATTATAGATTAAATACAATAATATATTTACGATAAACTTAAGACGTATGTAGCCAGCGGCTATAATTTTTCTCAAGACTTGTTTGACGCATAAAATTCAACCTTGACCTCATTTTCTATATTTCATTTTCTCATTTTCTAAGAAAATTCACCAAATACGACAGAGAGAAAATGTCTACAAAAAATTAGGTCACATAAGTAGATCTCAAGATTTTCCCAGCGCATAAACTGGTCACAGCACAATTCAAATCTTATTACTGTTTTCATTAATTTCCCCAATATCTTCATTGCCATCTTGAGAGATGCGATATTCAAATTGTGACATAAAGGCATCTATTGACTATCTTTAATCTCGGATGCAAAGATATCACAATCATTATAAAAGATTCACTTTTAAACATTTTCAATGGCGTTTAATCCCAACTCCAGCTTTACTTTTATCTCCAACTCCGCCTGTGTCTGTTCTTCGACGCCGTTCTCCAATTCGCAGTCTGCAAACGCTGAGCTGCATCCCTCTCTACCTACTCCAAGTCTTCTTTACATAAGTCCATAAACTGGGCAATCTTTGCAACCTTTCCCTTAAACATTAGGGTGTCAATGACAAAGTGAACTAACTGTTATGGTTCGTCAAACTAAAACCAAATGCAGGTATGTTTTCTAATCAACACTTTTTTCCGTTTCCTTATTTTTCGTGTCATATTTTAATGAGTCGCTTGGCAGCCCTGCATCTAGCGCACACCATGTGATTAGGTAGTCAACAGACAGTCTGTCTATCTCCCTCTCGCATCACATGCGCCCCCGATACCGCGGCCATATGATTGATTGAGCACTCGCCCGGCGCTAACCAACGTGAACAATATCGGCGAAGCGATCGCGTCTACCTCCTATCACCTCATGATGCCCGGATACTACCAGGTGCGATCCATACTTACTATGTTGTGGAATAGATTGTTTTGGTGCAGTGAGGTGAGGAGTACCCCCCCTTTTTGACTTTCACTTTCTTCGACTCAAAAGCCTTGAAGGCTCAGGACCTCCCGCACCACAATCCCTCAGTCTCCCACTGTCTACTGCCTCTTCCCTTCATGGTCTCCTTACTCCCAGAACTTCGGTGTCGGCCTCGAAATTGTCTGCTCACAGCCTCCTAAGACGTCCGAGTGGTCTAACACCAGAGGGAGCACCATCCAATACATATTGGAGTACCCCGGTTCACCCAAAATACGTTTCAGTTCATCATCTTTTAGAGGCAGTGCCTTGTTGTGTCAGCCATTTTTATCTGTTGGTTGCCATCCTCTTGAGCTTTAATTGGATGAGACATCTATAAGTCTCTTCAAATCCTGGAAGTATGAAGTTCTCAAGCGACCTCTTGTTCATATTCCTAAGATTTTTCCTTCAAAGATTTCGATAAGAAATGTCGAGTGTCCTATTAGTTTGGTTTTCCTCACGTTTTCCTTAACAAAATACGACTAATTCTCTACCGTATTTACGGCCCAATCTAATTTACAAGGATAAATTTACATTATAAAATACAGATTCATTCTTCTTGCAGTACTCGAAGCATGATCTCAAATGGACATAGAGCTTGCAACTCTTGCCGACTTGAAGTATGCGCCTCCAGCATCACATTTCAAACACGTCATTTTTTCTCCTTTCTGCTGCTTTTTATTCGGATGTTCCAACGGCATTAAAATAAATATAGCAGTCTAACCACAACACATTAATTGCTGTCAACCACAGCATTTGTCATTTCTAAATCAATCTGTATTAGTCCAGACACTCCTGTCTATTTGAATTAGGGATGTTATGGATATGATTTCGGATGCGTTTATTGGAAGAATATTATTTTGGTCCGCTTATTTCGGATACTTTCGGTTACGGATATATATTTTTACAAAAATTGTATCCCTTAAATTGTAGGTTGGTATGAGGCTGACCACGCATGCTACAAAAATGGTTCACTTTGCCAATGCCCCTGTTTCAGGAAAGATCGGCAACTGTTCCAGGGTTTACGTTCATTTGAAGTTTGGTTTTTTATTTGTAAGTGCACATGCAGCATTTCTAAACGCTGACTTATACGTTTCTGTGGGCATGCATTTAATATGAATTTTAAATGTTTTTATGTATTTGCAACTTAGATTATAGATATATACATACATTATTATTCAACATTACCCAAAAGTTTGTTATTGGTTTCGGTTACGGATATGAATATTAATTTATTACGGATATCTAATAAGTAGTTTCGGTTACAGATACAGTTACCCACAACATCCCTGACTTAAATTATCGGCAAATGTGGAAAGGCGACATGATTTAAATTCCCTAATCGCAAATGCGAAATTGATCCTTATTGCATCATCACTCAGCGATAGCTTTCGCGTGCATGGTAGGAAAATGTCATTCGCTAATCTGCACTCTCAGTACGGGATACTTTGTTATTGCATTTGTTGCAAGTATCGATGACCTTTTGGCATTTGTGCGGACTCGGCTCCCTCAGTATAAAACATCGCGTAAACTGAGGCAAATGTATGAAAGCATAAACCTCCTTTAGATGCCCTGTTGCAAACGTATCTCTATTTACTCGATTGTTGAGTATTAACGCAATGCTTTTTTACTCGGGGCACAGTTCATCCTGCAACTAAACGGAGTATTTTTTATCAACGAAAAAAATGTGTCGAACTCGTATTTTGAAATGGTAATAGACGCGCTGCTGCATTTTTGATTATTAACAAAGAAGATATGGATGGTATGGATGGTATGGAGAAAGGTATGGATGGACCAAATTTCCGAAATTGCAAATGAATCCAGAGTCATAATAAAAGGAGAGCCTGTATGAAGAATGTTATGACTCTGGAGGAAATGAAAGAAATATGTAAGGACAGAGAGAAATGGCGGTTTATCTGTAGTGTTGAAGGCTAGGGTTTTTTTTAATTCTTAAATTAAAATTTGTTTTCCTTTTAGTTTTTGATGTCCATATCATTATTTGTTGATTTTAAAAATGTAATTTGTTCTGTATGTTCCTCGACTTATAGGTTGGTATGCGGCTGACCACCCATGCTGTAGAAAATGGTTCACTTTGCCAATGTCACCCCTGTTACAGGGAAGGTCGGCAGGAGTTGCATGTTCAATTGAGATTCGGGTTTTTATATTGTAGGTCCACATGCGGCATGTTAAGGCGCGAACGTAGTAAATGTGTCTGCTTGTGAAAATGCATGTAATGTGAATCTATTATGTTACATATTATATTTGCAACTTATATTAGATTAGATTAGAACGCAATGCTTTTTTACTCGGGGCACAGTTCATCCTGCAACGAAACGAAGTATTTTGTATCAACGAAAAAAAAGTGTCGAACTCGTATTTTGAAATGGTAAAACTGCCAGGGCTGGAAGTCTCATCACCACTGTTATTCTTACCTACCGAATATCGGTAATATTTGTATAAAGACCTGTCAATTCAAGATGGCCGCAAGTGAACAGCTCATTAGTTTTCTTACAAATATTACCGATATTCGGTAGGTAAAAATTACCGTGGGGATGAGACTTCCAGCCCAGTCGACTTAATGTCTATCTTAATGTCTAATGTATTTCATAACATTTTCATGCAAATTTTGCAATGCTACCTTACTTCGTCACTCCGCAATAGTTTGTACTGGAGTTTCAATACCTTGAAAGCTACCGTTTGAGCACATATCTCTCTGTCTTATCATCTGTGGAGTCGCTTTAAGACCCGAACCCGAACAACTGGTTTCACACATTTGCATGCGGATGGACGTGCTATAGGCTACTGCAAAAATAATAACGGTACCATGACAAATACGGCATCATCACCTTGTAAAGGCAGTGCCTCTATGTGCAAACCATTCGTCTCTGCTGGTCACCATCCTCTTCTGAAGGCAGCACCTTGTTGTGCTAGCCATTCGTCTCTGCTGGTCACAATCCTCTTGTGAAGGCAGTTCCTTGTTGTGCTAGCCATTTGTCTCTGTTGGTCACCATCCTCTTGTAAAGGTAGTGCCTTGTTGTGCTAGCCATTTGTCTCTGCTGGTCACCATCCTCTTGTAAAGGCAGTGCCTTGTTGTGCTAGCCATTTGTCTCTGTTGGTCACCATCCTCTTGTAAAGGTAGTGCCTTGTTGTGCTAGCCATTTGTCTCTGTTGGTCACCATCCTCTTGTAAAGGTAGTGCCTTGTTGTGCTAGCCATTTGTCTCTGCTGGTCACAATCCTCTTGTGAAGGCAGTTCCTTGTTGTGCTAGCCATTTGTCTCTGTTGGTCACCATCCTCTTGTAAAGGCAGTGCCTTGTTGTGCTAGCCAGTTGTCTCTGTTGGTCACCATCCTCTTGTAAAGGTAGTGCCTTGTTGTGCTAGCCATTTGTCTCTGCTGGTCACCATCCTCGTGCAAAGGCAGTGCCTTGTTGTGTTAGCCCTTTTTCTTAGCGCGAACAACTACTGAAAGGTAAATCATTTCTGCCACTCTTGGTGGGGATCGAATCCAAGCGTTGTGTCTTTCAACGCAATATTTCTACCAACCGTGCTATGGAACGGCCTTTAATCTTAGTTGCAAAGATAAACTGACGATAATGATAAATATGTACATTATTTTAATAATAATTGGTCAATTTTATACAGCGCCGTTTAGTGGCACCAGCCATCTCAAGGGCGCTTTTATGTGTTGAAGCTTTTATAAAACAAATGTACGTGATGAAATCGAGTTTGCGTTTCCCCCCTAGCGGAAACGCTTTCGAGTAACAGTTACAACAATCTAAAAAAGCCAATAGATTGCGGCTATTGCATCAACATGATTAGACAGAAAAAAACTCACTTAGTAGAATTAAAATGTCTAACGACGCGACGCTGTTTCTCGAGTCAATATCTCAGCTAATTTATATGTTAAAAATTCGCATGTGTATGTATTTTTTTCGCCATTAATTAACCGACAAACAAGCAGCTTTATCTCGGTAGTAAAACTGGTTGCAAACGCTCGACAAATGAATCCAGTTTTTTAATCACAGTTTTTTTTTGTCTGCATCGTCTGTCACTCCCACACCAAACAAGAATATGCCAAGACAAAATTGATGCGAATTATTGTAAGTAGGAAGAATTCAATAGATGTTATAAGAAGAAAAAGAGGATGGTAAATAATGAAAAGACCAAATTAGGGTTTTGTGAATTCTACATGATATTTTTTTTTCTAAACTCTTACGGTGCTATTCTTATACATTTTAGTCGTCCGTTGAGTCCACGCTTTGACAAACTAATGATGCATTTGTATGAAAACCTGTCAATCCAAATGGCCGCAAAAAACAGCTGATTTGTCTTTATAAAAATATTACCAAAATTCGGTAAGTAAGAATGACCGTGGTGATGAGCCTTCCAGCCCAGGCATCATTAGTTTGTCAAAGCGTGGGCTCAACGGACGATCAAAATGTCTAAGAATAGCACTGTTCAGAGTTAAGTGTATTTACACAGGGAAAATTATTTTTTTGAGAAAGCATATTTATTTTAAAAATAAACTTCCGACGTGCCTACGTCATTGTCCTCTTGAAAATGACGTCAGCAAGTCGAAAGTACTTGACGGGAAATAATGCTCACTTTGTGAAAATAAAACTTTATGCTCTTTTGGAAAAAAAAACCTCCCTTCTCATATTGATTTCTGTTTACGCGATGGTTGAGTATTCACGCCATATTTTATACTCGGAGTATAACTACAAAATGAACTTTAGTTCAATGTATTCCTGAGTGATGAGTTTACATAGATATTTTAATAAAAACTGCGGTGATTTATTTTACACAATTTATTTCAGATGCAGAGTCACTTCACGCCTGCACAATAGAACGGTCGGTTGATTTCTGAACCTACAGACGGCTTTGGTCCTTATTTTTTAAGTAAAAACAAAGATCATTCTCGAAACATGGGCAATCGCTTCTTGCTAGATTTTGTTCAGAACATTCTACCTAAAACTCAAGCACTATCGAACAAATTATTCTCTCTGTAAGTCTAAATCTAAATCTAAGCTGCAAAGATATGCATCATTTGAGATTAATATTAAATGCATTCCCACAAGCAGACACGCATAATTTCGCGCTCACACATGCCGCATTATATTTATTTCTAGAGAGACTTCACAGACTATATTATTTACTCACACGGACAAACACAACACACAACTACATATTCGTATCAATAACAAAGAGAAATGTATTTTAAATACACCATACCTACTTCATATTATTGTGAGAAATAGATTGTCCACTTCTTGGAAGTGTTCGATTCTTTATTTTGGCAGACTCGCTTGTTTTCTTTTCTATGGAAAATTCTCGACAGTTAACGTCATTGCAGAAAAACGAAAATTCGCAGAAAAAAATGTGTCGCGAATATATCCAAATATATATAGTAAGTTAAATTCTAAGAAAACGGGATTGAAGGAAAGTAAGGGAAAATTCCCAAATGTTTTGGACGCGCCAAGCGATCCCTTCCATCAATAGTGAGGCTAGAAAACGGCTACATATTTGCCTACCCGCATACTGTAGGTAGGCAAGTTAAACTACCTGCATGGATGAGCTCAAAACTTTTTGTGGCATAACATTTTGGAAAAATGTTCCGTTAAAATCTAATTTCCCTGTTGTTTTTAGAAATTAAAACAGTTTTAATCAGTAAAATTTAATTTAATGGCAAATCCCTTACAGATTCGTATGAGACTAAACACGTTCAGGTAAAATAACAAATACACTCGTGTCAATGCCATACACAGAGCTTTTGTTTACATATTTGTCAAAATAAATGAGGTGTACAGCCAAATGGAAACTAGTAATTTCGGAATACCACAGGGCACAGTATTAGGCCCTTTATTATTTATATTATATGTCAATGATGTATTTACACTGAAACTAAACGGAAAAATAATATCCTATGCCGATGATACAGTTATTATCATCGAAGATACAAATTGGAATAGTGTCACCAATAAAGCAAATGTTGACATTGACAATTTAAAGCACTGGTTCGACGTGAATTTGTTAACACTCAACAGCGAAAAAACTTACATTGTCCCGTTCTCTATTAATGAAAATAAATTAAATCTAAATTTAAACGTATTTATTCATCAACAAAATAAATGTAATAAAACGAATTGTAATCTAACCTGCTCAATACTAAAGCAAACAGATACTACAGCTATATTTAGGCGTTGACATAGATAGTAAATTAAAATGGAAAGAACATACTAGTAAACTGATAAAACGAATCAGAAAGTGCATATACATATTTATAAGACTTAGAAATATACTCGGAATAGATAACTTAAGAAGAGTCTACTACGCAATTGTGCAATCTATATTACAGTACGGCATTATAGGATGGGGAGGGTCATACTTAAACACATTAAACCCTGTAAAAATAATTCAAAAATTAATCATTAAGATAATATTAAAAAAACCATCGAATTACCCGACTGAATTAGTATTTAAAATATTTAAAGTTCCCTCAGTAGATATCATTTTTAAAAAAAACGCCATATTGCAAATATTAAAGGAAAAACAACAATTAAAATTAGAAACAAATCATTCAACAAGATACAAACATAACCTCAAAATGTCAAAATTTGACACAAAACATTATCAAAATAGCTTCATTTATGTTGGTGTAACAAACTTTAATAAATTACCGACTGAACTAAAAAATATAAAAGATTATCATGTATTTAAAAATAAACTTAAAAAACATTTCGAAAAATATTAGATTTGTATACCAATTGATATTATTGCCTGCGCCTTGTTTTGTTTTTTTGTCATTAGTAGACCTCTATAAATCATATGTATGTATGTTTTTATTTTATTATACTTTGGTACCTACTTGCCTATATTATCTATGTTTATATATTTGCTTTTGTTTATTATACAGTTTTTTCTTATTTTAATTTGATTTCTCCACATATCAGATCTCTTCACACTGAAAATACACATCATAAGTATTTGACTTAAGTGTATGAAGTAACTTAAATAAATTTCTAGTTTATAATTTAAATATATTAAATAACTGAAATAAATTTGTTATTACTATTGACTAAATTAATTGTGAATCCCTCACCACACACAAGAGCTTTGACTCTTTTTGGTGAGGTATAGCATATAAAACAATTGAATATTATGTAATAGAAATAAGTTTGAAAAATGTAATGTATGTACTTAAAATGTCTTATATTAAAATAAAAAAAAATAAAAAAAAATAAAAATTGCAGATTGAATTTGCTTACAAATTTACGAATGCAGAATGGCCAGTGAACTTTTTGGAATTTCACAAGTATCTTTTTCGCGGCCTAGAAATCTCTCATCGGAATCTTCGAAAAAATTTATTTCTATCCATGCTAATTTCTTTCGAATTATTCAAACAGAAATATACGAGGATCTCAGTACACTTTACAGAATTTGTAAATGTTTTTCGTACTTTCATTCATGCACATTATTCAACCTGTACTGTTGCGAGGACGGTCGCTCCGTTGTTTATCTTCTCTTAAAACTATGTAGGTACCTACGCAAATAATACACTCTCTCGTGAAAGCTTCACGTTTTGCCATCTGTCTCCCTCGAACTTGCTTACGCATGCTTTCCTTTTCCTCGAGATAGTGAATAACTGCTAGGATATTAAATAATTGTTTAAATAAATAGTCCGGTCGATAGCTCAGTTGTTAGAGTGCTTGCATTCCATGCCGTGAGCTCGGGTTCGTATCCCACCGAGAGTGTTAGACATGATTTCCTGTTTCGGTGTTTTATTTTACACCCCAAAATAAAATACTCATAAGGTTTACTCAGCATTCACAAGAAATGAGTACCAGCCCACTCGAGAGCTGAGAAACCCCCACTTCAACTGAAGTGGTTGGCGTAAGTCCAGCCCCGTTACCTGCAAAAATGAATAGATTCCACTCGCCACATGCGAAACCCTTCGGGGATAACGCGGCAAGAAGTTACACTATATGTGTAGCTTAGTTGCGTAGTTGTGTTGCTATTAGGCCCCAGCGATGATAGAATGTATCCTAAAGATTAAAAAATATATATATCTACATCACCTTTGATAATGTCTAAAGTCAAACATGTTAGAAGGCCAGCTATGATAGCAGGTATCGACAAAATCAGAGATTTTAAAAGACGTTTACAAAACTATATAATAGGGCCACACTAATAATGCATGCACACATTTGGGGAAATAATTTGAGTACATACATGATAATATGAAAAGTTGTAGCTGGAAGCAGTAGCGATCGGAGGATGGAAGTGTGGATTGGAGCGATTGGAGGGGAGAAGAGTGGAATGGAGTGTTCTGTAACATGGCAAACACAGGCTGAGAGAACAAACAAACAAGAGTAGAGCACTGAGCTGACGGCAACCAAAACTCCTAACTGAAAACAAACAAAAAGTCCGACAGTCGGAGGAGTAAGATGTGCGGGGAGTGGGAGTGAGGGGAATGCAGTGAAACTTACTGGATGCGAAAATTGTAACACTAAATGTGGACGTACACGGCTTAACTGAACGCAGATGACAGTTGAAAGAGGGAGCTTTTGTGACCTGGTGGTCTGCAAACTGATGAAATGAATCAATAAAAAAAAAACATCAACTAACTCAGCTAACTTCAAGTTGAACTATAAAATTTACGTCTAACAAGATGGCGGGGTTTTTTTTCGATTTTCCCCACGTTCAGTAGAAGCGTGAATAGTTTACGCGATATCCAATAGTAATCTAAATCTAAGCTGCAAGGATATGTATCATTTGAGATTCATCTTAAAAATGCATTCCCACAAGCAGACACGCATAATTTCGCGCTTACACATGCCGCATGTGGACCTACAATATAAAAACCCAATTCTCAAATGGACATAAGCCCTGCAACTCTTGCCGACCTTCCCTGAAACAGGGGAGGTCAATACAGTTTATTCAATTCCAATACTAGGGATATGTTTTTTTTTTTTCAAATCGAAAGCGTGTGCTACAAGAGTCCGAAGATAATGGACTTTTAAAGAAAAGTCAGTTAATAAGGTAAACGTAAATCAGCTACACTACAGTTTCACTTCTTTCTACGTTTTATCCAAAGGAGTCGCATATGATGAGTGCATTCTATTTATTTATACACGTAAGGGGGCCGACCTTACCCAATCATCTCAGTTGATGTGGGGTTTCCCATCTCCCGAGTGGGCTGGTACTCATTTCTTGTGAAGGCTGAATAATCCTTTTATGACGAGTTTGAAATAAACACCGAAACGGGCAATCATTTCTGACACCCTCGGTGGAATTCGAACCAGAGCTTTCCGTATGGAATGCAAGCACTCTACCAATTGGGCTATTTACCGGACTTACATTATAGGTTCTAATTGAAAATGTTCATCAGTATTCTACGAATTCGACGAGGTTAATCTAATCTAAGTTGCAAAGATATGTAACATTATATGGATTTTCACAAGCAGACACGTATAAGTTCGCGCTTAAACATGCCGCATGTGGACTTACAATATAAAAACCCAAATCTCAAATGAACATACACCCTTCCACTCTTGTCGACCTACCCTGAAACAGGGGTGACATTGGCAAAGTGAACCATATTCTACAGCATGGGTGGTCAGCCGCATGCCAACCTATAAGTCAAGGAAAACGCAGTTGATCATTTATTTATTTTATTAATTCTGCTCTCGCATATTTGACTTCCTTAGGGTGGTATCACAAAGCATCTTGAAATACTGAGAGATTTTGTGGAATTACGAAAACAAGGAAGAAATCAAGGGCGGACACATGGAGCCCTAAACCCTACAACAGGGTGTGACGCCTCCTTAACACCGCTCACAGCTTTTACCCCCTTTGCAACTTTTGCCATTTTTTATTCGTCTGACGTTTCTGTTTTTTTTCCTACGCGAAGTCCGCTATCTTTTATTTTTAGAGCAACTCAAATGTTTATGTTTTTGTTTTGTTTTCTCTTCGCAAAATCAAGAGTTTCTATCTGATTCATTAGAAGAAAAACAAATCAGGATTTCTCCATTATATTTCAGTTGTTTTTAATCATCTTTGAAAGCAGTATTATTAAAGGTTTTTGCATTTCATCAACAGATTTTACAGGCAATATTGAATTTCATTTCTTTAAGAATATTAAAAGTATCTAATCGGGTGTGTCGGCAATGACGTCAGAAATGTTATAAGGCCAATTTTGACATAAGGTATCGTTAAAATTATAGATTTTTATAAATTTTAAAAAATATCAACATTATCTTTAATAGCTAGTTATGTTTAATTACATCTACCTGTGATGCCGGTCGATAGCTTAGATAGTAGAACGCTTGCGTTCCATGACACAGGGCTAGGATTCGATCCCCATAGAAGGTGTCAATTGTAAAAAAAATATTTCCGATTTCCGTGTTGATTTCAAAGCCAAAACCCAAATAATCTGTACCGTCGAAGCTTACTCAGTCTTCTACAGAAATTAGTCCGGTGGAAAGCTGAGATGATGATGAGTTGGTGATTTCTTTATAGCGCCGCCGTTTCGTGAAGTAGTCACTCCAAGGGCGCTTAATTAGAGATCCCAACTCGAAGGGAAGACGTTGGCGTGATGCCGTCCCCCGTAACTGTGAAAATAAATAGGTTCCACGCGTCACATCCACACGGACATTGACAGCAATTACTGCCGTAAGATAAGTTGTGCTTCTTCCTACACCCATATGGCAAGTTGTCCTTTGTCTGGTCGCGGCAGATGGTCTCTACGGACAGGCCGCCGCTTACCGCAACAATCGCTCGAACAGGTTTATCAGCGAACCCGCCTCTTCCATATTGGGCTCTTCAGACCATAGCCTGACTCATTGCCTGTACCCCGAGTAGACGCCGTAACTGTTACTCTGTCGCCATTCTACTGGGGTTGGCCATAGCCTCGGCAGATTTGCCTCAATTCTTGCGTAACTCTCTCACTTCATTTCTTGGGTATGCTCCTTGACTTATAGGTTGGCATGCGGCTGACCACCCATGCTGCAGAAAATGGTTCAC
The DNA here is from genome assembly GCA_951799405.1 of Agapetus fuscipes. Classification (NCBI taxonomy): domain Eukaryota; kingdom Metazoa; phylum Arthropoda; class Insecta; order Trichoptera; family Glossosomatidae; genus Agapetus; species Agapetus fuscipes. The sequence continues at coordinate 10,224,388 of OX637343.1, read as the reverse complement.
TTTACCAATGTCCCCTCTGTTTCAGGGAAGGCCGGCGGGAGTTGCAGGGTGTATGTCCATTTGAGATTTGGTTTTTATCTCGTAGGTTCACATGCGGCATGCGCAAGCACAAATTTGTACGTGTCTGCTTGTGAGAATGTATATAATGTGAATCCCCGGTGTGACATATATTTGCAAATTAGATTAGATTAATTTATATCCATTATATCACTTTTTTCATTCACATCACGAAACGGCGCTCTAAAGAAAACATCAAGTCAACATCAATCATCAACAGTACTTTATGGTATCAACTGTCATGTTATATTGTTTCAATAAATAAATAAATCAACTCATTTAGATTCACGCCCACAGGCAGAGTCAAGGGCAGTAGCCTCTGACCTAGTGGTAGTAGTTATGTCGTGCTGTTGCTTTTAACTTCACGTGAAGTCCTTCCGCCACTTGCACAAATTCCTTTGAATGAGCGTCCATATGCTGGACCTTCTGACACATAAGAGGGTTTGAGCATGTAGACAGATTGTTCACATAGTAACAATATTTTCATAGAATCCTATAAGTAGTATTTTTTTTTTTCATGAGAAACGCACGTTCCCGTCTAGCTTCTTATATATTTAGATAGAATATAAATGTAAAAATAAAGAAAACAGTCCCGACCTAGAGCCATGTACGGCGAATTCCTGCAACTCTTCATTCCTCACTCTGGATAAACAGAACAATATTATCACAAGCTAAAATTAAACGGTTAGCTTACGCGGTTTAAAATGCTGTTGTCAGTTATTTGATGTCAGTGCTGTCAGTGATCTTGTACTTGCATCCAGACACTAATTCTCTAGGGGTGGCCAGTGTCACCGCAGATGTGTTTCCACAATGTTCTTTCTTTGCACACTTATTGCATCTTTATCTTCATGCATGCTCTTATCAGTCATTTACAATCTCGCTTTTATGATCAATTCATTCTTTCCTTGATCTTCTCCTTCCACACTTACCTTTGACATTCCCTTTGTACACTATTTTTGTCAGTCGTTCATCAGACATTATTTTTAGATGCCCGAACCATTTCATAGCACTCCTTTGTAAATTCGCTTTCACATTACCGTTTATACCCTATTACCCTATTATCCAGAGTATTACCAATCATTTAATTGATTTATCACCCTATATCTGGGGTTTCGATATACTGGTATGAAGCCTAATTAAATTCCTTAACTAATATTTACCTTCGCATGAGGCTGACCCCTCAAAAAAATGGTTACTTTTGGCAATGTCCCCCGGTTTTCGAGTAATGAGCGGCAGGAGTGGCAAGGTTTATGTAAAAATGTGGTTTAGATTATTATTCTTCAATACACATGCAGAGTGTGTAAGGAGTAACTTACACATTTCTGCTTGTGGGCGTGCATTATAATATATAAGCCTTATTTGTCAATATATCCTTGCAACTTAGATTATAGATGGTTTTAAAACAATCTTTACTATAAAGAAAGTTAGCTGTACACCAAACTATTACGTAAACCGTGCTATTGTATGTAAAATTTAACTACACTTTAGAGGGCTCTTGAGGTGTGAATTACACAAAATAACACTCAACAAATAAATCGTCCTAATATTCATATTATTATTATTATTACTGGCAGAAAATTAATTTAAAAAAAAAACACTGACTCTACAATTATCCATGTGATCAAACCATATTCTCAGAGAGCTAAAATCAACATGTATTTATCGCAGTTCCGTTAATAGGTGGATATACATGGTTAAAAAAATACACATTTTCACAAAATATGTTTTTCGAGTCTAAAATACGTGGCTTCTAAGAACTACCATACCGAGATTTTTAGTACTGAGTTAAACCCTCCAAGGACGCAGGTCAATGGGAAGACCCAGAGCAAGGCGGATTGTCATGCAGTGGATAGACAGCGTTGGCAGGGGTTAACCAAGGTTAAATATCGCAACATTAAAATGTCAATCGTTTTGTTAACATTTATATCAGACGGAAAAAAACTGTCACATAGCATGTAAGAAAATAAATTCCAATTATTCAAACTTGACCTTTTAGAGATTGTAAAAAATGTTTAAGCTAAAATGTTGACAGTATGTTAATTTATTTGATAAATTGTATCGCCACCTTAACACTAAAACTGAATAAGCGCTGATTCACTAAAAAAATATATTATACTAGCAGACCAAACCGCGCTCTCGCACGGTTGGCTGCTAGGCCCTACGGGCAGTTTAAGCTCCGGCTTCGCCAGCACACTTTAGCCTTGCTTTGATTTTTAAAAGATACATGAGAACTGACCAACAATAACAACAAAAAGTGGACAATTTTATGGTAGAATCCCAGGCCTGATCGTGCTACTTCCTATTGTTGTGCAGGTGCTAAAGTCTTTATCCTGTTTTTTATTTCTGCTCTTTAATTTTCTGGTGATGGTTTATAATGATGCTCGACCCGTTCATTATCATTTAAGTGTATAACTTGTCTTTTTCTGCCCTTTTTTCGTTTTGCTGGTAATAGTATCTTAAGCGCACCTGTGTTGCTAGCAATTGTCTTATAGTGGCATGAAACATGACTGCGTTTGCTATACGGCATTGTTTTGTTGGTACTGGTGCTTTTGTTTTTAGATTGTTCCAGCTGCTCTTATTGTCATGAAATGCCTTCAAACTGCTCTTCCTGCTCTGAATTATCTTTTGACATCTTAAAACTGCTTGTGATACTTTTCACGATATTTTAGTGTCTGATACTGCTTGGTACCTGAAGATACCTCAAAATGCCTAAACTCACAATCTACAAAAAATCTAAGTATGGGAAAACGTTCGACCCATCGACAGAACTCTAAGAAAAAAATGACTTTTGAAAATTAAAAAAAAATAAACTTTTTAACTTTTTTTATTTTTATATATGACACTTTGTATGAAATTTTACTTTTTAAATATTTGTTCAAAGAAATTTGCCGTAAAAAAAAAGTTTCTTCCAACATTTATGGGGTTTACTAAAATGCATTTAAAATTCGAGTTTGAGGCCTAGACATTCAAAATGGCCGCCTGCAGAGCAATGTATTTTTTTAGTTGGTATCGCAGGTATGCAAAATATATACTTGGCGGGATTGTCCTATTACATATCATTACATTTCGCTAAATTATAATTGTTTGTGTAGCATCAAATCAGTTGATTTTTTTACTTATAAATTTGACTTTTTTGTGAAAATCAGGTTTTTCAAAATTTTGTTTGGAAAAAATTGTCATTGAAAAAAGTTTTCTTTCAAAAAATGTTGACATAAGCAAATCCAAATTGATCATTGAAGAAAAACCTTCAGACTTGTAAAATGAACGCCAGAAGAATGTTAAATATTGAAGAAACCAAAAAAAATGTATGGCAGCTACTCTTAATCCTTCATGTATTTCGTTGTTCTTTTAAAAATATTTAAGTCTGTTTATGTTTAGATAGCATGCCTAATTTCAATGTTCCAACTTTATGCATGCGCCCGTTGTGCCACCTGAAAGTTATTATTTTTTATTTTTTTCTATGTAGGTATTTACAAATTTAGTTTGAAGAATTTACTTTTTGCGAAAAAGTTTCTTCCAAAAGTTGTTAAAATTACTAAGAGGCATGACCGTTTCGAATATCAAGTCTGTAAATTCAAAATGGCTGCCAGCGGCAAGATTTCAATTTTCAGTCTGTATGGCAGGTATGCGAAATATGCACGTGACCTCATCCGGACCCTGACAGTTGTTTAGCCACTAACACTTTATGGGGGTATGCAAAATTTCAGCATCGTGCTGCGAACGGTCTGGGCGCCTATAATGGTACAAATATACAAACAAACACACAAACAAACAAACAAACAAACAAACAAACAAACAAACACCAAAAATTCTGGAATTGAGCGTTAGTTCAGTTTATCAAGAGGAACACTTTTTCGAAAAACATTTTTGCAAATTCGAAAAAAACAGACGCAAATACCCCCTAGATTTTTATATATAAGATGTATGTACGCGCTTACACATGCCGCATAGGAACTAATGATATATTTAAAAAAAATAATAAAGACTTTCATTTACATACTATAATAATCTCTATAATCTAAGTTGGAAAGATAATTAACATTAACAGTAAAAAATCATATAAAATGCATGCCCACAAACAGACACGTGTAGTAAGTTCGCGCTTACAAATGCTGAATGTGTAGGTACTTACAAATAAAAACCAAACCTCAAATGAACAGAAACCTTGCAACTTTTGCCGACCTTCCCTGAAGCAGGGGTGCCATTGGCAAAATGAACCATTTTTACAGTATTGGTGTTCAGCCTCATACCAACCTATAAGTCAAGGAATAACATACAACCCAGCAAGTTTTGCCACTTTTCACTCAAAGACGGATGACTTAATGGCTAAAGTGTTGATGGAGAGTTGCTTTCCGAGATATGTTGTCGTAGTCTGTGGGAGCTGGAGCTTACAGACGTTTTGCCCATGTCTGCGATGGGCTTCTTCAGCTCCTATCGGCAAAACTCCTATTTGGCTTAAATGTCTACTTGCGGGCATTCATTAAATATTAAGTACTTAATGTCTCTAAGAAACTTAAAATATAGCTAAAAAAGCATACGTTCAAAAAACACTTCTGGTTCACTTCTTTTCAGGTGCTACAGACCTAAACATTCTCATAGAAACCTTAAAAAAAATTGTTAAGGGTAAAAGTTGTACGAACATACGTAGGTACATTTAAAGCCTAATACAGGGTGTATAAAAATAAAACCCTGAAATTCCGAGATCTCTCTTGTTTTTCGGGCCCTAATCCGCTACCGGCGCTGCTGGTAACGACTCGTTATCTTCTCCGGGCAACGGCCGCTCGTCGTTAAACGGATCCTAACGGCCGCGGGGCCTGATTTAGCCGTTACGAGATAAAAAAAATATATATATCTGAAATATTTCCGTGCCTACCTGAATTTTGGTCCACCCTGTAGGTACATGTATTTCACAGGCGAATCTTCTACATACATGGGAAAAAAGTATAAGAAATAATTATTATAAAATTGACACGAATTGAAGCGATCGAGATGACATCCCCCAGTGTTTGATGGGCTTATCTACCAATTGATTAAAGCATTCTACACGATCTGAGCTAAGAAAAAAACGTAAAACACGATAGTGTAAGAGCTGTTTTAAATATTTTTAAAATCAATTTCCAGTTTTCATAACACATTGGTCCAGCACGCATACAAACATTGCTCGTGTGAAATTACCTCTAATGGACATAAGCCAAAGGGACGATGTGTCTATCTACCGAATAATGTTTTAGATCTCTTGGCGTGATCGAGTCACCAATGAAGAAGTCCTCCCACGTATGCGCACCACAAAGGAACTCCTGCCAACGATTAAGCAGAGAAAGCTGGTGTACTTTGGTCGCGTTATGAGAAATACCGCCTCCTTCATCTTATCATACAGGGTGTGATCGAGGAGGGAAGAACTCAGGGACACTGAAGGACATCGTGGCTGAAAAACCCTGCGACAATGGTTCAACAAAAGCACCAAGTCCATTTTTCGAACCGCAGCATATAAGGTCAAAAAAGCCATGATTATCGCTTATCTTCGATAGAAGTAGCACCAAAAGAAGAAGAACAGGATAGATATACTTTCCGGGATCTGCGTTGCCGTAGTCTATAAGAGCTGGAGCTTCCAAACGTTTCGCTTATGTCTGCGATGGGCTTCTTACAATGTTGAGTCATTAGCATGTTCAGTCATAGCTAAGATTCACAAAAACTAACAGCAAAATATTAATTTGACTTTTCCCTTCGATTTACTTTTTACTACGATCTTATTATGAAGTCAACAATAGTGATGTCACACGACCGGGTTGCTAGGACAAAGGCTCATTAATATTTTGTTATTGAATATTCGAGACCCTAGTTACAGAGGTGACGTTTGACCGCGGAGAAATGGAACATCCGTTCCAATGACGTTACGAGTCCATTTGTGTTAACTCAATAGACTCGGCACAAATTTCAATGACGATTTATTTTCTCAGCGGGGGAACGTAACACTTGTTGGAATAACTTTCATAACTACGGTCGTCACTCCTGAAAAACCCAAGAACAAAACAAAACTGCCGAATCGTATCACATTTTTTCCTCCAAGTTTCAATGCGCCGAGTCCATTGGAAAACCTCAAAAATACAACCGGACGGAAGCGCTCAAATTTGAAATTGGAATTTGTCACTTTTAATTCATCCTTCCGGCGCTAGTGTCGCAATTCGAAATTCAATTTCTAGCGGAGCGCGGCAAATGTGACAGCCAGACTGTCATGGCGGCGAGCCAACTGTTTGAAGTGAAGTAAAAACCACGAAAACTCATCACTATTAGCGCTGTAAACACAAAATGACGGAATTAAATGCCGCAGGCGTGATCTGGGACAAGTTTTACGCTTTTTTTTTGCCATTTTCATCGTTATTTACGGCTGATTGAGCGCGACAAGCTGACCGGTTGACGCGAAAAAATTACGTGTGACCGCTAACTCAAGAAAAGTGGCTACAAATCTGCTGATTTATTGCGCTCCAACAAATACAGAATATTTTAAAAAGCAGCATTACAACAAAGACACTTTACTATGTCAAAAAAAAAATGCCTTATTCATATGTTTTTGAAGCATATAGGTAAAACGAATGGATAATAATAATAATATTAGGATGATTTATTTGGTGAGCGCTGTTTTTTGTGTGTATCACACCTCAAGAGCCCTCTGCGAGCTTGGTCGTCGCTGTAGAAAGCGCCGATTCTCAAGCAAGACCCAGTTGTTGTAAGGTTGGATGGACCTTTCAGTGACCGGTCAAGGTTTATGAATTTTTCAACTCAGCGAAGAGCACATTCGAAATATAAATGGTATATTTTTTGTGCTCCGCCGGGATCCGAATCCACAACCTTCCATTTGAACGACTTAATATACGTAGGTAGTGTAAATGTTGAATGAAAAATAAGAATAACTATGGGTACATAAGATACATAATACTTTTGTCAATGCCACCCCGGTTTCAGGGAGAGGCGGCGGGAGATGCAAGGTAAGTACGCACACGTGTCTGCTGATAGGCAATATACTGTCAACATATTTTTGAAACTTACATTAGAGGTGAAGGCTCGCTTGGCGATAGCACCGACACTTTCATTTGAGTAGAGCTTATTTTTGGTACGAAACGATTGGTAAGTATATTATGTTGAAGAGAGGGGATTCAACTCGCTACCCAGTCCGTCAAAATGCTAATAGTCCAACGTTGCAAAGCTTCACAGTTAATCAATATTTAGAGCGCTTAAATTAGCGCCATTCACCAGTGCAGCGCCACACAATGTATACAACATGACGCTTAAACTCAACCAGGGACGTGCACAGCATTTCAGCAATGGTCAGGCAACTAATTCAGATTTTCCCAATTTCATGAAGAGCAGATATTCTATCTGTAACCTAAGTTTCACAGATATATTAACATTTAAGATTTTTAGAATTCCTTGACTTATAAGTTGGTTATGATGTCAGCCCTATTTCAAGGTAGGTCAGCAGAAAATGCAGGGTTTATGTTCATTTGAGGTTTTAATTTTAATTTGTAAGTTTGCATGTAGCATTCGTTAGCGCGAACTAACACGTGTCTGTATGTTGGCATGCATTTAATGTCAATTTTAAATGTTAAAATATTTTTGCACATAGACAAAATAATTACACAGAAAACTACAATCAATTAAAACTTCAACAGCTACGATGGCTCTTTTGAAGAGAACATTTTCTGTGACGGAACTTTCTGTTAACCTATTTTGTATTTGACCGAAATGTTGTTGACCGAACTGCCGTGTGACCGATTTAAAAAAAACAACACATAGGTACAGAATAACATGACATTGCGAAATCATAAAGTTATACTGTTGGCAAAAGTAATATAACAAAGGTAATGTAATACAATATTAAAGCAATATTTTATACACAACAAAATCAAAACAATATGTCAATACAATGTCACCCCTGTTTCAGGGAAGGACGGAAAGAGTTGCAGAGCTTATGTTCATTTGAGATTGGGTTTTTAGATTGTAGGTCCACATGCGGCATGTGTTAGCGCGAAATTATACATGTCTGCTTGTGGGAATGCATTTAATATAAATCTTAAATGATATATCTCTTTGCAGCTTAGATTAGATTAGATTAGATGGTCTGAATTTAGCCTGACAGTTTGTCAAATAAAAAAAATACCTATATAGCTCTGATAGCCATAAAGAGTAAAAAGAAAAAGAAGACGTTTTCTGTGCCTTCTGTCACCTCGTATGTAAACTCTCTATGTACATAGTACCGACCTCCGACCAAAAAGGTTGGGTTGTGGCGTGTGTAATTTTTCACCAACACATGGTGTGTTAAAAACGGCGACTTAGATTTCTGCGGGTTGTAGTCAGTGACGGCTCGTCGATTTTTCATCGAGCAGTGCATTTTTATACTAGCCGTCATTGATTACCCCCCTAACCCTAATAATTTGTAAGTATTGGATCGTGGCATTATTACTGGGGGTGCAATGCACCGATGCACCTTACCTGGAGCCGTCACTGGTTGTAGTCCTCTCCGGTGTTCCTCCTTCATCCTGATTCCCAATCATCGTCCGGATTCCAACCAAAACATCTAATTACAAAGGTGGACGAGCTGTCTGTGGACGAGTTATCTTTAACCGATTTATCGTGAGACAAGGATTTTCATGTATATGCTGCATTGAGACCCACGATGTGGTGTGAATCATTTCCTAACGTGGCATTGCACCCATTCTGAATATGGAGCAACTATTGCCTCCCTCACCCCGTCAAACAAATAGCTATACAATCACGAATCCAAGCTTTTTTAAGTGCCCTCTTTTGTGAAAGCGATGCAGAACCTTTTTACATGAACAAAAAAATCTAAATCTGAGTTCTAATCTAATCTAAGTTGCAAAGATACGTTACATTGGAGATTCACATTACATGCATTCTCACAACCAGACACATACAAGTTCGCGCTTGCACATGCAAAGATATATATCATTTAAGATTCATATTAAATGCATTCCCACAAGCAGACACGTATAAGTTCGCGCCAACACGTGCCGCATGGGGAGCTACAATACAAAAAATCCGATCTCAAATGAACAAAAGCCCTGCAACTCTTGCCGACTTTCCCTGAAAAAGGGTTGACATTAGCAAAGAGAACCATTTTTTTACAGTATGGGTGGTCAGCCTCATACCAAATATAAGTCAAGGAATCAATCGTTATTGTATATGTCGTGTGCTTCTTGGCGATCATCACAGTGATTTGGACCTTCGATACTGCAGCACGTAAGAGGGATATTGTGCTTCTGCCAAACTACTATCTCAGGTTTTTTTAACCAAGATCTTCTTATATTACACTAACCTGATCCTGTGTCCGGTCGATAGCATAGTTGGCAGAGTGCTTCCTTGCATTCCATGCCGAAAGCTCGGGTTCGAATCCCATAGAGAGTGTCAGAAATGATTTCCCGTTTCGATAAGTATTTCATACGCAATATAAAATACCAGCAAGGTTTACTAAGCCATCACAACAAATCAGTACCACCCCCTTCGGGAGCTGGGGAACCTCCACTTCAAGTGAAGTGGTGCGCGTTAAGGACACCTCCCCCGTACCGTAAAAATAAATAGGTTCCACTCGCCACATTGACCCCTTCGGGGAAAACGCGACAACAAGAAGTTAACTTAAATGGTAGGTACAATGCTTCCGTTCAATATCAGAGAACTAGTGTTTGAATCCCAAGAAGGGCGTCAGAAATGATTTCCCGTTTCGCTATTTATCAAAGCCTAATTTATAGTACCGCCAAGGATTACTCAGTCTTCACAAGAAACGAAAGCGATTTGCGAATGGATAAAAACGCTTTGGTAACGCTTCTAAGCGTAATCCACACAACGCTTTTAAAAATTATATTGTTACGAAAATGTAGTTGTGTGTTTTGTTTATCTGTGTGAGTTAATAATAAAGTCTGTGAGTTCCTCTAGAAATAAATAAATGTTAGGTACTTATACAATTTGTACAATTAAAAAAAAAAAACTTTGTTTTAATTCACTTGTGAGTTTATTTTGTAATGCACTACAAAAGTAAGTGCATTACAAAATAAACTCACAAGTGAATTATTAAAACACAGTTTTTTTTTTTTTTTTTTTTAATTGTTAAGATGAACTTTCACGAAGTTACTGCTTAAAACCTAGATAATACATACAATTTGTATTTGAAATTGATTTGTGTTGTATTGTTCGAGAGTGCGTGAGTGTTTGGTCGAATGTCCTACTAAAGTCTCCCATGTAACGATTCTCAAAGAATTAGACAATAATCTGTTTTATTACTATATAATAAGGGGCAAAACGCTCTGTAGCAAAAAGTCAACCGACTGCTGTATTATGCACGTGCAAGAAGACTGTATGTGAACCGAATCCGAAATCTATAATAATAATCTATAATCTAAGTTGCAAGGATATATTCATTTAAAGCTCTCAGATGTATGCCCACAAACCAACAAGTGTAGTTCGCGCTTACAAATGCTGAATGTGTACTTACAAATAAAATCCAAACCTCAAATGAACATAAGCCCCACAACTTTTGCCGACCTTCCCTGAAACAGGGGTGACATTGGCAAAGTGAACCATTTTTTACAGTATGGGTGGTCAGCCTCATACCAACCAATAAAATAAATCACAGCAGTTTTACTTAAATCGAACCCGCGTAAAAACATAGCAATAATAATATTGTTATGGACGCTAAAAAAGGTTGTGTACAACATATATGAATATAATTGGCATTAGAGGCAATCAAATTTACGGTTAAGCTCCGACTATTTTTAGTCGCTTTAGGAAAATAACTCGATCCAGTCACGAATAGGAAAAGGCTGTACTAAAACCACCCCACCCCTATCCATAGGGATGCTTAGCATACGATAAAAAACAAAGAATTCGAAAGAAAAATCGTAGGTTGTTGAAATGAAGAATTAGCATAGACAAAAATTGTGTCGTCACCAAGTCGGGTTGCTAGGGAAAATGAAAACAAATATTTTGTTATTGGTTGGTAAGGACGGTGGTCCCATACAATACTGAAGTTTGCTCGTCGAGAAGGAAGTTCCAAATTCAAAAATGTTACGAGTCAATTGTGTTTTTGATTTTTTGAAGCTTTTCTGGTGTCTTAACCACCTTTCTTGAGGAGCGGTTGAGTACAGGCAAATGAATCTATAAGGTTAACAAAATAGGGTAAAAATGTATTTAACCACGATATTAATTCGAATTGCAGAAATCAAGGGTTTTTAGCATAATGTTTTTGTTCTGTCGAAGCTTCGCCGATCTCTTAACCAACTTTTTCAGGAGACATTCATGAGGAGCGACTTGGTTCAGGCACATGAATCTATAAGTAAGGTAGACAACATAATAATTATGTAGAACAAAATGCATTTAACCTTGAATTAAATTCGGAATGAAGAAATCGAAAAAATAAAAGTAGTTTGTGTAAATTATGTTTTAGTTTTTTCGTAGTTTCGCCAGTCTCCAAGCCAACATTTTCAGGAGACTCTCTTGGTGAGCGGTTGGAAAATATGAACTATAATATTTTCATAATTTAAAAAAGATGTGAACGTTTACTTAGTAAGGAAATAAGTGCCGGTTCGAGCCACGTCTGCGCCGTGTTCTGTCGACAATAACTTTAACCCTGGTTCGATATCTGTAATTGAGTAATTATTAATAAATAATTCATTAAAATATGTAATAATGAATTGTTTATTGATAATGATAAAACCTGTTTCTGGCCAGGCAAAATAGGTTGGTGAATTGCATTCCTCTTCAGAAATCAATAAAAAAAAAAGTGAGTTCACCAATATTTTGCAAGGCAGGTTGCAGAAATGCTATCTTAATTTCATACAAAATTAGGAATATTTAGTTTCTTCACAGCGCAATATCTCCATTTCTAGTTTCTACCTATCTTTCTATCCATATTTCTAAAATCTATCTATAATCTAGGTTGCAAGGATATATTCATTTAAAGTTCTCAAATGCATGCCCACAAACAAACACGTGTAGTTAGCGCTTACAAATGCTGAATGTGTACTTTCAAATAAAATTCAGAACTCAAATGAACATAAGTCCTAAAACTTTTGCCGGCCTTTCCTGACACAGGGGTGACATTGGCAAAGTGAGCCATTTTTTACAGTATGGTGGTCAGCCTCATACCAACCAATAAGTCAAGGAATACTCATTTTTTTTATCTAATCTACCTTTTAGATTTTTCTACTATTCGTATTTCCTATCAGCCACATCACTATATCTCAGTATTGTTGACATAAAATAATATAAGAAATTAATATTTTTATATCTCACAGACATAAATCCATATTTTTCTTATTATTTCCTTCAATATGACGAATTTATTAGATGCCCACGACAGATATATTAAAAAAAAAAAGAATATTGCTTTTCCTAACGATTTAATTCATTTTCGTTACATATATTATGCCTTGACTTATAGATTTATATGAGGCTGACCACACACGCTGTAAAAATGGTTCGATTTTCCAATTTCACCCCTGTTGCAGGTAAGGACGGCAAAAGTTGCTAGGCTTATGTTCATTTGGGATTTGTTTTTTTAATTATTGTAAGTAGCACTTACATATTGATTTGGTTAGTGCACTTGAAATCTAACAAGATGAAGTTCCTAAGACACGTTAACATTTAAAATTAATATTAAATGCATGCCCACAAAGAGACAGGTGTAAGTTCGCGCTTACAAATGCTAAACGTGTACCAACAAAATAAAATCCAAGCCTCAAATGTATATACACCCTGAAACTTTTGCCGACCTTCCCCGAAACAGGGGTGACACTGGCAAAGTGAACCAGTTTTTACGGTATGGGTGGTCAGCCTCATACCAACCTATAAGTCAAGGAATATCTATCACAGGTACATTCCAATATCCACTTGTACCATTAGTACGAGTTGCAAAACTTGAGAAAAGTAAAGTTTACGGAAAATATTAAAGAGTGATATCTCCCAAAATCTTCCGTTTTTGTTTCTTACACTATATGGGCTTAGCAAAAGAGTTACAGTGATGAAGAAAATCAAGTTCAAACAAACAAAAACGGCAGATTTTGGAGGAAATCCCTCTTTAATTATTGCCGTAAACTTAACATTACTCAAGTTTTGCAACTCGTACTAAGGGTACTGAACGAGCCTTTATCCGTTTTATTTGTCCCATTATCAAATCATCGACATTTCTGTGAGTCACATTTAGACGCTGCAAGTCTTCGCGGTCACCGCGCTGTGTGCTTCTGCCCACAAATAACCCACCTGTGTGTGTGACAGTAAAAAAAGCTCCACACTTATTTATACATCGGTGGACGCGGTATTTGAAAGATCACGCCAGTGTAAAAAAACTCAAAACGAGAAGTCAAAACTGAAGACCGAATCAGTCAGATAATCTGAAATCTACGTGACTAAAGGCCCGATAAGGCGTTAGTTAGCACAGCTTTATACAGAAAGAAAAGGACAAGCAAGAGAAAGTGTGAAAGTGAAGATTAAAAGAAGTCTGTTGAAATGGTTTGGGCATATGCAGAGAATGAATGAGGAAAGACTGACGAAGATAGTATACGTTGCAAGAATAGATGGATGTCGTGGTAGAGGAAGACCGAGAAAGGTATGGATGGACCAAATATCCGAAATTGCGAATGAATGGAATATCCAGAGTTATAATAAAAGAAGATCCTGTATGAAAAAGATTATGACTCTTGAGGAAATGAAAGAAGTATGTAAGGACAGAAAGTAATGGCGGTTGATCTGTAATGTTGGCGGCTAGGGTTTTTTAAATTGGAATTTGTTTTCTGTTTTAGTTTTGATGTCCATAAGTACATATAATAATTTATTGATTTTAAAAATGTAATTTGTCGTGTATGTTCCTTGACTTATAGGTTGGTATGCGGCTGACCCCCCCATGCTGTAAAAATGGTTCACTTTGCCAATGTCACCCCTGTCTCAGGGAAGGACGGCGAGAGTTGCAGGGTGTATGTCCATTTGAGATTTGGTTTTTACGTTGTAGTTTCACATGCGGCATGTGCAAGCGCGAACTTGTACTTGTCTGTGGAAATGCATGTATTGTGAATTTCCAATGTAACACATCTTTGCAACTTAGATTAGATTAGATGTGATGCAGTGGTCGAGGCGTCTGCTTTGTCTACCCGGAGTTCCGGGTTCGACTACCCATAGCGGACGCGGGGAATTATTGAGTTTTTTATTGGCCGCCGCTAAAAGGCGTTTATCGACAAAGATTCAATTATTGATTTGAAATAAGTAGTAGAACAAAAAAAACATAAAAGAAGTCGCACTATACGTGCAGCTGAGTTGCGTTTTTTTTATTTAGTTGCGGTCAGTGCTAAACGACGGTGCAATTATATTTTGGGTGATTGATGACTCGGTTTACTTTTGCCAACGCCACTCCGGTTTCACGGAAAGGCGACAGGAGTGGCAAGTTTCACTTATTACGTTCATGTGAGGTTTGGTTTATTTTGTAAGTACCATACGGCATGTGTAAGCGCGAACTTGCACCTGTCTGTCCCAATGCGGCAAGAGTTACAAGGTTAATGTTCATTTAAGTTTCGGATTTTCTTTTGTAAATACACATGCAACATGTTGCATAAAAGCAAACATAATATATGTATCTGCTTATGGGCGTGCAATAAATATGAATCCAACAATATTTGATGTAAATACATTTTTGCAATAAAGTTGGATAGAGAGAACGAAGATTTAGGGGGAAAAATGCTGTGAAAAAAAAGATGATAAAAAAAGAGTAATTACCTACATATAATGAGGTCTGCATATGAACTGACATAGATAAAATTGAGCCGTCACGCAGCCGGGTTGCTAGAGAAAAGGCATACAAATATTTTGTTATTGTTTGCTAAGAACGGCAGTACCATACAAGAACGCCGAGAGAAAAGTTTCAAATTCAAAAATGCTCCGATTATGCAAACTGAAAGCTTTTACCTACCTGGTATAGTAACATAATCAATGTTTAATTGACCTTAAATAGGATTATAAGATATTTTATTTTTTCATTGAAATAAATACTGCACAATTTGAATTAATATTATTTTTTTTATGTTTTTTATGTATTTTTTTTTTTATTTGATTTGTCATTGTCCTGAGGATGCCTTTTTAGGCGAAAGCGTTTGACAGAGTTAAAATAATAAAAGTGAATTGAAACAGTGTGTTTATTTAATTAATTATACAATGGACTCTCGCTGTGTAAACCACCAAACCCTGAAAAATATTAATATTATTTAAATTAATGTGTAGGCATGAGATTTGTATGAAGCAAAATAAATAATTTATCAGAATCAACTTTTGACAGAAAATGGTTTTCCATTTGCGAACCTGAAAGTCCTACTCCGAACTGGCGTTAGTGAATATTCAAAAATATTATAGAGCACACTTACAAAAAAAAAAACATAAGTGGAACAATAATTTGTACATTTTAATTTTATCATTTTGCCTGTCGACCTTCCCTGAAACATGGGTGACATTGGCAAAGTTAACCATTTTTTTACAGTATATGTGGCCAGCCTCATATCAACCTATAAGTCAAGAAAAACAAATAGAAAATAGAATTTCAGTATATAAAACAACAGCACCTTAAAAAAAATCTACGTAAAAAAGCCAGTAAGTATATCTATAAGAATCTATAATCTAAGTTGCAAGGATATATTCATTTAAAGCTCTCAGATGTATGCCCACAAACAAACACGTGTAGTTCGCGCTTACAAATGCTGATTGTGTACTTACAAATAAAATCCAAACTCAAATGAACATAAGCCCAGCAACTCCTGCCGACATTCCCTGAAACAGGGGTGACATTGGCAAAGTGAACCATTTTTTACAGTATGGGTGGTCAGCCTCATACCAACCTATCAGTCAAGAAAATTCGATTACATAAAATTAAAAATAATGATAGAGTAAGCCGCCAACATTAGAGATTTACCGCCATTTTTCTGTACTTTCATACTTATTTTATTTCATACTATATTCTGCCGCCGCTCCACTAGGGGTGGCCGGTATGTCCGCAGATTTGCCTTCACTTTCTTTCTGTCCTTGCATATCTATTTCATCTCTTCAACATTCATCACTTTCCTCATACTATACTTACTATTCTCTTACTTTCACTCTGCTGGTTTATTTTTTTCGCAATGTCACCTATTTGGTCTACCATCGACAATAATAATTACATCATCCGAAATACTAAAAACGCCTAGGGTTATGATCGTGTTAGAAACGCAACTAAGCTACACATATAGTGTAACTTCTTGCCTGCGTTATCCCTGAAGGGGTCGCATATGGCGTTTCGGGACCTATTTATTTTTACAGGTAAGGGGGCCGGCCTCACACCAACCACTTTCAGTTGAAGTGGGGTTTCCCAGCTCCCGGGGGGGCTGGTTCTCATTTCTTGTGAAGGCTGAGTAAACCTTTGAGATCGAACCCTTGCTCTCGGCATGGAATGCAAGCATTCTACCAATTGAGCTATCGACCTTTTTACGAGCTTGATCGTCGTCGCTACAAAGCGCCAATTCTCAAACAAGACCCAGTTGCTGTAAGGCTGGATGGACCTTTGGTGACCGGTCATTGTGTCAGTCAGTGTAAATTATAATCTTTCAGTAAGCGCAGTGCACAACAAGCCATCTGTCGGTAATGTTGAGCATGTACCTAGCAGGGGCGCCGACCAAGCGTTTGTATTGTTGAAAGATATAAAAGACTCGAATATGACGAGAGAATAAAAGCGGGGATCCTTTGTCAGGTATTTATGATAATTATTCCATCAGTCAAAAGGTCAAAAAATACTGAACCAGAGAGATAAAAATATTCTTAAGAATTTGTACTTGTGTGTTGTGTTTGTCCGTGTGTGTGAAGTCTAATCTAATCTAATCTAAGTTGCAAGGATATATTCATTTAAAGCTCAGATGTAAGCCCACAAACCAACAAGTGTAGTTCGCGCTTACAAATGCTGAATGTGTACTTACAAATAAAATCCAAACCTCAAATGAACATAAGCCCCACAACTTTTGCCGACCTTCCCTGAAACAGGGGTGACATTGGCAAAGTGAACCATTTTTTACAGTATGGGTGGTCAGCCTCATACCAACCTATAAGTCAAGGAATATGAATAAAAAATTACATTTAAATATATAAAAGAACAAAACCTTACAAAGAAATCTATACAAAAAAAGTCAGAAATTTCCTATGCAAAAAATGTAGCAAATTAATACACCAACATTAGAAATCACCATTGCAGATTAGCCGCCACTTCTTCCTGTCCTTGCACACTTCTTTCATTTCATCCAGAGTCATAACCTTTTTCATGCAAGTCCTCCTTTTATTATGACTCTGGATATCCCATTCATTCGCTATTTCAGAAATTTGATCCATCCATACTTTTCTCGGTCTTCCTCTACCACGACATCCATCTCTCCCGAAATAAATACATTTTAGGTACTTATAATGATAATATATTTTTAGAGATTGCTAGAGTGTTTGGTCGGATGTTCTAGTAAAGTTTCGCATGTAATAATTCTCAATCATCGAGAATTAACTTTCTTCTTTTTGCGCCACTTCTATCGAAGATCGGCGATCATCATGGCTATTTTGACTTTAGATGTTGCGGCTCGAAACAGGAACTTGGTGCTTCTGCCGAACAACTGTCGCAGGTTTTTCAAACACAATGTCCTTCTGAGATCTTCTCGCCTCAATCTCACCCTGTATGATAAGATAAAGGAGACGGTACTTCTCATTTCTCAAAATGTGAGCGAAATACATCAGCTTTCTCTGTTTAATGGTTGGCAGAAGCTCCTTTGTAGTTATTTATTTTACAATTAACTTTATTCTTACTATAAACTAAGGGCCAAAACTCTTGTGTGGCTGGAGAAGTCAGCACTCCATTGTATTGTGCAGGTGTAACCTGTAAAGTGACTTTGTATCCGAAGTTCGAGCATCAAAATCCAGAGAAAACCTTAAAACATCCCTCAAGACACACTCCTTCGCCGCGATAACACAGAAAGCGCCCTTGGGGTGACAATCTTCACGAAACGGCGCTATACCAAGTCATCGTCATCAACCGATTCTGAAATAATCTAATCTAATCTAAGTTACAAAGATATGTTACATTGGAGATTCACATTAGATACATGCATTCTCACAACCAGAAATGTACAAGTTTGCACTTGCACATGCCTCATGTGAGCCTACAACACAAAAACCAAATCTCAAATGGACATACACCCTGCAACTCTTGCCGTCCTTCCCTGTAACAGGGGTGACATTGGCAAAGTGAACCATTTTAACAGCATGGGTGGTCAGCCGCATACCAACCTATAAGTCAAGGAACACATAAATGCATAACAATATAAATGACAGTGCTGTGCTAAAGCATATTGTCATGAGAGATAGAGATAAGAATGAAGGGTACTTAAAATATGAATGCTAGTTGAAAAAGGATGTGAAAGTACAGGTAAGTCCAAAAGAAATCAGAAAAGCAGAAAAATTGCAGCAGCTTGTGTCATTAAATATGAAAAATATGAATGAATGTCATTATTCCTATTAGCTACAGCCATGTACTTTCAATCTGTATTGGCTTGCAGGTATATAATATTTATTTCTTGCATTACTTTCTAATATTACATTGTTGTGTACTTTCCTTGACTTATAGGTTGTTATGCGGCTGACCACCCATGCTGTAGAAAATGGTTCACTTTGCCAATGTCACCCCTGTTTCAGGGAAGGTTGGCAGGAGTTGCAGGGTGTACCTATGTCCGTTTGAGATTTGGTTTTTATGTTGTAAGTTCACATGCGGCATGCGCAAGCGCGAACTTGCTCATGTCTGCTAGTGAGAATGCATGTTATGTGAATTCCCAATGTTGCATATCTTTGCAACTTAGATTTGATAATTAATTAATAAAATTAATAAATCAATTTTTCACCTCGAGCGCTTTTGGAGTGTTACAGACACAATTTTCACAAAAAAAACTCAAAACAAAAATGTGTGTTAACACTCCGAAAGCGCTCGAGATATTAAAATCAACTCGTAAAGAAAAAGCTATGTTTATTATCTTTGCATCATTAATTTAAAATGAATCTTCACAACGTATGTACTTAAATAAATAAAAACCTTACAACTTAAAAAAACTTTTTAGCCATCTTGTTTAATTAATGAAAGTACATAAATACTTAATTACATATTATTACAGTGAAATTCTACGTAATAAATATTCATTACATTCAGTGTGAAGCCAAAATTTAAATAAAGCGAAATAGGAGAAGCAATGGCGAGTTTAAATCATACAAAAAAGTACCCCTAGATGTGACGTCACATGGCCGGATTGCTTCGAACTGTGTGTGAGTATATTCCCCAGTAAATCCTCATCCTGTAAATGGAAAAGTGTATGGAGCATACAGCAGCACCCCAAGCGAGTGATTTAGTGTTCATATAATTACAGTGTTATTCGCACGTAGGATATTGTTCCGAATGTGTTATTGTGTGTAAGTGCATTCTGTAGATGTAGGTAATTAAATAATTTTATTTTTATTTGTTAGAGATTGTGTGAGTGTTTACTCGAATATTCTCATCAGAATGTTCTGGCGAAATCTCGCATATGTCGGTTCTCAATGTTTCGAGAATAACTCTTATTCTCACCTATAAATAAAGACCAGGATGCTCCGTGGCCAGACTAGTATCTAAGCCGTCGAGCTATAAAGTTCAAAAGCAACTCTTTGTACGAACCGAATGTGACCGCATCTGAAATAGATTTTGCAAAATAAATGACGGCCATTTTTTTATTAACTTGAACCCAATAAACAATGTCAATCGCAATCACAACAATATAAAGTGAAAATCGCGCACAAAAAATGTTGATCTATGGATCAGCTGTTGTTGTGAATAACACTGAAGGTAAGAACTAACCCCACTGGTTTAGTGCATAATAATGCAATATTCTTAGAATGGTTTAATTGGTGAGCGTGTTTTTGTGTGAATCACACCACAAGAGCCCTCTGCGAACTTGATCGTCGCTCTAGAAAGCGCCAGTTCTCAATCAAGACCCAATTGCTGTAAGGCTGGATGAACCTATTGTGATCTGTCTTTGGTTAAAAGGCAATGAATTTTCCAACCCAGCGAGAGCATTTTTGAAAATACAAATCGTATTTTTTGTGCTCCGCCGGGATTCGAGCTCACAACCTTCCATTTACGAGTCCGAAGCCTAACCACTGGACAACAGACCGGTTTTAGTCCTTAGGTTAAGTACATAATAATGCAATATTTTTAGCTCGAGGAATAATAAACAGGTTTGCGACTCTCATTAATCTTCCAAATATACGTAATTTAAAGAAGTTACGATTTTCACTGTCTTTCTTCAACACTTTTTTACACAGGGCCCTATACTGACTTTGTTTTCAGTATCTTTACATATAAATCCGCCGTTGTCTACAGAATCGCCGGTCATTTGATATCCTTAAGCTTTGGTAACCCAAAGAAGCCAAATACAGTCAAATTAATCGAATTTCATTAAATTTCGGTCAAAACAAAGCAGCCATCTTGAAATACTTCTTCTTCTCTTTCCTCTGTATTGACTTTTGATAAAAATCGTATAAGACCAATTCACAATGTATGTAATGAATATTTTTCCACTCCATCGGACCCGCAACACGGAAAGCACGGTCTCCGAAATTTGTGCAGTTCTGACGGCGCTTCTGAACCAAATTGATCGCACCATCGCCCGCAGACCTGAGTGTCTGCCTCCTCATACCCATCTCAACAGACGAAATCATGTATGCTGGAGTGATGTTTTCCGGGATCTGTTGCCGTGGTCTGTTCCCACAGACCACGGCAGTGAAGCTTCCGGACGTTTCGCCCATTTCTACGGTGGGCTTCTTCAGCGTGAAGTATGATGATGATGAAGATGATCTTGATGAGAATTGTGATTGATGAAGATGATCTTGATGAGAACTGTGAACTGTGTGTGTGTTTCAAGTCAAGCTCATCTTCATCATACTTTACGCTGAAGAAGCCCATCGTAGAAATGGGCGAAACGTCCGGAAGCTCCAGCTCCCATAGACCACGGCAACAGATCCCGGAAATCATCACTCCAGCATCATCAGCCGGCCGTATAAGCCTAAAACTCTTATTGAAATCATGCATGACAGATGATGTGGAGCCAAGCCATTGATGGCTTTATATAACATCTTACAAACACAGTACACCACCTTCTCTAGGAAGCGAGGCTTTAGTTTGGTTTTCCTCTTCAAAATATGACCTACCCGCTTTTTTTCTTCTATACTTCCTGCATCCTTGTTGGATTTCATTTAGACCTATGATGTCACCTTCTTTCAAATTCACATCTCGAATGCCTCTAGGCGGTCCCTTGCTATAGCATGTCCGACATACATAAAAACAAAGGCAAAGTTTAAATATTGATTGTGGTAGGTAGGTACTAGCCACGCACTTAATACAGGCGAAATGTGACAGGATATTGGTCACCCCCAGCAGAAGCCTTTGCAGTTTATTGTATGGAAAACAATAGGGCTGTTTTCGAATAATTATTGTCAAGGGTTTTATTGATTTTGGAAACACTACGCGTGTGGGTTAGTTGCTGTATGACCGATTTCTACTCGCTGAACTAGGGAACCGTTCAACATAAACTATACTTACGATTTTCGCGAATTCAATTCAATTAAAAATTCGGTGATTTATTTTTACACAATTTATTCCAGTAGGTACCCTTAATACGAGTTGCAAAACTTGAGTAAATTAATGTTTACGGAAAATATTAAAGAGTGATTTATCCCGAAATCTTCCGTTTTTGTTTGTTTGATCTTTTTTCTTCATCACTGTAACTCTTTTGCTAAGACCACACAGTGTAAGAAACAAAAACGGCAGATTTTGGGAGAAATCACTCTTTAATATTTTCCATAAACTTTACTTTACTCAAGTTTTGCAACTCGTACTAAGGATACTGATATCGTTCACATACAGAGTCACTTTACACGTACCTACACCATACAACGGTTGATAGGCTTCTCTCGCTGCAGAGATTTGGACCTTAATTTATAGCAAGAATAATGATTATTCTTGAATCATTGAGAATTGGAACATGCGAGACTTTACTAGAACACTCGAGCAATCTCGACTAAGTAATACAAATAACAAATATCAATTATATAAGTACCTAAAATCTATTTATTACTAGAGAGACTTCACAAACTTAACCACAGACAAATAAAACACACAATTACATATTCGTAACAGAATAAATCAGAGGAGAGAAAAATCAATTTTTCAATTGTGTTTTTTGCTGGGTTGAAAAATTCATCTGCCTTTACCAAAGACTGACAGAAATTCATTCTTATCGTGCCTTTTGCATGGCTAGCCCTGTGATGTGGAATGCTCTACCCCATGAGCTTAGAGCCGTAGAGAGTGCATTGCGTTTAGGTCCGGATTGAAGACATGTTTGTTTCCGAGATGTTACAGTTGAATACTGCCCTTGCAGTAATTTATCACAAAACGACACTATAAATATCCTCTGTGTTATTATTATTATTCCCAGTAGCAATACACATTGCCTTATCAAATGTAAGTTTGACAAAATAAATCTGAAACGTCTAAACTTTTGCTGTTCATTTCCGAAAAACGTTGACATTTCGCGTGTTGAAAGCCGTTATGCCAGTCGGCCATCTTTGCTTTGCAAATGGCGACCGCGTGTACCTACGTTCGAAATTCAAAATATCCACCATAGACTAGGAATGCCCTTTTGATCGATTGGCAGTACTGTTATCAATCGTTTCTCAGATGTAAATACGCGAATGCCTACTAAACGATTTCGCTGCGTATTCAAACCATTTATATTCAAATTTAGCTCGTAGAAAATACCCTAGACAGTTTATTGATCTAATGCTCTCTACTTGGAACAACTCTGAATGATACGCACTGTAACAAGACATCAATGAAAGCAGTCAGCGTTACAACAATGGAAAATGAACCATCAGTAGCTAGAATAGATGGATGTCGTGGTAGAGGAAGACCAAGAAAAGTATGGAAGGATCAAATCTCTGAAATAGCGAATGACTGGGATATCCAGAGTCATAATAAAAGGAGGACTTGTATGAAAAAGGTTATGACTCTGGATGAAATGAAAGAAGTATGCAAGGACAGGAAGAAGTGGCGGCTAATCTGCAATGTTGATTTCTAATGTTGGTGTATTCATTTGCTACATTTTTTGCATAGGAAATTTTTGACTTTTTTTGTATAGATTTCTTTGTAAGGTTTTGTTCTTTTTTATATTTAAATGTAATTTATTATTCATTCATATTCCTTGACTTATAGGTTGGTATGAGGCTGACCACCCATACTGTAAAAAATGGTTCACTTTGCCAATGTCACCCCTGTTTCAGGGAAGGTCGGCAAAAGTTGTGGGGCTTATGTTCATTTGAGGTTTGGATTTTATTTGTAAGCGCGAACTACACTTGTTGGTTTGTGGGCATACATCTGAGAGCTTTAAATGAATATATCCTTGCAACTTAGATTATAGATTATTATAGATCCTGGATAATATACTTGTAGACTACAAGTATATTATCCAGGATCTATAATAATCTATAATCTAAGTTTGTAGTGTCTCTTTCATGGGTGGCATAATTTAGGGGATGATCGAGTGGACGGCCACCATTGGTTCTGTTTTGCCAGTGTCACCCCTGTTTCAGGGAAGGTCGGCAAAAGTTGCACGGCTTATGTTAATTTGCGGTATGGATTTTTAATTTGTAAGTACCCATTCAGCATTTGTAAGCGCGAACTTACACGTGTTTGTTTGAGGGCATGCATTTGATATGAGCTTTTAATGTTAATATATCCTTGCAAATAGTCATAATAATAATTAGGCCCGGTAGTTTCATCGTTAGCATAGCGACTTTATACAGAATGAAAAGGACGCACTTATGTCAATCGAGTGGGTAGTTTTTTTTATCAGTTTAAAGTCACATATGCTAACGATGAAACTACCGGGCCTAAAGCAATTTTAAAACCAAACTATAGTTTTTCTTGGCACATATTTCCTCGAAAAGGCATCGATCTTTCCGAGATAAGAATAAGCGATGGCTCTTTTGTCTTTCAGAGTGGCCGGGTAGTATACAACACATTAACATATTTGCAGAGCATAAAAGACAAAAGGCTAGACGGAAGTTAGTACTATGGTATACAACTATACAGTGATGATTTATAAGGGCGTTGTAAAGACGACTCTTAAAAATTTGCCCACTGATAACGCGATGATGTTATCATTTATAATGCATAGACCATGTCGGGGTTATAGCCGCGGGGGCCAAGAGGGCTGATCTTTCTAGCGTGTTTCGAATGGAACAACGTTGGTTCGATCCCCGCTTGGGTCACTTGACTTTAACTTTGACCCTGGTTCAACAGATGTTATTGGGTAATTATTATTTAATAATTCATTAATAATAAACAATAATGAATTATTAAATGATGATATTAATACCTGTTTCTGGCCAGGCAGAATAGGTTGGTGAATTGCATTCCTCTTCACAAATCTATTTAAAAAAAAAAAAAAAAAAAAAAAAAAAAAGACCATAGACCAGCCATACTCAACCTGCGGCCCTATACACATTTATTATCAGGGACGTGATTTACAAAATCTGGCATTCTACATTTCGTATACAGGAATCAACTTACTGATTCTCACCTTGATGACGTATTGAGGATAGCATGCAGCAATTATAAACCCGATTTGTCTAAAATTGTTGAAAAATCATCACATGGGTCCTTCTTAGTTAAATGCTCTTTGCTGGGTTAAAAAAATGATAAAAAAATACCTTTACCAAAGACCGGTCACTAATAGTGTCCATCCAGCCTTACAGCAACTGGGTCTTGCTCGAGTATTAGGGTTTTGTAGCGACGACCAAGCTTTAAAACACCTCTGCAACACTACAACAAGTGTCATAGACCCCTAGAGTCTCTGAAATCTAGGGAGTCTCTCGCACAGGATTTCTTTAAAAAAAAATGTAACTTTTTTCGTGTTACTAGAGACAACACAAAAAAAGTATAAAAAAAAACACCATTTTACTCTACCAGTGGCTGGGTGTCTATTCCCATTTGACCCATAGACAATAATCTTCTAGAATTTACGAAAATATGTCAAAAAAGCCATAAACGGTATTCCACAAAGTCTCACCTCGATTCTTGTCATTAGAGAAGAATCATGAGCCATTTTGCCGGTGAGTTGCATCTCGAGCGCTCAAAATGTATGAAGATCTATGTTACGGAGGTTATGTTGCGAAGATTTTGAGAAGTATTTATTTTAAAAAGGTGAAATGTTATTCCTCCGTAAAATAACATATCATAATATTAAGAAGTACTTCAGTATCATATTTTTAATTTAGAATTCGTGGTTTTAAGGTGAAAAACTTGATCGATGAAAACATTATAAGTACTTTTATTGCAATTCCAATGCAACGTTATTTTATACGATAATAATCTCAGAAAATTATAACACTGTCCAAAATATGTAAATAATAATATTATTTTAAATTCCCAGCTGACTTTTGCGAGAGCGAATAAAAATATATGATTTAGAGTGAGACAGCATGATCAAAAACAACGTTGCCAAATCGTTTTGATAGAATCGTATTAGACAGAAACACTTGCATTGCAGAATACGAGGCGGCCATTTTTTGTGAATCTTGATTTCTGGGACTCGAGATTTTTGTGAGAAATGGGAATAGCAGCCCTGGCTAGTTTTACCTGTAATTATCAAATGGCGTTTAGGTATTGAAATGAGACAGGTATTGAGGTATCTAACTGCTACAGGTACCTTATCCACTGGGACGCAGAATGTGTAGCGTGTATTGTCGTTGCCCATTGTTTAACTGCGTGCATTTTTTGCATACAAAACAGGTAGATCAGAGTAGAGGATTCACGCAAAAACTTGAATCATATTTTCGTTCAGGTAAACTTGCATTTTGTGACTTGTCATATTTTACTTGCAGCTATTTAAACTATTAAAAAACGGTTCATCTTGCCCTTTCAGGGAATATCTTCAAATATTAAAAAAAAAAAAAAAAAAAACAGTTGTAATTCACTTACCAAACCCTAGCAAATATAATGAATGCCAGTATGGCAAATAAAGTATGGTGGTATAATTGTAAGTGAATTAAAACTGTTCTCTTTTTAATAAATACAATGGACTTTCACTGTGTGAACAATCAAACCCAACAAATATACATAATATCTTCAAGAGTTGCAGGGCTTATGTCTATTTTAGATTGGGGTTTTTTACGTTTTAAGTTCACATGCGGCAAGCGTCGGCGCTTATTTATAAGTGTCTGCTTGTGGGCGTGCATTAAATATAAGCCTTAAATGTCAATATATTTGTGCAACACAAGATTATAGATGGATAGATGTCACTTGTTTTACAATGGTAAGAATAATAATATCGACACCTTAAAGGTAAAACTAAATGAGTGCTGATTCGCTGATTGGAGAAATTATGGCTGAAATATAGGATGGCCACTCATACTGTAAAAAATGGTTCACTTTGTCAATGTCCCCCTGTTTCAGGGAAGGTCGGCAAGAGTTGCTGGGCTTATGTTCATTTGAAATTGGGTTTTTATATTGTAGGTCCACATGCGGCATGTGTTAGCATGAACTTATACGTGTCTGCTTGTGGGAATGCATTTAATATGAATCTCAAATGATATATATATTTGCAACGTAGATTAGATTAGCTCTACTAATTAAAAGTAAAAATAGTTCCTGGAAAAATGATTGAATGTGTTCGAAAATACCGGTTCATGTTTAAAACGAACAGTGCTCTTAAAAATGTTTCCACGAAGACAGGATTTTGCTAGATAATGCGTAAAGCAGCAACAACTCATCTTCATCTGAGTCGCTGGACATCGTGACCAGTGGCATAAACTGAATAGCGTCGAAGTCGTTCAAATACTAAGTACGCGACTTTATGGCGTTTTAGCACTGACGCGCGTTAAAAACGCTTCCTGTTTGACGAAGCATTAATTCTTTAAAAAAAGAAGTAAAAATAGTTTTAGTGTTGCCAACTGCATTTCACTTAATTTGGCGAGCGGTAGACATTTTTTTAGCGCGGTAGGAATATTAAAATAAATACGTAACGATAAAAATAGGTAGGTATCTACCGCACAGACAACTGGCCGGCACGGGAGTGAGAACTACAGCCGTATAAATACACTTTACATACCTATAAACCATAAGTCAGTGATGCACAACAATTTAGACAACTTTGTCGTCCGGTCGATATCTCAGTTGGTATTGACCGCACGTACTTGCATTCCATGCCAAAAGCCCGGGACCGAATCCCACCGAGGGTGTCAAAAATTATTTCCCGTTTCTTTACTTCAAACCCAAAATAAATACCGACAAGGTTTACTCGTACCAGCCCCCTTGGTAGCTGAGAAACCCCCACTTCAACTGAAGTGATTGGCGTAAGGCCGACCCCCTTACCTGTACAGTAAATAGGTTCACTTGCCACATGCATCCCTTCGGGGATCCAGATTTTCACAACAGAATCATTGATAATTTGGCTTTGACATTTTTTTTTCATTGCCTTTTTAGTGTGAAACAAACGCCGGGATCCGACACTAACAATAATGCAAATTATAAAAACGTCACTCCTGTTACAAGGAAGTTCGGCAAAAGTTGCAGATTATATCATGAGTACACATGCAGCATTACGTGTGACGTTGCAACTATTGCTGGAGTGATGTTTTCCGGGATCTGTTGCCGTGGTCTATGGGAGCTGGAGCTTCCTGACGTTTCGCCCATGTCTACGATTGGCTTCTTCAGGTCAGGGCATTTTCATCATCACCATACACTTCACGCTGAAGAAGCCCATCGTAAGCATGGGCGAAACGTCCGGAAGCTCCAGCTCCCATAGACCACGGCAACAGATCCCGGAACACATCACTCCAGAATCATCAACCGGCCGTGTATGCCTAAAACTCTTATTGCAACTCTTGCCTCCTTTTCCGAAACGGAGTAACACTGGCAAAAGTGTCTAGCAAGTTTTTAAAGACATAGGGGGTCAAGCCTACCAACGTAATATAAAATATTAATCAATCATATTATCTAGGTTTTTGGCAGTTACTTCGTGAAAGTTCATTTTAATAGATTAAAATAAAAATCTTGAATATATATAGATTAAATATATATTATATATATATATTATAATAGATTAAAATAAAAATCATGAATAATTTTGAAAACCTAGAAATCCAAAAAAATATTAATTCAGTAAATAACCTCTTAAATAGTATTATATTTCCTAACACTTCTCCCCTACTTTCTATGTTTCCTACTACACCCCGCCCACATAACACTCCCCCCTCCTCCCCCTCAGTAATTCAAATCCTCACGTCATAATGTATTGTATTTGTATGTTAGTTTATATTTACACCTGAAGATGGGAGGTATTGCTTCTCCCGAAACCGGTAGTGTTTAAAAAATAATAAAAGCTCATGTGAATTGTAACAAATAAGTTTTTTATTTTAATCTATTAATCAATCAACCTGCTATCTAAATCTAAGTTGCAAAGATATGTCTCATTTGAGATTCATATTAAATGCATTCCTTCAAGCAGACACGCATAATTTCGCGTTCACACATGCCGCATGTGGACCTACAATATAAAAACCCAATCTCAAATGAACTTAAGCCCTGCAACTCTTGCCGACCTTCCCTGAAACAGGGGTGACATTGATAAAGTGAACCATTTTTTACAGTATGGGTGGTCAGCCTCATACCAACCTATCAGTCAAGGAAATAAAAAGGCTATTCTTATTCTAAAATCGTTGCCAACCACTGTGTTGCCAGGAGATTCGGTCGGCCCGCCGAAACACATCTCGTTCGCCACTTTTTGTACCTGGCTGCATTCCGGGCGCGCATTTTTGCAAGCGGGCAACATTCAGCGGTGAAAAAAAAACAACACACAAGACAAAAATAATGATAGTCATTTAGTTGTGTGCTAATATAAAATACAAATTACAATAAACGAAAGTATTGACTGATAAAAAACGAGTTCTAATTAACTTTTAATCGTAACTAAGCTGCACATACAGAGTAACTTCTTGCTGCGGTATTTTATTATTTTAATATCAGTGTTACTAAGGTTTTCAAAATTTGAATTCTCATTTTTCATACAATATGCAATATAGATTTTAATTTTATTGTTTAGTGATTGTTTTATGTGTTTAACTCATTGGTTTAACTGTAATTAATTTTTGTGCTCCTTGACTTATAGGTTGATATGAGGATGTCCACCCATACTGTAAAAAAATGGTTCACTTTGCCAATGTCACCCCTGTTTCAGAGAAGGTCGGCAAGAGTTGCAGGGTTATGTTCATTCGAGATTGGGTTTTAAATTGTAACTTCACATGCGGCACGATATACGTGCCTGCATGTGGAAAGAATGAATGATGATAGACTGACAAAGTATGTATACAAAAAAGTATGAAAGGAAAAAGAGGGAAGGGACGACCGAGAAAAGTATGGAGTGATCAGATTGAGGAGATTGTGAAAGAATGGGATATACAAAGTGAGCGTAAAAGAAGAAAATGCATGAAAAAGGTGATGGATATGAAGGAATTGAAAGAGGTGTGTCAGGATAGGAAAAAATGGAGGCAACTCTGCAGAGGCTCTGGCCACCCCTAGCGGAATGGCGACAGAGTTACAGTTACAGTTGTGAAAATGCATAAGAAATGTAATGTGAATCCTCAATGTTACATATCTTTGCAACTTAACTTAACTAACTAAAATAGGAATGCAATTCACCAAACTATTTTGCCTAACCAGAAACAGGCATTATTCATTGATAATTCATTATTTTAATGAATTATCAATGAATAATTACACAACGATATCTTTCGAACCAGGATCAAAGTTATTGTCGATAGGACACGGCGCAGGCGGGGTTCGGACTTGCAATTGTTTCTATAATAATATAATCTAAGTTGCTAAGATATATTAACATTTAAAGCTCATATCAAATGCATGCCCAAAAAAACACGTATAGTTCGCGTTTACAAATTCTTAATGGGTAGGCACTTACAAATACAATTTTTTTTTTGCAACTAAGCTACACATATAGTGTAACTTCTTGCCGCGTTATCCCCGAAGGGGTCGCATGTGGCGAGTTGAACCTATTTATTTTTACAGGTTAGGGGGTCGGCCTTACGCCAACCAACTTCAGTTGAAGTGGAGGTTTTTCAGCTCCCGAGAGTGCTGGTACTCATTTCTTGTGAAGGCTGAGTAAACCTTGCCGGTATTTTATTTTGGGGTTTGAAATAAACACCGAAACGGGAAATCATTTCTGACACTCAGGGTCAGAGCCTCAATCCAAGCCTCAAATGAACATAAACCCTAGGTACAACTTTTGCCGAACTTCCCTGACACAGGGGTGACATTGGCAAAGTGAACCATTTTTTACAGTATGGGTGGTCAACCTCATCAATAACCCCTCGACCATACTATAATCTAAGTTGCAAGGATATATTCATTTAAAGCTCTCAGATGTATGCCCACAAACCAACAAGTGTAGTTCGCGCTTACAAATGCTGAATGTGTACTTACAAATAAAATCTAAACCACAAATGAACATAATCCCCACAAATTTTGCCGACCTTCCCTGAAACAGGGGTGACATTGGCAAAGTGAACAGCTTATTAGCAAAGTAGCAGCGACATTATAAGCTAACTTGCGGAATCGGTAACGCAGTCACCTGTTCTGCTGTCAGCAGGTACACGGAGTACCTACCTACATAATATATATTTTCAGGTATTGGAGATAAGATTGTACGGCTAGATAAGGCACCTAGAAAAAAAACTACGCGCCATTTTATCTTATCAACTTTTTGTTTATAATACACTGACTAAAACCAAACATAAGAATAACTGTGTAAGTAAAACAAATATGTGTAAATCGGTTAATTTAAATTCTACTACTTAAAATACTTCACTAAAGTCCAGTATTTCCAACGTGAGCACAGCGAATTGATACTGAATGAAAAAGATGCACTTATTCCATTCGTGTGGGTAGTTTTTTCAGTTTAAAATCACTCAGGCTAACGTTGAAAATACCGGGCCTTAGAGCGAAAGTTATGAACACTGAGAAAGCACAGGAAAACGTCCTTCAGAACTGTAACTGTAACTCTATCGCCATTCCACTAGGGGTGGCCAGAGCCTCTGCAGAGTTGCCTCCATTTTTTCCTATCCTGACATACCTCTTTCAATTCCTTCATATCCATCACCTTTTTCATGCATTTTCTTCTTTTACGCTCACTTTGTATATCCCATTCTTTAATAAAAATCATATATAATATATAATCTAAATTCTAAGTTGCAAAGATATATTATCATTTGAAATTCATATTAAACGCCTACCCACAGACACGTGTAATTTGGCGCTTACAAATGCTGCATGTGTACTTAAAATAAAAAAAAATGCAACTTTTGCCGACCTTCCCTGAAAAATGAGTGATATTGACAGAGTGAAGCATTTTTAACAGTATGGTTGGTCAGCTTCATAACAACCTATAAATTAAGGAATAAGAATAACTCTGTAAAAAATGTGTACATCGGTTAATTGAAATTCCTTACAAATGAAAAACTAAATCTCAAATGAACATACAACCAGCAACTTTTGCCGACCTTTCCTGAAACATGGGTGACATCGGCTAAGTGAATCATTATTTACAGTATGGTTGATCAGCCTACCAACCTGTAAGTTAAGGAATCATTTCCATATATTTATTATACTTCGAAAAAATAGATTACCTACATTTCAATTAATGAAACATAAGAAAGAGAGTAGACACACTTTTTTAGTAAGATTTTTTGTACAAAAAAGTTTTCCTTGGTTCTTTTCAAATTAAAAACTTTTTTTTGCAGACACCGGACAAAAATAGCAGTTTTTTTTTGTTTACCTCTATCTGGCGTTCCTCCTTCCACGCTCTCCACTGTGACATTCCTGGACTCGAACAAGGGTCTGGTTCTCATACAAGAATCCCCAGGATCCTCCGCCAGGGTCCTCCTGGGGTCTCGAAAATCATTTTCAACACTTTTGCAACGCACACAATTCACAAAAACAATCAAAACCACCAACCATGCGGAGCACATTCTCATACCACCTAAATAGCACTTCATTCTCAATTGTTTTCTGTTACAATCAATGTAAATTGTACCGGTATTTTTGGTTATATTTATTGGTATACCAAGACGAGAGTCACCGTGTTTCGTTTGATCCGAGAGCGTTCACTCCGCGACATGCGACGCGCACGAGAGTTCGCAGCAGACTGAAAGGCGCGGGGTTGGAGGGTGGTGTTCACGCGGTTTGAATTTCCCGACTTGTATAAAAAATGTTCCAGTTATTTTCCCAATAACGAAACAAATGGCCCCCTGAGTGCTTGTTTGTCTTATGTACATCAGAGTTAATTTCACATGAGCAATGTTTGTATGTATACTGGACCAATGTGTCTTATGAAAACTGGAAATTGATTTTTAAAATATTTAAAACAACTCTCCCATTATCGTGTTTTACGTTTTTTTCTTAGCTCAGATTGTGTAGAATGTGATTCTTTAGACAATTTTATTGAGAGGTCATCTTTGAATCAAATGGTGATTAGCCAAACAAGCACTGGGGAGACAACAAGTATTTTGTTTTGAGCATTAAACCGAGTCAGAAATGCCGAGGATACTTCCAATATGGAATCCAAAAGGTAAACTCTTGACATCCTTCAAAAAGCTAACATTTGTTAATTTCGGCCACATAATGAGAAATATTCATTCCAACATTTCATTATATAGAGAGAAATGTAAGAAAGACGAACTCCAGGTCAAAGGAAAACATTTTGATTGAAAAACCTGAGACACTTTTTTTTTTTTTAAGAAATCCTGTGCGGGAGACTCCCTAGATTCTAAAGACTCTAGGGGTCTATGACACTTGTTGTAGTGCCGCAGAGGTGTTTTGGTTTGGCAGAAGCACAAGATCCCTGTTTTTGTAATAATGTAGTAGGGACAAATTGTTATATTGATCGCCAACCTTTACTAAAGAGGCACAAGAAGACAAATAAAGAGATATGTGCTTGGAAACATGTTTTAAAAATATTTTTCCATCTTATTTCCATACAAAAACATGAGATTAAGATAATAGAAATGCACGTGCCATGGAACGTTAACCGTTATACAATGAAAATAAAATAATTAATAATAAATCACGAGTCATATGGAAATTGATTATATCAAATACATACTTTCCTCAAAGTACGAATAACACCGTAAGAGCTTAAAAAATTTAGCACACCAAATGACTCTGATGCGCCATGTATTTATTTTGTGTTGATCGATGATTGTAGAAGGCAAGTTTACACAAAAAGATGAGCTCTCATTTCTTATAAAGATTCTCAACCACACGTCACATTTTTTTGTCTATGTCAAATGTGCGGACTTAACTCAACGGCGTTCAAAAAAGTTTACCTTTGCCAAAATCCAAAAAGTTTTCACACAATATATTTTCCCCACATTCAGGTAAAAAAATCTATCAGTTCACATGCCCAAACTGAACAAAGTGGTTTTCCCGGCTACTAAATCCTGCACTCTACACAAAAACGCATTCAATACCCAACCCACAACATTCCAGGCTTTAAATTTCATTCTATACCACCAATGTGTGGAGAGCTTTACTCGCAGACAGCATCTAAATTTCAAAGGCATTTCGCGCACGCGAGACTATAATATCTCTACCTGAAAGTTCAGAAGCAAAATGATGCAAAGTGTGAACACAAAAATGAACCTTATTTTAAGTGCAATTAAATGTAAAATCCTTTGTAATTTGTGTGATTTTTCAGACGTTTTGGCTCTGCAGTGTGGAAATGCATGGTTATATTGCTAGTTATTTATTTAGTCGTAAAGGTTCTAAGTTTAGAATGATATTTTACGACTCTCGGTAAATTAGCCATAGTTTGGGAATTGGCACAGCGACGTACTGAAGCTTGCACTCACATAAGGTACTAAATAAAAGTGAGAATCCAACTTGACTAATACGTTGGTATGAGGCTGACCACCCATTCCGTAAAAGAATGTTTCATTTTGACAATGTCACTCCTGTTTCAGGGAAGATGGACAAGAGTTGCAGGGCCCAATGTTCATTTGACATTAGATTTTTATGTTGCAAGTCCACACGCGGCATGTGTAAGCGCGAACTTGAACGTGTCTGCTTATGGGAAAGCATGCAATATGAATTTTAAATGTAATATATATTTGCAACTTAGATTATAGACCTAGAAATACGTACCCCTAAGTAGTAAGCGTTTTTACTATCCTATTTAGTAAATGAAAAGTTTTTTTATTTAATTTAAAAAAGAACACAGTTAATTACTTTAACTTCTAAGAGTTAACACAGTTAACACTTACAATTTATTTTTTGGCTCGAACGTTTTCGCCTCAAAACGGCATCCTCAGGAGCAGTGAGAGTTTGTCCTGTCACGTGCCATTATGCCATTGCGTCACTATGCCGTTCTATCCTGTCACGGTTTTTCGTATCCCGTGCCAGGAATTTACAGAGTAGAAACAAGAGAAGAGCATGCATGAAAAGAGTGATGAAATTAGATGAGATGAAAGAAGTATGCAAGGACAGAGTCAAGTGGAGGCACTTGTGTGGAGGTACCGGCCACCCCTAGAGGAATGGCGGCTGGATACAAGAACAAGAACAAGTGCCAGATAGAAGTCTTGTAGTAGTCTATATAGTGGTTAACACCTGACTCGTAAATGGAAGGAAGTGGGTTCGAATCCCGACGGAGCCCAAAAACTAAACCATTTTTATTTTCAAAATATGTTCTTTGCTGGATGAAAAATTCACGTACCTCCGCCAAAGACCGGTCATTCAAGGTCCATACAGCCACAGCATCCAGCGTTACAACTGGGTCTTGCTTGAGAATTGACGCTTTCTACAGCGACGACCAAACTCGCAGAGGGCTCTTGAGGTGTGATATACACAAAAACAGGATGATAGGTTGCAGTGCCATACAAGCCAGTTCCCATCGGCTTCCCTTTTAAAATGATGCAACAAAGTAGTTAAAAAATATAGGCACAAAGTAAAGAAATGCATTTAAAACCAAAGAAACAATACATATTTTTTAGACTTTTTAAAGTTTGTGTATTCACACAGTGAAAATTCATTTTTATAAATAATTATAAAAAATTATAAAAAACACAGAGTTTTATTTTCACAAATTGAGTATTTATTTCAACCTCAAGTACTTTCGACTTATTCACATCATTATCAAGAGGATACTTTTTTCCCCATTGAAACCATGCAGTCTACTTTATTATCATTATTGCCTCATTTTAAAAGGGAAACCAATGGGAATCGGCTTGTATGGCAAGCTTCACCACTGATAGGTTGAAACAAAGACATATTGTCTATTTTCAAAAAAATATTTTCTAGTCCACATATATCATAAGTCAATGCACTAGACGGAGTGATAGTAGGCTGCCATGTGGTAGGAGTATGGGACTAGATGAGGGGGACGTTGCACAGGCAGCGGTGGCTGCGGTTAATCAAGTAGGCCTAGTCCCACCAAGAGTTGTCGTACAATTTATGATAATGATGATGAGTAGTGGAAGGGCAATTGTTATCAGGTAAAGTAAATATAATTTTTAAAATATTTTATTACAAAAACAAAATTTTAATTTGTATTGATACAACATATTGTAATAATCAAAACACAAAAGTAAAGACACAACTAAATAATCCAAATTTTAAAATTACACAGCGTCTCTAGGATAGAACATTGCGTAAGCTCACCTCCATAGTGTTAATCGAAAATATCTATGAAAACTAAATCACTCTCTAAAAGTGCCGTCATATATTACATACATTTTCAATTTAAGCAATGGAGATTCTTTGACTTATAGGTTGGTATGAGGCTGACAACTTATACTGTAAAAAATGGTTAACCTTTCCAATGTCACCCCTGTTTCAAGAAAGATCGGCAAGAATTACAGGGCTTATGTTTTTAGATATTGGGTTTTTATATTGTAAGGCTACAAACCGCATGTGTAAGCGGGAATTTTTACGAGTGCTAATGGGAATGCATATTATATGATGAATCTTAAATGTTACATATCACCACCTTAAAGGTAAAACTGAGAAATCGTGAATAAAACATTTTATTGGGTTATAAATTGGGATATACAAAGAAAGTGTGAAAGGAAAAAGAGGGAAGGGACGACCGAGAAAAGTATGGAGTGATCAGATTGAGGAGATTGTGAAAGAATGGGATATACAAAGTGAGCGTAAAAGAAGAAAATGCATGAAAAAGGTGATGGATATGAATGAATTGAAAGAGGTATGTAAGGATAGGAAAAAATGGAGGCAACTCTGCAGAGGCTCTGGCCACCCCTAGCGGAATGGCGACAGAGTTACAGTTACAGTTACAGTTATTGGGTGAAATTTCTCATAGTAAGTGAACTAATTACAAGGAAGTGCTCATGAAAACTACTAAACTACAGGATTGTCGCACTTCCGTAGTGTTTTCTTTCCTAGAAAATAGGAAAAAGGTGCATTTATCTGAGAGACCCATGTTAGCTTTGTGTGTCACTTAAGGCTTGTTCGCACAAGGCGACTATTTTAGTCGAGTACCGAGTAATTTAGTGGTGGGCGGGGCCACAGAGTATGTAGGTTTATAGAGAGCGGTCTTAGAACAAAAAAAATGTAACCGAGTAGTATTTAGTATTGTCTAGACACATAGGGTGACCAATACTCTCTCAACGTCTTCGAAAGGAAAATACTTGGACGTATTTATGGTCCAATAAAGGACGGAAACATATGGCGAAGAAAATATAACTCCGAACTGTATAAGCTGTACCAGGACGCTGATGTGGTCCGCTCAATAAAGGTCAACAGACTGCATTGGCTGGGGCACATTCAGTGAATGGACCATCGGAGCCTGGAGAAGACGAACCCGGAGGGACGCCGGACAGTGGGAAGACCACGTTCAAGATGGCTGGATGGAGTGGTGGCGGATTGCCGTGCAGTGGGAATGTGGGACTGGAGGAGGAAGACGTTGGATAGACAGCGCTGGCAGCGGTTGCTGAGGGAGGCCAAGACCCACCCTGGGTTGTCGTGCCAATGATGATGATGATGATGAGATACATAGGGTAGTTACTGGCGCTATCCATCGTTTCATATAAAAATAATACTACTTGGTTACATTTTTTTTGTTCTAAGACCGCTCTCTATAAACTTACATACTCTGTGGCCCCGCCCACCACTAAATTACTCGGTACTCGACTAAAATAGTCGCCTTGTGCGAACAAGCCTTTATTCAGTTTTATTTTCAACATCTTGATATCTTTACAACTTAGCTTAGAGATTATAGAGGTAATAATTACACAATGTTTTACACTTGGGGTACAGGAATAAAATAGACAAAACTTAGGCCATATTGTATTTATATGAATGTGATTTTGGTTCTCGCCTGGTTCACTTGCCACACATTCAATTCCTCATACTCTTCAATACAGGCGTCAACCTGAAACAAAACAACACATATTTTTCACTCCAAGTCATATGGTTTAATTTCTTTTTCATCAGTTGTCCAGTCAATAGCTCAGTTGGTAGAGTGCTTGCATTCCATGCCGAGAGCTCGGGTTCTAATCCCACTGAGGGTGTCAGAAATGATTTCCCATTTTGGCATTTATTTTAAACTCAAAACAAAATACCGGCAAGGTTTACTTTACTAGAAGCCACTTTTTTTCTAGATTTTTGTTTCATACTCAACGTACCTATGGTGAGTAATAGGTTGGCATGAGGCTGATCTCCTGGTCAGCCAACGTAAATGGTAGAAGATAAGTGTCGATATACCATAACGTTGGCTGCTGTTTTATATGGGCCAATAAATACTTGCAACTTAGATTAACCTTTTCACTTCTGAATATTCTGTCTATGTATCTACCCCGAGTACAGAATACTTTTTCTAGCACATTTATAAAACATTTATTGTTTTCTACCTTAATTGATTGACGACACTTGTGAACAAACTATGTGCACAGTCACATGTATTAGTTATTCAAGAACAACTATCACATAGGTTTAGCTCATTTCACTTGCAGACTTTTGAATTGTTGAACACAGGTGTCAGGGATAAGTTCAAAGTTGGATGACGTCCATGATTGACAGCCGCACTCTGTGCAAGTTTACACTTGACGCCTATGTGTGTCACCCGCAGTTAAGGGTTAAAGATAGATCATGAGGTGGAACGTACCTGGTCAGGCTTGAATCCTTTGTCCACGCATCTCTCGATGACGTTGGATATCTTGACGGTCTTGTTGGCTCCTGCCACTTCTCTGATGAGGGCAAATATCTTGTCCGACACATTCACCGTTCTGCAACACAAACAAAAATGGCATGATGAATTCAGTAAATAGCATTGGCCGAAATTAGCCACTGGATTGGTTTGAATTAATAAATAACAACTGCAATGTTTGTTTTACTTTGGTTATTCCTTGACTTTTAGGTTGGTATGAGGCTGACCACCCATTTGTCAGGGAATGTCGGCAAAAGTTGTAGGGCTTATGTTCATTTGAGGTTTTGATTTTAATTTGTAAGTACACATTCAGCATTTGTAAGCGCTAACTACACGTGTTTGTTTGCATTTGATACAAGTTTTGAATGCTAATATATCTTTGCAACATAGATCATAGATAATATTTTCAGCAGGAATTTCAATAATTGAAGAGTAAAATTAACATGAATAATTGTGGTTAATATTAATGTTACCGAGGTTAGCTGTCAACTGTCAGTGGAGCAGTATGAACCATTGGTGTGAAGTAAGAAACGCTTACGCTGACCCACCTTCGCAAATAAGCGAAATTAGCAAAAAACGGCAGAGGCAAATAGCCAGCACAACAAGGCACTATCTTTACAGGAGGATGGCAACTCGCAGAGACAGATGGCTAACACAAGGCGCTGCCTTCACAAGAGGATGGTGACCAGCAGACAAATGGCTGCCACATCAAGAAACTGCTTCTAGGTGATAATGATTTGGATGAATTGAAGGTAATTTACCTGTGCGCATTGGGATCATCCACATGCATCAGGGACTGCTTGGACATCTCCATCAGCCGAATGGCCTCTGCTACGTCTTCCTTCTCAACAATGTCGGTTAATCTGGAAACCATACATAACAATTATCATCTTCTGGAAGTGACTTACTTATGTATGTCGGGCGCGTGCATAGGGTATAGGCTAATACATTTCAGAATAAATATTTTCTTCTATTCCTTTAAAATAAAATTGACTGAGGTGCTAACGATGATGATGATGGATGATTTATTTCCGGTGGCGCCGTTTAATGATCACAGACCATCTCAAGCGCGCTGTGGCTCTTTGAAAACAGCATTTTCTGAAGGCGATGGTGGGCTGGTCAAAGCGAAGGTCGACAGGCAGCTTATTCCAGGCAACTGGCCCGGCTACCCCAAAGCTCCTGTCCGCAAAATTAAAAAAAAATGATGGCTCCAATCAAACTTAAATTTTAAATCTGAATATCGGGGGCCTAGGGCCGCCAGTGATCTAATCCAGGCATGCTTGAACGGTCTAATAGGTCGTAATGAGCAAGTGCTTGTCATAAAAGGTGTACGACATTAGCCGCTCTTTTGTATTTACCTGAGTCTTGCCAGCGCTGTGGACAGCCGGAGTATGGCCAGCAGGTTCCTGGCTGAGGTAAAGGTCACATCTCGGGAGTTCCTGGCCTCCTTGCGCAGTTCTACATAGGAAGCTGGAAATA
This sequence comes from Agapetus fuscipes, assembly GCA_951799405.1. Lineage (NCBI taxonomy): Eukaryota > Metazoa > Arthropoda > Insecta > Trichoptera > Glossosomatidae > Agapetus > Agapetus fuscipes. The sequence goes on along the minus strand of OX637343.1, from coordinate 10,184,504 downwards.
AATAAAAGGTTGTGTTATTCTTTACTTACTCTGATATTCAGGATTCAGTTGCCTTTTTTCCTGAAGACATGACATCTTGAATAATTTTTTGCACTCTTTAACCCTTAAATTGCGGGTGACACGCATAGGCGCTAAGTGTAAACTTGCACAGAGTGCGGCTGTCCATCATGACATCATCCAACTTTGAACTTGACATCTGTGTTTAACAATTCAAAAGTCTGCAAGTGAAATGAGCTAAACCAGTTGACTGGATACAGCTGCAGCTATCTTACCAACAATGTAGTCAGTGAGTCCCTCAGGAATGTGGGGCTCCTTCCTCTTGCAGAGGGAGATGTAGCGCCGCATGAGACCCATGTCCAGCGCCTTCACCCGGGACGGGGGCTGCTTGCTGTGGGCGTGCACGTACGTGATGTGCCGCGCCAGCTCCAAGTCCTTGTCCCTGGAACATGGAATAATAACACGTTATGATTTTAGTAGGGGTTCTCCTTTAATTAAACTGCAATTATTTATTTTAACAGAATTTATTTTACACGGTTTAGTTCACAATTTACAATTGTTGATAATCTCTGCGTATATTGGTTTCACCGCAAAATGCTCCGATCGACTACTCCGTTGCTGCCCCATCACAGTCCCTTTATAAATGTACAACAGAGATCTTTCTTGCATATTCCAGATTATTCGATCTTTGTTTTAGATTATACTAGACAGCTGTTCCACTAGCATGATGGATTATACACACACTATTGTGCATGTACAGGCGTACGTAGGTATTTTGTAGTTCGTAGTTCATAACACTATCGCCATCATCCTAGTGTCAGACTGTTCTATGTATGCATGTACAGTCGCATGTAGGTAATCCAAGTCGTAACAATATTGATGCTGTAAGGAGTCTGGCAGCTGCCTTCATAGTCTCTCACTCAGGCTCACAATATAACATATACATCAGGCTTATTTGTTTTTAAATTAAAAATGAGAAGAGAGTGCCGTTTTTGTGTGTGTCACACCTAAAGGGTCCTCTCCGATCACAGATGAGACTTTTAAAAAAAGTGTCTCTAGTGATCCATGAAATACATCCACAGATTTGGAGTTCTTCACTCCCGGTGGCAGTCTGTTTCACTCTACCGGACCCGCAACTCGGAAAGCACGGTCCCCGAAAATGCAAACATACATTTTGTTGTTGGTTGTTAAGGACCGTAGTCCCATACAAGTGTGAGGCTTGCTCACCGAGAAAAAAAGAGTCCATTGCTTTCAGTTTTGTTACCTGTTTGGTTTGTCCTGGATCAGCCAGAGCAGGTCAAACCTAGAGAGCAGGGCGGCGGGCAGCTGGATGTTCTGCTCTATGCTCCTCTTGGGGTTGTAGCGGCCATATGCGGGATTAGCCGCGGCCAGGATGGACACGCGGGCATTCAGACATGTCATGATTCCAGCCTGGAACAATAACATCAGGTAAATTTCATATACAACATAACAGGAGAGTGCAACTCAGACAGGCAAATGTACGCTGAAGAAGCCCATCGCAGACATGGGCGAAACGTCTGGAAGCTCCAGCTCCCATAGACCACAGCTAAAGATCCCGGAAAGCAACTCTCCATCATCAATGTTGATACCTGTTCCTGGCCAGGACAAATGGGCAGCTGAATTGCATTACTCTTCACAAATCTATTTTATAAAAGAGAAAATAAAATGAGAAGGTAGGGAAATCAGGAAAAACCCCAATTCAAGTGAAGTTTACCTGTCAAAATAAATAGGTTTCACGTGCGACATGCGCGACCCCTTCGGCAACAATGCAGTACAAAGTTGCACTATCTGTGCAGCTTAGTTGTTTTTTTTATTGTCACCAAAGCTATAACCTTTTCAATCAAAAAAATAATGTTTTTTTTTAACACACTGACACGAAGCAACAATCACAATACCTTGGCAATACTGATGGTCTGCTGCTCCATGACTTCGTGGATAGCCGTCCTATCCACCTCCGCCATCTTATCAAACTCATCAATGCAGCAAACACCTCTGTCCGCCAGAACCAGGGCACCTCCCTCCAAGGTCATCTCCCCGGTGACAGGGTCCTTCATGACCGCGGCCGTAAGACCTACGCCGGAACTGCCGCGGCCTGTGGTGTATTGGGACCGCGGCGCCAGACGGTCTATGAAACTGAGCAGCTGAGATTTGGCCACTCCGGGGTCGCCCATCAGGCAAATGTTGATGTTGCCGCGGATCTTCATGCCGTCCGGTTGCCTGAAATAAAAATGGCATAATATACTCATCACCAAGCTTACATAGAGGAGCAGAAACTAACTCACTGCATTGATACATACTGTCTACCACATTTGTCTCAGTCCTGTCAAATGTGCAAAATATGTTTTTACATGTCAAATTTTATGTTTTCTAACTTTCTCCATTTTGTGTTTTGACACCCAATTACAACACTATCATAATGTCATAAAATAATGCCTTTTTCCTTTTTTTTATTCATAATGCATGCGTCAATGTTCAGACTGCTCCGGGCATAGTACGCATGCGGCAATGCTACCACCTTTTTAGCAACATTTTTACATTTGCCCGAGTTTCTTGTACACATGGAAATTCAACTGTGCAGTTCTTTGTTCTCTTTCTTACTAATGACGATTTAAGTAAGTAGGTTGAAACAGATGTATTTTGTCTCTTTTCATTAAAATAATTTCTATTCCACAGATATCATTAGTCAATGATGATTGATCAAGAAGCATCATACTTGTCCACGCCTCCCACCAGCAGCAGCAGCAATGCCTTCTTCACGTCCTCGTGTCCGTATATCTCAGGGGCGAGGCTCTGCGCCAGGCGGGTGTAGAAGTCCTCGGCCGTCAGCTCGGCCAACTCTTCCTCTGTCAGGTCGTTGTACAGGGAATCCTTGTCGTCAGATTGATTCAGGCAGGTGATGACCTGATTGGACAATATCACAAGATAACATTCACACATTGTACAGCTCATCCCTTGATATACAGTAGAGCCTCGTTAATCCATTGAGCCCCTAAAAACACAGAAGAGTTCAAAATACTGGGGTGTTCGGATTATAGTATGGGACAATTTCTATGAAGGTATGCACCGTAGAAATGGCCCATCTGAGAAGTATGACAGGAAAAACACTGAAAGATAGAGTGAGAAACGAATGGGTTCTAAATGAATGCGGAGTAAAAGAAAGCGTGAAAGTGAAAGTTCAAAGAAGTGTGATGCGATGGTTTGGACATATTGAAAGGATGAATGAAGACCGACTGACAAAAAGAGTGTATAAAGGGAATGTAACAGGTAAGCGTGGAAGGGGAAGACCTAGGAAACAATGGATTGATCAAATAAATGAGATTGCGAATGAATGGAATTTACAGAGTGGAAACAAGAGAAGAGCATGCATGAAAAGAGTGATGAAATTAGATGAGATGAAAGAAGTATGCAAGGACAGAGTCAAGTGGAGGCACTTGTGTGGAGGTACTGGCCACCCCTAGAGGAAAGGCGGCAGGATACAAGACAAGACAAGACAAGTGAAAAATACAAAATTGGGATTTATTTGTGTTTTATTTATTTAAGCAATCTTCGATCGTAATTCAAATTACAAAAAAGTAACAAATATTTTATATTGTCCTAAATATTTCCTTTTGCATACTACTTTAGAACAACAAAATCTAGTATTAATTTTTGCTTTCATTTGGCAATTTTTTTGAGAAAAAACATCACTTTGAAATCGCTGCAGCAACAATGTATCCTGACTTGACCCGCCGTTTTCGTCAGTCCATTGAATGCATATGTTGAATGCCTCCACAGCCTCAGCGTGGCTTATTATCTTAATTCCTGGGTCAGCTTCTTCTTTATGATTGACTTCTTCTTAACCCGAACCGTTACAAGAGAACGTACATTATTATCGACGTTTCGTTAGCGACGTAGCTACCATCTTCAGGAGACACCCTCTCTGCACGACGACTGAGAATGAACTGATTTTTTCATTTGTCTAATATCCGATTAATAAATTTTAATTGTGAAAGTAGTTATTATTATTGTAAATATATAAAACGACTGTAACTACAACCTAAGCCTAACAAGTATTTCTACTGACTAAACTATTGACTGGAGCAAGCTTCTTTCTCCTGAAATGAGTGTTGGATTTAATAATAGCTTAATAATAATAATAATATTAGGATGATTTAATTGGTGAGCGCTGTTTTTGTGTGTATCACACCTCAAGAGCCCTCTGCGAACTTGGTCGTCGCTGTAGAAAGCGCCAATTCTCAAGCAAGACCCAGTTGTAAGGTTGGATGGACCTTTCAGTGACCGGTCTTTGGTAAAGGTTTTATGATTTTTTTCAACCCAGCGAAGAGCATATTTGGAAATAAATTGTATATTTTTTTGTGCTCCGCCGGGATCCGCATCCACAACCTTCCATTTACGAGTCCGAAGTGTTGCCAATGGACTACGGACCGGTCCAAGAAATGCCAACGACACGCGGTGTACCTAAGCGGTCACCCATCCAAGTAGCATCCCCGCCCAATGTTGCTTAACTTCGATGATCTGATGGGAACCGGTGCTTTCAACACGGTAACGTCGTTGACTTCTTGTTGACTTGTTTATGGTTACGGGCGAGTAAAATAGTTGTCTATTTCCGTGAAAATAATTTCTAGCTTACATGTGCTTCCAGGTATGTCTCGCTCAGCAGTCCATTGACGGCCTGGGCAAAGCCAGTCTTGACCAGCGGCAGGAAGACCCCGGTGATGGCAATGTGGTCCCCGGGCTGGGAGTGCCTGGTGGTCTCTCCGCGGCAGTACACGGTGAGCGACCGTGGAATGTGACCCACGGGGACTTGATCCGACTGTGAAAGGTCAATGGTTGCTCAAAGTTAAATGTGTGCCATGTTCTCAGCAATAATCCTAATAATATTTGAACAATAATTATAATACTAATTAAGTTAATATCAATGATGAAGTAAAAAAATGCAAAAAATGGTTCACTTTGCCAATGTCACCCCTGTGTCAGGGAAGGTCGGCAAAAGTTGAAGGGTTAATGTTCATTTGAGGTTTGGATTTTATTTGTAAGTACATATTTAGCATTTGTGAGCGCGAGCTACACGTGTTTGTGGGCATGCATTTGATATGAGCTTTAATTGTTAATATGTCTTTGCAACTTAGATTATAGAAGTAGAGCTATTCTTAGACATTTTGGTCGTCCGTTGAGCCCACGCTTTGACAAACTAATGATGCCTAGGCTGGAAGTCTCATCACCACGGTGATTCTTACCTACCGAATATTGGTAATATTAGTATGAAGATTAATCAGCTGTTCACTTGCGGCCATCTTGGATTGACAGGTCTTCATACAAATATTACCCATATTCGGTAGGTAAGAATAACCGTGGTGATGATACTTCCAGCCCAGGTATCATTAGTTTGTCAAAGCGTGGGCTCAACGAACGACCAAAATGTCTAAGAATAGCATCGTATGAATACTTCACCAAGATACATGCAGAATACTTTTTATTCAAAGCATCACACTAATAGGGTGAAATACCTGTTCCTGAATCTTGATCTCCTGGAACTTGATGAAGCGCGACCCTCTGGTTTGTAGATACAAACGCCCTCCACTCTTGTTGACCCTGCAGTCATCACCCACACACGACCCCAGCGGGGTGAAGGTCATGGAGTGAACTGGCTGGTAGGTCTCAGCGCCGCATTGGTCGCAGGTGTACGTCGCAACACACATCATGGGCTTAACTTCAGTGCAGCGGGTGACAATGCCTACAAATTATTCATATTAAAGGTCAAGTTGAAGCTAATATGTGAAATTAGAGAAGGTGTCCCACATGGTTCCAACATAGGTCCTTTGTTTAATATAATGTATTTAAAAATCTTAATTTATCCTAAAGCATGTCCGGTCGATAGCTCAGTTGGTAGAGTGCTTGCATTCTACCCCGTGAGCTCGGGTTCGAATCCCACCGAGGAGGGTGTCAGAAATGATTTCCTATTTCGGTGTTTATTTCAAACCCCATAATAAAAATACCGGCAAGGTTTACTCAGTTGTACCAGCCCCCTCGGGAGCTGGGAAACCCCCACTTTAACTGAAGTGGTTGGCGTAAGGCCGGCCCCCTTACCTGTCAAAATAAATAGTTTCAACTCGCCACATGCGACCCCTTCGGGGATAACGCGGCAAGAAGTTACACTATATGTGTAGCTTAGTTGCGTTTATGTCACTTCATAATGAGGTATATCAAAGGCAAACAACCAGAATAGTTCGTTATTTTCATGTATTCAAAAATATTAATTTACCCTAAAGCAGTTCAATACCATACCATAGAGTCGACACAAATGATATGGAAAAAAATGTGTGAATGATTGTAGAGTTACTAGTTAACATTATTTGCTACGATTAAATAATACTACAAAATAATTGCAATGCTCAGACTTCATTGCAAAATAATGGTTCAATTTAGGATGTAGTGGCATTGGGCAGAGACTGAGCCCCTGTATTCAGAGAGCCCTGTATTCACCAATCCTACAAGGACTCACAAGCGCTTAGATTGTTTATTATTGATGTGTATGGTTATTATATATTATTAGATTATTATGGTGTCTAAATTAAAACCAAGCTAAGTGCTAGCGAGGCCAAAGGTAAGTGTTAGTAGGATTGATGAATACGGTGGTGAATCTGTTCAACAAGGGTCTATCAAACAAAATTAAGAGTCTATATTTCTACAGAAGGATGAATAAATTTTGAAGCATTTATGACAGATTTTAAGCAGCTAGAAGTTGCACAGCATATGGGATACATTTTCAATGACGAATGATGATTGGAAGACGTACCTCTAACAGTTACCAGTTTTCCAACACTTTCGGCTTTTACTTCTCTGATTGGCTTGGATTTGCTGGTGGACATGTCTTTGAAATACACCTCACTGTAAAATAAAATACCATCAAATCAATGTAATATACTGAGGCACATAAAAATTTACTATTTACAAGTTTTTAGTGAAAAAAAAAGATCCCGATTGGGTAAAGCCAACTGAAAGATCACATAGAAGTCTGTGAAAAAGAGAATGTGCATCCGGAATGAACCATGAGACTCTCTCACACCGTAGGCTATGACTAGGAAATGACAATTGATCAACGTTCACCTAAATGAAAGAGCACATAAAAGTCTGTGAAATTGACGACACTGTAAAAATAATGTACAACTTGGACGATATCACAGTCAGCATTGTTAAAGTAAGAATCTTACCCCAACAATGGCATCCTTCAAGCTCCATTATTGCTAAAGAGCACAAACCTGTCACAGTAACAATTTTGTGAAAATGACCAAGTCTGAACTTCATTCCAAATACCTCAGAGGTCTAAACAGTCAACAGCAAAACCAGCTATGATAGAATAGACTTACTATCTCCGGATGAGCTCTGGAGGGTACTTGTTCCTTGGGTCCCTCTGTTCAGCTTGGTGTCTGTTCTGTGACTCCAGCATCAGACGATGTTCAATGTACACATCCAGAGAATCCTTGGCGACCACCTATTACAAGAAATATTGCATTTTTTTAATATATTGCCACTTCGAGGCCATCTGTCACACTTTCCACATCACCAAATATGCTGGTCCTTCACAAATAAAGCCAAAACAAATTTAATTGACAAAAGTTTTGACCTCACACGATCGTGTTGCTAGGGCTACCGAAAATATGTGTTATTGGTTGGTAAGAACCCTGGTGACATGAAGTCTTACTTACTTACTTTACTTTACTTTCTTCGGCTCATAAGCCTTGAAGGCTCAGGGCCTCCCGCACCACAATCCTCCAGGACTCTCTGTCTTGTGCAGCTTCCCTCCATGGTCCCCTCACTCCCAGAATTTCGGCATCGGCTTCAATGTTGTCTGCCCACCGCATCCTGGGACGTCCGAGTGGTCTAACACCTGAAGGGGCACCATCCAAGACTGTTCTAATGATCCTGGAGTCCTCTGCACGTGCTACATGTCCGGCCCACTGGAGTCTTCTTGATTTCATTACCGACACTATGTTAGCATCTTGAAACACGGACATCAGCTCCGCGTTGGTCCGGATACGCCACCTGTCATCTTCAAATACAGGTCCGAGAATGCGACGAAGCATTTTGTTCTCAAAGACCTGGAGAGTCTGCTGTCAAGAAATGGAACATCCGTTCCAGTGATGTTCCAAGTTTGTTGATCAACAAAATATTTATTTTACAACTCACCAGGAAGTAACATAAAAGAGTGCATAACAGAAACGGGGGACAAAGGTTGAGATGATTTGTGAACACCAAAAACATTGCAGTCGGTGTTATAGCCGCGGGGATCAAGACAGGTTATTTGGAACCGGATAACGCTGGTTCGAATCCCGCGACGATAACTTCGACCCTGGTTCAACAGATGCCGTTGCATGCACACAAGCTTCTGCTTTCGCATGAAGACAACTGGCCAGGTAAAATAGGTTGGTGGATTGCATTCCTTTCCACAAATCTATTTTAAAAAAAAAAAAAAAAAAAAAAAATTCTTACTCAATTCTGTAGCAACCGTCCTGCTCTGACAAAATAAATAAATGCATTGCAAAAAACAGGGTTGTAGGGTTTGCATGTGGTGATTCGGGATTTATCTATTTTAACGGGTAAGCGGGCCGGCCTAACCCCAACCACTTCAGTTGAAGTAGGGGTTTCCGAGCTCCCGAGAGGACTGGTTCTCATTTCTTGTGAAGGCTGAGTAAGCCTTGCCGGTATTTATTTTGGGTTTGAAATAAACACCGAAGCAGGAAATCAGTTCTGATACCCTCGGTGGGGATCGAACCGTTGCTCTCAGCATGGAATGCAAGCTTTCTAACAACTGAACTATCGACCTGTAGCTAGACTGCTACAAAGCGCCAATTCTCAAGCAAGACCCAGATGCTGTAAAGCTGAATGAACTTTTGGTGACTGGTCTTTTGTAAAAGAATATGAATTTTACAACCCAGAGAAGAGCATATTTGAGAATATAATCCAAGACCTTCCAATTCTGAGTCTGAAGCTATAACCACTAGACTGCGGACCGGTAATGATGATGGTGATTAGACTATTCAACCATTATGATCTTCCATGTCGTTTGAGTTCTTCTCTCCTCAATCTTTCCTAAGATAGTACAACGGCAAAAGCAGGAATCTCTAATGACATGATACCTCTTTTTCCTTGTAGGTTGGAAGCAGGTCATATACGACGTCAGACACCAAGTTGGTGTAACGCCTGGTGTTTTCCAAGATGGCCGACGCCAATCCCTCGTCATGGTCATGGACGTCATCTAGTTCCACCACAAATGACACCTAAAACATAAAAGTAAGTAAGATCAGAACGCCTGACACAATGTCCCTTGCAGTTATGGGTGAAACGTTACCTCTGCAATAGGTTAAATTTGCAAAATTAACAACGCACACAACTAAGCTAGACATATAGTGTAACTTCTTGCCACGATATCCCCGAAGGATTTCGCATGTGGCAAGTGGAACCTATTTATTTATACAGGTAAGGGGCCAGCCTTACGCCAACCACTTCAATTGAAGTGGGGGTTTCCCAGCTCCCGAAGGGGCTAGTACTCATTTCTTGTGAAGGCTGAGTAAACCTTGCTGGTATTTTAATTTAGGTTTGAAATAAACACCGAAATGGGAAATCATTTCTGACACCCTCGGTGGGATTCGCACCCGAGCTCACGGCATGGAATGCAAGCCCTCTACCGACTGAGCTATCGACCGGACCATATTAATATCAGAATCAGTCTTTCTAGAGTTATAAGGCTGGCCACGCACACTGTAAAAATTTGTTCACTTTACCAGTATCACCTCTGTTTCAGGAAAAGTTAGCAAAAGTTGCAAGGATTTTAAATTGTAGGCACACATGCGGCATGCGTAAGCGTGAACTTACACGTGTCTGCTTGTAGTCATGCACCTAATATAAATCGTTTATGTTAATATATCTTTGCAACTTAGGTAATTATAGAACGCCTGACAAGATGTCCCTAGCAGTTGTGGGTGTTACTTGGAAAAGTAGAACCTATTTCTTTTCACAAGTAAGGTTACCCGCCTGACACCGACCACATCACCTGATGTTGGGGTTTTTAAGCTTCCGTGGGGGCTGGTTGTGGTAAAGGTTGAGTAAAGCTTGCCGGTATTTCAATTTTGGGTTTGAAATAAACACCGAAAAGGGGAAATTATTTTCAACACCCTGGTGGGGATCGAACTCTCCTGCATCATGGAACGCAAGAACTATACTGACTGAGCTATTGGCAGAAATAGCCAAAGACCAGCAATGAAAACATAAAATTACAAGGTTTCTACATCTTTGCAACTTAGATTATAATCTGAATGGATCAAAACTGGCATACCTGTTCCCTGTGGGCCACTTTCTTTAGTTGGTAGGCGTACTTGAAGAACTTATGGCCAACTTCGTCCGTGCCGCAAAACTCGGCAAAGAACGTTTTGAAAGTTTCTGTGGGAAAAAAGTCAAAAACAAATATTATACTCAAACTTAATCAAAAACAAGAGAAAGTAAATGGAAAAGATTCGTGAAGAACTTACCCTTATCGGCGGCATAGTCGCGACCAGCCATTTTTTGTAATTAATAGAGATAATAGTAAAAATTCAGGATAAAAAAGTTTAACACCAACACAGATCAACGCTCTTTTTTGACAGTTGTCAAATTTTGCCGCGAAAATTTAGTTTTCATACCATAGAGAAAATATACAGCAAATGGTTGGTATATTTTCGTGATTTAATTTTTCCCTTTTTCATTATTTCTCTAAATATGTTTTCTATATTTTTTTCAAATTTAAACTTACAAAAGGATAAGATACATGTTGCAATACTATAATAATAATAATCTATAATCTAAGTTGCAAGGATATATTCATTTAAAGCTCTCAGATGTATGCCCACAAACCAACAAGTGTAGTTCGCGCTTACAAATGCTAATTGTGTACTTACAAATAAAATCCAAACCTCAAATGAACATAAGCCCCACAACTTTTGCCGACCTTCCCTGAAACAGGGGTGACATTGGCAAAGTGAACCATTTTTTACAGTATGGGTGGTCAGCCTCATACCAACCTATAAGTTCTTTGCAATAAATCTATGTTGAGTGCTTTAAAATTTTAAAAACAATGCTTGTTCTAATTTAAAAACATGATTAAATTAATAAAATTCTTTGACTTATAGGTTGGTATGAAACTGACCACCCATACTGTAAAAAGATGGTTCACTTTGCCAATGTCACCCCTGTTTTAAGAAAGGTTGGCAAAAAGAGCAGGGCCTATGTTTATTTCAGATTAGGTTTTTATATTGTAGGTCTACATGCGGCATCTGCTTGTGGGAATGTATTTTAAATGAATCTTAAATGATATAAAGGTATCTTTGCAACTTAGATTTAGATTAAAAAAAAAAATCAAGTTAACAAAGAAAAAGAAAAGGTTGCACTTTATTTGTATTACGAAGTGCGCATAGCAAAACATACAGCTGTCAAAACCGCAGAAAAAATAGAAAACTGTCATGGCTGCCTTTTCGGGCTGTACGTGCGTCCAATGACGTTCCAGTTTTCAACATGAAAAACACATAAAAACGTGAGTAAATCACCACATTTCTACATTAAAAATTGCCTTAAATTACTTGTTTTATTTTGTAATATTCAATATCGGTGAAAAACAAGTGGAAAGTGTTTTATTTCAGTAATGTTTTGTGCAAGTACCCGTTATACTTTTACAACACAAATCATCACAAAACATTGATTCTAACTTTCATTATTTCTTCAGAATAACAGTTTTCATTTATTTATTAAAGATACAGTAAATTTGTGTTTTCTCAAAAGATATATTTAAAAAACTGAATATTTAAGGCCAAACAAGTTATTTATTTGAAAAGAAGAACGCATTCGAATCTCGAATTTGTGTATCCATTACATTCGTCGTGTCTTTACAGAAATCTCATTGGGATCTTCTAAACGAGGTCACTTTTTAAAAGATGCTAATGATCTTAGAACAGATTCCAGAGTCGAAAATATTGTGACATCACACGGCCGGGTAAATGGAAAACAAAAATTGTATTATTGGTTGCCAAACTGTCAATCATAGACGTCATCCAACTTTGAACATATCCCTAACATGTGTTAAAGAATTCAAAAGTCTGCAAGTGAAATGAGCTGAACCTTTGTGATTTTTGTTCTTGAATAACTAATACATGTGTCAGTGCACATAGTTTGTTCACAAGTGTAATCAATCAATTAACACATCGTTTGCGGGAAACTAGTTAACTCGTCATACACCTCTTTATAGTAACGTGCGGGAGACCTGTAAACTTGTTTCGTCGCGCCTAGCGGTAGGGCGCCGTGCGATACCTACCCTCAGCGGTCCCCGATCTGTCTATCTGCCGATACAATGAGTTTGAGACGGGACGAAAAATAATAACTGTAAAAATAAACAGACAAACAGAATATTGAAATTTTAAACAAAGGATTTTGTTTTTGCACTTTCGTTCGTCTCTCCAGTAACTTCTATATCCTGCTTTCGTTAGGACGATTTATATTCGTAGACGTTTATACACTATTAGGTTATAGTTTTTTTTTTAATATGTATTAAAAATTTCAAAATAATGTTGATATTCTGTATGAATAAAATGATTTTGATTGTGAAATAGTGTTTTTTCTATGATTCCCAAGAAAGTAGAATGTTTTTGTACACAAAAAAACAAAAATATAGATATTGTGTTAAATAAATAAACGGAGACGTATTTTAAAGTAAAAAACTAAAAGTTTCATTGAAAAATATCAAATAGATCGTAAAATATAAATGTTTTACGAAAAGTCTAATGTTGGCGTGAAAATTTAAAAAAACACCCGCTCTACGCCGCCATCTGGCCAGAAAATTCCCGCATACATAGTGTTAAGGTAGAAAAGGTTATTAATCATTCAATCGCTTTTGTAGCCCACACGATGTTGGGTCTGATGTACGAGAAGCGGCCGCTGAAGCGCTCTCGTCTGGGCCCGCCCGATGTGTACCCGCAGGAGGCCCGCCAGAAGGAGGACGAGCTGACGCTAGTCAACGTGAAGAACGGCTTCCCCACCACGCCGCAGCTCAACGATGAGTTCGGTACCGCGAGGAATTGCAACGTCACCGCCTCCAAGGTATTCCTTGCGTTTGTGGTCTCTAGAATACTGTTCCTGCTTTATTGTGCCATTGTAAGGTAATGATGATAATTTTTGTGACTTCTGTCACTTCAAGGACGCTTAAATTTTATCAGAAAAATGTTATACTGCTTGTGAACACCAGGCATGCATTAAATATTAGCCTTAAATGTCAATATATCCTTGCGATTTCTTCTTCTCTGGTTTCAATCCTGTGATTGGCTTGCAGCAATTTCTTTCACTCTTCTCCATTCTTCCCTGTCTTGTGCGGCTCTTTTAAGGTCTGTGTTTACCTTGCAACTTAGATTATAAATAGATAGATTGTTCCATAATATGTCAGTGTAAGTAGGTCATTGATGCTTTGTTAAGCTTGAAATGATTTGCATTGTTCAAGGTAATTAATTCAAGGTAAATGATTATGGGCTATATTCTCAACGACAACGAAAATGCTTATTAACTTGAAACACATGGTCTATGAGTCATGTGTGCTTCCAGTATCCACTTAATATGGCTTGGAAACAAAATTTAGCCCACTCAATAAAGCACCAACAGACTGAGGATGTGTCAAAGAGCCATTGAAAGGAGAATGCTGGGAATCGGCCTCAGAGATATGGTTTGAAAGAGATCATAGAAGCACTGGTGTCACTGATGTTGTACAGCGAGTGGCCTTCTTAAAGTGGCGCTGAGCAGGTCACGTTGTAAGGCACAACCATGACAGGTGGCCGGAAAGTATTGTCCATTGGCGGCTTAGGATGTCCAAGCTCAGTGGGGAGACCCCAACTGAGGTAGATGGATGACATCAAGGGAAGTGAAGGCAGAGGATGGCTGAACACAGCAGCTAATAGACAAACATTGAGAAGATTAGGGGAGGCCTACTTTCAGCAGTTGACTAAGAAAAACTGAAGAAGAAATGATTCCAGGAGAAGCTACTACAAATAAATTGGCCCCAAATACCATGTTAATTTCCCTTACTGGCTCATTTAATAGACTTTTGGTCTACTATCTGCTGAAAAAAGATTATCACATTGCTTGAGGTGCTAGGCGTGATTATGGGCCATGACTCGTGTACAATGATGGCATTTCTTGTTTCTGCAAGTATCATAAGTTTGTCATATGTTCAAATTATGTCCATCTTAGGTTGGAGCTTACTTCTCTGGAATCCTAACCCGCAAAGAAGAACTGAGCGCCCTACCCGACTGCGGCAGAAAACGTCAACAAATCAACCCCAAAGACAATTTCTGGCCTGCGTTGCTTCGAAAACAAGGTGTAGAAGCATGGTTCAAGGATTTAGCAGGTATGATGGTGTTCCACAGGGATCTAATCTCAGCCCAATTTAATTTTTAATTAATATTATTTTCTAATTTTAGGTGGAAAGCCTTTGATGGCTTTGGCGAAAAAGGCGCCAATCTTTCACAAAAAAGAAGAGATTTTTATGACTCTGACTGAACATCAAGTTCCTATGTTAAGAGCTACTTGGTATATTAAACTCAGTTCCGCGTATACGGTTGCCGTGTCGGAAGCAAAAATTAAGAAAAGACAACTTCCCGATCCCACAACAGGTCTGTATTTATCTGTAAAATAATTAAATGTTACATTTATTTTATGTGTTGTTTTTTTGGTTTTGTAATTAATTTTTATGATGTACCTTTGTATTTATTATTTTATTGACAATATATTTCCCTACATGTGATTCAAATAAAATATGTAAACTGTTATTGGAAGAATGTTGTTTTTACGTTTTAGAATGGACTTCAACCCTGATTAAGTTTATGAAGGACCAAATACCCAAGCTTGCCGAGAATTACCAAAACCCGCCCAGCACGGGGATCCCAGACAAAACCCCACCATCATCTTCAGGTAATTTATTTTGGTATCCTCATCTCAAACTCAGATGTTCATGTTATGTTCAACCTTTAATTTACATGTTTATTTGTTTCCCTTTCTTTCAACATCTTTAAACTGTTACATGCACAGGTCTGAAATCTTTTGATTTGCCTATTTCATGTTCTTGCCATTTCAAGACCGTTGAAAATGCAGGTTTTGTTGAATTCCTATAATATTTATTTGTATTATTTCTTGAAGGAAGATTTCCTTAAGTGATCGCTTCAAGATTCAACCATTATTTATTTCCTCAGGCAACACTACTCCGGGCCCAGGACAGGCGGGCTCTACTCCGACGAGCTCCAGTCAAGCGGGATCAACTCCTGGCAGCACATCGCAGACATCGGCACCTGGAAGTCAAACACCGACCAATACAGTTCCGCACTCCCTGCATTCCCCTTGCAACAACACTTCAGGTAACTGTCTTCAACAATATAATCAGTGATATATATTTGTTGTTGTGCTTTAAGTAGGACTGTATTTTGTTGTTTTCGGAGCATGCTCTTGGAAGATGCTAACCTAGATCATTGGATTGCTGGAAAATAACAATATTTATTATTTTAAAGGGTCTAATGTTTCCATGAGTGGAGACTCGGCAGCCGATGTCCAACAAGCAATCAGGCACTGGTCCTACTGCGTTCAGCTGGCCCGCTGGCTCATTGACGAAGGTCTCATCGACCGGCATGAGATGCTTACCTGGATCATAGAACTGCTGGACAAGAGGACCGCTGATGACGGCCTGTTGAGGTATGAAGCATCCAACATATTTTATGAAAAATTCCATTAGTACTTTCTTTCTTCACTTTCTCTAAATTTTGTCACCTCTGTGAGGGGTCACCGATCATCAGAATTACATATTCCGCTTTGTTGCTGCTACTTCTGTGCCCCGAGTATAAAACATTGCTTAAAAACTCACCTCGACTGTGTAAATAAATAAAAAAGTATAAAAAGAACCATTGTCTTAAATTATGCAGTCAACAGATTGATTTCCGATCTGGTTCTTTTCTTCCTGGCATTTTACCTTGAATCCTCACTTGGAGGAGTAGATATTTCTCTACTTTCTTTCATCTTTCTATGCCAGGGGTTGGCAACCTGCGGCTCGCGAGCCACATAGCCAAATGCGGCTCTAAGGATGTGGCTGCTGCTCTTTAGTGCCATATGTAAATATTATTTTAAATCGTTCTGATCGATCAACGAGGGTTAGGCGCCGATTCTATCTCTCAGCCACTCAGTATTCATTTTTCAATAAACCCCCCACCCGCCCTATTAGCTACACATATAGTGTGACTTCTTGCCTGCGTTATCCCCGAAAGGGGTTGCATGTGGCGATTCGAGACCTATTTATTTTTACGGATAAGGGGGCCGGCTTCACACCAACCACTTTCAGTTGAAGTGGGGGAATGCAGTAAGAACAAAAGCCTTTGGATTGGGACAGCGAGTGGAGCATTGAATCCTGTGGAAGATAATTGTGATAACCAGAAAAGGACAAGGTATTGGCAGGATTCATGGCAAGTTTGTTTTATGGAATTGTTGCAGATTGCCATTGATTAGGAGCAGCTATTTCAAAAGCACGCTCACCAGAGGCTTCCGTTTCTCCTAAGCTGATTTTCGGTTACTTGTGAATGTTTTTGTTTATTATTGTATGCATTAGGTTTAAAACCTGTCATGTACTTTAATGTGAAAATAAATCTATCTATCTATCTATCTATCTATCTACCACACAATGTTGCAGACTTCAACAAAGGCTCATTGACCAATGTACTAGCTCATTTTATGATAGACATCACTGATGATTGACATCTGTTTTCAATTGCAGGTTGTTTCTCCCACTGTGCTTGCAGTACATGAGTGAATTCTGCCAGTGCTCTGTGTTGGCTCGTCGCCTGGCACACGCCTGCGCCCGCAAGCTAGCCGCCCTGTGCAACCAGCTGCACGAGAGCTCCATACAGAGCCTCAACTCCCCCAGCCTGCTGGAGAGATGCTATCCTAAGGTGGAGAGTGATCATGCCTTGCAGGAACAAGGTACAAAAGGAATACCCTCAATTTGTTTTGTTTCACTAAAGGAAAGTTTTGTTTCGGGACAAAAATTGTCTTTCTCAACCATTGAATAGAAATAAAGTAAATGAAATTCATTTCTACATTGACGAATCGGGATTAAATAGTTTATTTTTCAATTTAAGGAAAAGTATCCTATGATGAATCTTGAAATGAAGCCTAAAAGAAGAATCTCGTGTTTTTTGGTAGTTTGTTGGACATTTGTTAATGATGTAAAAAATACCTTCAATGAACATCCTTTCTTAGAACAGATCGAGCAAATCGTGAACCAAAAGTCTAAAATAAGGATCTCGAGTTTCTTCTCAAGAAAGGTAGCTTTACTTTTCCGTTTTCTTTTTCTGTTATCTTAGATCTTTTTATTCCGGAACTCTCTCCTGTGATGCAGTAGACCAGCTGGTCTTCCATCTTTTGGGTGTCTGGGTTTGGTCCTCTGCTAACATAATTTGTGTGCAACGGTTTTGTATGCAACTAATGCGTGTTTACCATTTCTTTCATGGTTGTTGCAGTCTCCAACACCAATGGAATGTCGCCGATGGACACCTCGGACCCGGTGGACGTGAAACCAAATGTCCACCAGAACAGCGTCACCATTAAGAAGGAACGGGATCCGGATAAACCGGTGACCTCTAATGCTGTTGTGTCAGCTCCGGCCAGCGCTGTCAGGGAGCCATTCCAGGAGTTGCTGTCATGCCCTCATCACAGAGAAGTCCTCTTGCAGCTCAGCACCATATTACAAGTGAGAGTTTTTCTTAATTTGAAGATAAATCTTTGTTAGTTAGAAAGAGAACAATTCTATTTGGAGTTCGGTCACACTGTTAACAGGCAAAAAAACACAGTTATCATTTATTTTTTTGCATTGTTGGCATTACTGAAATGTCACCTTTGCTTGGAAATCATGAGCATGTGTTGCATTAGTAATGGTTGGTGACTTTTGGTCAATTTTGCAAGAAAAATGGCATTAATATAAACCATAACGGCATGTGCAATTATTTGGTGTGGAAACACAAGTTGGAGGAAGCAAGAGTACATAAGATTTCACTTGATTGTTAACCTCTAGTGTGTCAGCGATTTTCAGCCATTATCCAGCCACCCAACTCTTGGTTTTGATATTAAATATCTCCAAAAATACAAAACATATCTCCTATCCGATTGCTTATCTCAAATCAAAAGACAGTGAAAAAAAGTTTTTTTTAGTGCATAATTTAGTAAAACATCATGATTGACATTTATGTACTTCCCTCCCTCGTAATATTATGATTATTTAAAATAGTAGGCCAGGTAAGTACATAAATGTTACAGAGTAGAGAAGCTTTGTAATGTTAACAAAACCTTTTTTATTTTATTTTATTTTAGTAGGACAACAAACAGCGTTACATAAGAAATAAATAATAGCAATTACAAAAAACATGCCCAATTATATGTTGCCACGGATATCAAGCTTAGGAAGTTGGAAAGAATTACAAGATGTTAGATGCTTTTTTGTTGTTATGTGTGTGTGCCATGTAAAAAAAAATGACAATTTCATCTTTAAACTCGTCAGCTTACGAGATCAAATTCAAAATTTGTTCGAAAATATTCACAAATGAAATTCCATTGTTTGAGTTTTTTGGTGGATAGTTTTATCCAATGCATGTTAAGATTTTTGATCTTATTGCTGAGTAAAAACTGAAAAAAAAAAAATCAGGACTATGAGCGTAGATCCGAGTTCTGGCATCCTGGACGCAACTAAGCTACACATATAGTGTAACTTCTTGCCACGTTATCCGCGAAGGGTTTGCATGTGGCGAGTCGAACCTATTTTTACCGGTAATGGGGCCGGCCTTAAACCAACCCCTTCAGTTGAAGTGGGGGTTTCCCAGCTCCCGAGGGGGCTGGTACACATTTCTTGTAAAGGCTGAGTAA
Organism: Agapetus fuscipes; assembly: GCA_951799405.1. NCBI lineage: Eukaryota > Metazoa > Arthropoda > Insecta > Trichoptera > Glossosomatidae > Agapetus > Agapetus fuscipes. The sequence goes on along the minus strand of OX637343.1, from coordinate 10,165,529 downwards.
ACCTTACCGGGATTTTTTTGGGGTTTGAAATACACACCGTGATGGGAAATCATTTCTGACACCCTCGGTGGGATTCAAAACCGAGCCCACGGCATGGAATGCAAGCACTCTACCAACTGAGCTATCGACCGGACCAGGTGGAGGTTAATACTTACTTACTTACTTCCGATGGCCAGATGGAGGTTAATACAATATGATTTAATTGCAGATTATTTGCCTGGAGTGCCCCATGGCGTTGGTGTGGTCTCCAGTCCCAGATGGAAGGTCAGCCCTCCACGGCAGTCCCCTGGACCTCCTGCCTGTTCCTCTGAGCGCCCTGCCAGACCCCTACATGGATAAGCCGTTCAACAAATACCCTAGAATGGTAAACTAACCATTTCCTGTTATTGTCATAGCCCGGTCCGTATTCTAGTGGTAACGCTTCTGACTCGTAAATGGAAGGTCTATAATAATCTATAATCTAAGTTGCAAAGATACACAAGCAGACACGTATTAGTTCGCGCTAACAAATGCTGAATGTGGACTTACAACATAAAAACTCAATCTCAAATGAACATAAACCCTGCAACTTTTGATGGCCTTGAATGGAAAGTGAACCATTTTTTACAGTATAGGTGGTCAGCCGCATACCAACCTCAAGTCAAGGTCATGGGTTCAAATCCCGGGGGAGCACCAAAAATGTACCATTTATATTTTCAAAAATGCTCTTCGTTGGGTTATAAAATTCATTGCCTGGACCAAAGATTGGTCACAGAAGGTCCATCCAGTTTTACAGCAATTGGGTCGTGCTTGAGAATTGGCACTTTGTAGCAACGAACAAGCTCGTAAAAACCCCGGTCGATGGCTCAGTTGGTAGAATGCTTGAATATGTATCTTGATTGTACACTTTGCCAATGTCACCCCTGTTTCAGGGAAGGTCGGCAAAAGTTGTGGGGCTTATGTTCATTTGAGGTTTGGATTTTATTTGTAAGTACACATTCAGCATTTGTAAGCGCGAACTACACTTGTTGGTTTGTGGGCATACATCTGAGAGCTTTAAATGAATATATCCTTGCAACTTAGATTATAGATTATTATTATAGATTGTAATATATCTTAGCAACTTAGATTATATATTAAAGTATAAACACAAAATTATTCTTCGCGTGGTGATTTATTTCCTCCAGTGCTTTCGGTGTTATCACACAATTATCAAGAGAACCACCATCAAATCTAAAAGAGAACAATACAAATCCAAAAGCGCTCGAGAAAATAGTTCCAACTCGCAAAAAAAACATTGAGTTTTATTTGTTACATACAATGCAACTAATCTACACATATAGTGTAACGTCTTGCCTGCGCTGTCCCCTAAGGGGTCGCATGTGGCGATTCGGGACCTATTTACCTTACCTTACATTATTATTTTAAAATTAATCTTCACAATGTCAATACACAAACTGTTAAATATTGTTGCAGATTTTTGATGCCCAACACGAGATCAATATGAGAAGCAAGCGCGCCAAGAACAAATGGTGCGCTGACAAATGGCAGACCAGCTCACAAGGTAAACTGGAAATGGTATCTTTTCTAATGGTAATGTAATCTATGTTGCAAACAAATGTAACATTGGGAATCCAAATTATATGCATTCTCACAAGCAGTTATGTATAAGTTTGGGCTTGTACGTGCCGCATGTAAATCTAAAACATAAGAACCCAAATCTCAAATGAACATACACCCTGCTTAGATGAAGAAATGAAAAAGTCTGGAGAAAGTTGTTTTTTTTGACAACAAATTCATTCAAAAACGATTTCAATTTGATTCAAAAATAGATTTTCACTCGATGAATAAGTAGCTTTTGAAAATTGACAGTATGTATCTTTGCAGGTACAAACACGACCCGTGTTTTGGCCGTGTTGGAAGCCCTGGATCGGCACTCGTTTGACCGCGTGGACGGCAACAGTCTGGACGTCCTGTACACTAAGATATTTGGCAGCTCCAGCAACCCTGTGTCCAACTCGCCCAATCAAAACAGCAAGGATGGCAACTCCGAAACCAGAGATCCTGTAAGTAATCAATCTAAGCTATTCATTTTCCCATTTTCTAAAGCCCAGTAATTTCAACGTTGGTTTATATGACTTAAACTGATAATAAAAACCACCCATGCAATGAAAAGAAGTGCTTCCTTTTCATTCAGTATAAGCTATGCCAACATTGAAAATACCAGGCCTAAGAGACGCTATAATTTTTTGGTTTTAGAAAACTGAAACAAAAGGTTCTTGTGCGAGTATTGTTTTAGAAAATAATATACATTTCATGCAATGCCTACTTAATAATAATAATAATAATAACAGGCTGATTTATTTTAAATTACACATGATAAGAGAGCGCCGTTTTTGTGTGTGTCACACCTCAAGGGCCCTCTCCGATCATGGATAAGACTTTCTAAACAAGTGTGCCTTGAGTGCTCCTCGAAATACACCCACAGATTTGGAGTTCTTCACTCCGGGTGGCAGTCTGTTCCACTCCACCGGCCCCGCAACACGGAAAGCGCGGTCTCCGAAGTTTGTACGAATCTGACGGCGCGGCTGAACCAAATTGACTACTCCATCACCCGCAGATCTGAGTGTCTGCCTCCTAACACCCATTTCAACAGGTGAAATCATATCAGCCAGATAAGGTGGGGCCAAGCCATTGATGGCTTTATATACCATTAAACAAACACGGAAGACCACCCTCTCCGGGAAACGAAGCCAATGAAGTTTTTTTAACAGCGGGGTGATGTGAGCGAATTTGGGAATCCCGAATATGAGTCTTGCTGCCGAATTCAACACAGATTGAAAGCGATTAAACTGTTTCTTCGGCTGACCACTATAAAGCGTCGAGCAATAGTCAATCCGAGACATCACAAACGCACTCACCAGGGTCTTAACCGCATCTGACGGCAGACATTTTCTTATTGCCTTTATTTGGCGAAGCGAAAAAAAAGAAGAAGCTATTGTGGCATATATTTGCCTATCCAGTGTCAGGTTACGATCCAGTAAGACTCCTAGAAGTCTTACCGAATCAGAAGGCTGGATTAGCTTACCTCCTATGGAGAGTGGTACTCTATTCACCAGAAGGTGGTCACGCCTCGATGTGGCTGCCCAGAGTATCTCCGTCTTATCCATGTTTAAGATTAGGCCATTGTTCCTCATCCACCCACCGACCTCCGCGATACACCCAGAGACCCTGCAACTGAGGTCCTCAGCCATGTCTGGCCGAGAATGAGAGTATATTTGCCAGTCATCTGCATATGAGTGTGCGATGAGGCCCCATTTTTCAACAATACTCTCAATCTCAGCAGTATACAATATGAAAAGGATCGGACCCAGCACAGAGCCCTGTGGGACCCCGGAAGACAGCGAGTAGGTAGGTGAAACACTATCACAAATACGCACCGCCTGTCTGCGCTCCACCAGATAGGAAGAAAACCACGCCAAAGCCCCTCCGGTCAAACCAAATGACACCTCCAATCTCTCAATAAGAATTGGGTGACTTACTGTGTCAAAGGCCGCACTCATATCAAGAAGCGCCAGTAAGGCTAGATTACCACACTCCACAGCTGATATCATATCCGATACAAGCATGAGCATACCGGTTTCTGTTGAGTGATATTTCCGGTATGCAGACTGCCTCTTAGGCATTAAGCCGCTTGCATCCAGATAGGATACCAACCGCCGCGAGACAATCCGCTCCAGCACCTTCGACAAGAATGGCAGATTTGACACAGGTCTATAATTTGAGGGATCACCGGGATCCAACTGTGGCTTTTTAAGGATTGGCGTGATGTGTGCTACCTTCAAAGACGGAGGAACTTTACTTATTATAATATTCTCACTCAGGTGGAAGATATCTACCAAGAAGGAGATCATATTGAACATAGCCATTGCCCTTCCTACAGTCATAATCTTTGGCAGGTTAGTTCTGCATCTTGAGAGTAAAGATAGACCATGCTTATGTTGCCTGCAAAAATTGACTATAATCAAGAACCCAGGGTGGATTCTGGCTGCCTTGATCAACCGCAGCCACCCAACTGCTTGTCCAACACCTTCCTCCTACAGCCCTTACTTATACCGGCCAGCCTTCACTCCAACTAGCCACTTTAATCTGGGTCTTCACATTGTCTTGCGTCCACTTGGGCCGTGATCACAACAATCTTTTCCAGGCTTTCCATGGATGTGACCCAGCCAATGTAGTCTGCTGGCTTATTTTGACCGGAACATACAGACTAACTTCTTGGGATATAAAGCTAGAAAGACTTCTTATGATTTGAAGGCCATCTCCTTACATTTCTCTATTTGTCTGTTCAGGAATGGGCATGCAGTTACTCTGTGGTGTTGGTGTTGTGCGAGTGGGCAGTGTGCAGTCACCGTTGGGGGGAGCATCGAGCCGTGGCGGCCGCGGCCCTTCTGGACAGAAGACAACAGCAACTTCTGGCCAGGTCACCTGCACCGCAAGACCATCACGGTAAAAATACATTCCAATGATATCAAACACTTCTTCACTATTTTATGTACACGTCTTTACCCTTAATATAAAACCCCATTCTTAAAAACCCATCCACAACCAAGTTTACCCATAATCATCAACAACAATAATTGCACAACAACCTGGGGAGGATCTTGGCGTCTTCGATCAATCTAATTTTCTTATTTCATCCATAGGGATGATCTTCATCATCCTTCAATGACGCATTGCTACTGCTTGAATGAAAATGTGCTCACATGCTTCCATGACTTATGCTAAACCGCATACACATAATGTGAATGGGGAACTTTCTCCATTTAATGAATTCTCATTCTAACTTGAATATAGGTCAAAAACTCCTCAAAAATTGTCCCATCGCCATCTAAACTAATATGTTCTTATGTTTTTTTTTTGTAATTTATTTTAGGGAACAATTGTGATGACAAGGAGTCAATAAGTTCTGGAGCTGGCATATACGGTGGCCCACCAATATTCCAGAGTCTACTCATGAGATTCTTGGACAATGATGCTCCAGTTCTAGGTATGAACTCTTTGGTCTCTATCGCCAAGTATGTAAATTTCTCAAAAGCAACATGGTTTGTGTGTACCTTTCTCAATCGTTTGTTACATAAAAATGACTGTTTTTTTTTTCATTGAGTGTTATAAATGTTTCATGCCATCACCTTTCATACATGTATGTTTAATCAATCTACCTATAAAATAAATATTTGATTTGCAATTTGTTGATCAGATTTTTACTCTACGACAACTTGTTGAAAAACAATTGTCGGTGAGGCGGAAGCTGTTCACGGCCTTTGTAGATCTGGAAAAGGCTTTTGACTCAGTAGACAGAGGTATGTTATGGGATGTTTTGAAAGCATACGGAGTGAATGGGGCTCTCCTAGGTGCGGTGCATGCAAACTATGAAAATAGTACAGCATGTGTTCGTATTGATGATGAGTATAGTGAATGGTTTGAAGTTTTTAAGGGTGTAAGGCAAGGATGTGTGATGAGCCCATGGCTATTTAACATAGTCATGGACAAGTGTGTTCGAGATGCTAGACTTGATGATTGTGGATTAATGATAGGAGAGAGCAAAGTGAGTGTTCTACTGTATGCGGATGATGCTGTTCTTGTATCGGACTCAGCAGTAGAATTGCAAACGATGCTCTTTAGATTGAACAAAGCTCTGCTAGGTAATTATTTGAAATTGAATGCAAGTAAGACGAAAGTTTTGATTTTTGAAAGAAATGAAGAAAATACGAACTACGAATTTAGAATAAACGGAATGAATGTTGATGTGGTAAATGAGTTTGTATACTTGGGAAGTAAGTTTGAGAAAGATGGAAGAATGACAGGTGAACTTGAAAGAAGAGTAATGAAGGGCAGGTGTGTACTGGGTGCCACAGCTTGTATCGTCAAAAATCAAAACATATCTAAAAATGCTCGATTGGCGGTACGCAGTGGCATACTTTTACCCACCTTGATGTATGGAAGCGAGGCCTGGACGGTGAATGAAAGTGAAATTAGTAAAGTCCATACTGTTGAAATGGACTTTCTAAGAAGTATGATTGGGAAAAAACGGAGTGACAGGGTGAGGAATGATTTTGTAAGAAAAGAATGTGGTGCAAAAGAAAGTGTGAAAGTGAAGATTAAAAGAAGTTTGTTAAGATGGTTTGGGCATATGGAGAGAATGAATGAGGAAAGACTGACGAAGAAAGTATATGTTGAATAGATGGATGATGGAAGACCGAGAAAGGTATGGATGGACCAAATATCCGAAATTGCGAATGAATGGAATATCCAGAGTCATAATAAAAGAAGAGCTTGTATGAAGAAGGTTATGACTCTGGAGGAAATGAAAGAAGTATGCAAGGATAGAAAGAAATGGCGGTTGATCTGTGATGTTGGCGGCTAGGGTTTGTTAAAGTGAAATTGGTTTTATGATTTAGTTTTTTTATGTCCATGTATATATTGTTATTTTTATTCTTTGATTTAAAAAAATGTAATTTGTCATGTATGTTCCTTGACTTATAGGTTGTTATGCGGCTGACCACCCATAATATAAAAATTGGTTCACTTTGCCAATGTCACCCCTGTTTCAGGGAAGGACGGCAAGAGTTGCAAGGCTTATGTTCATTTGAGATTGGGTTTTTATATTGTAGGTCCACATGGGGCATGTGTTAGCGCGAAATTATACATATCTGCTTGTGGGAATGCATTTAGTATAAATCTTAAATGATATATATCTTTGCAGCTTAGATTAGATTAGATTAGATTAGATTTGCAAAAGTAATGTCTACAAAAAAAGTTATAAATAAAATAAGTCCTAGTTATTAGCCCTGTGGGACACCATAATTTACAAAATTGGCAAATAACTAACATTTACTGTATTTTTTCTTATGTTTTCCTTTCATAGAAGAAGGACCAGCAGCAACCGCCCAAAATAAAGTCCAGTTCACCAATCTGGTTCATCTATTTGGAGAACTAATCCGGAGGGACGTATTTTCACATGACGCCTATATGTGTACTCTAATATCAAGAGGTAATTTGATGTTTATTTATCCTCTTGTCTTTGTTTTTGTCCACTTTTTTGGTTTTTTATTTTACATTAAGTACTCTGTCTCGAGAAAACTTCTGAATGGATGGATGACCAGGAAGGGGGTAAGTCCCAGATGATGCTGCCTTCTTCTGATGCCAAGGTAGAGGACGATTGCAGGGGACAGGAAGAGTTCGAGGTGCAGTATTTGTGAGGGCAAGGCTCAATTCAGGCTCTAGTACCCTTGGAAAGAGAGTGATTCCTATCATCTAACGCATTTCAACCTTCAAATATTGAAGTTTTGGCTTTGTTTGATTTTTCTTCTCCATTTTTCTATTTTTTTCTAGGTTATTTGTTACATTTTCACTTGATTGTTTGTTCAAATGTGTAGGAGATCTCTTGCCTACCACGGAGCCAATGAGCTGTCCCCCGACTGTTGGTGGTGTCGCCACACCTTTGGGTAACTCCATGGAAGGTGTAGTTGGCAACCATCACCACACACCAACGCTGGTAGATGAAGAAATATTCTCTATGGATCTGAAACCAAAGACAGAGGTATGGAAATTTAAACAACATTTTCTTCTTGTGCTACTTGTAACAAAGATCTGTGATGAACATGGCAATTTTTACTTTAGGTGCTTCTATTCAAAACAGGTATGTGGGGAATGCTTTGATTGTCTTTGCCCTCTTGATTGACTTTTGTTGAAGGGATTGGTTCCTGTGATCGCAATCATCATCATCCTTAGTGCAACAACCAAATAAGTGTTGGTCTCCTTCATCAACTGCTGTTAATGCTGTCAGATCATTGCTTTCCCTCCACAGTCTCACATCCTACTGCGTGATAATCGGCCACTTCTCAATCCAGCCACCTTGCCTTGGGTTTTCCTACAATCTAAATCCACAGATTCGCTCCATATGGCTTTGATTGACTCAATAATGGTGACAATTTTGTAGTCAAGCCATAGTTTTTTTTCCAGAGTTAGTTGATCAATGAATATCATTATGTCTTAGCCGTTCCCAGACCATGTGCGGATGGATTACGATGATGCCAAGATAGACGATGACCTTGACAAGATCCTCCAGCACATAAAGCAGGACCAGCAGAACTCCATGGATGCCCCGGATAGTCCCAAGGAACCCGGAGACACTTCACATGGGTGAATATTACAAAGATTTATGTTGCTAACATAGACCGTTCTTGCATCTCATTACAAAACTTTTTGAACCATGGATTATATTTTTGAGAAAAGTACATGTACTTACTGAACATTGTGAGCTATTTTGGGTGTCTGTTGATGTTATTCCTTGATTTATAGGTTGATATGAGGCTGACCACCCATACTTTAAAAAAATGGTTCACTCTGCCAATGTCACTTTGACTGTCTCTAAAAAACAGGGAGTATGAATCTCAAATGTAATATATTTTTGCAACTTAGATAACAGATTATAGTGTGAGTGAACTTAATCGATAACACCATCCTTCACAGATATGAGTGTTTGTCAACTCAAATCTTAATGGGTAAGATCATGTCAAACAATTGGAGCTATTTTTTTCCTACCTTTATTAATAGATCAAACCTCAATTTTTACAATGGCAGATTGCAGAGATGCCTTCAAACTTCAATAACAAGACCTGTAGTATAAAATTTAGTAGTCAAAGGGCTCATCTCATTTTCAATGTCTTTTCTGGATTCCTAGGGTTGATACAGGCATGATTGGCGTTCTGGGGGGCGGAGGCGCCAGTGGAGGAGGTCTTCCTATCTCTCGCCACCTCCTCTACACCACACACTTCCCCCTGCCCTGGCATGAAGGCGACGGGGGTGCAGCACCACACGACACCAACCAAAGACACGTCTTGCTGTACGGAGTGGGGAGACATCGGGACGAGGCCAGGCACCAGGTCAAGAAAATGTCCAAAGGTGAGGCTTTCAGCTGATATCTTTGCATTATTGTTGCTTGTATGATATTGTAATGCACATTCTAAAACATTGCATTGTTAAAAAAGTTCATTGAAAATATTTTTAATACATTGGAATACAAAAAAACAAATTTGGGAAGTTCCAGCTCTCACAGACCAACAGATCCCGGAAAGCAACTATTCAGCATTATTGTTAAAACGTTTGGAACCAGCTACTCAAAGGGACTACTGCTACCAATCCCAGACATCACCTCTAAATTGTAAGGTACAATTGTTAGAACAACTTCAGTCTGTGTGAGAAATCAAAATCTAGCAGGATTGGAATTTTCTTGGCAGTTTCTTTCTAAAACGAAGCCACAATGAAATTATTTCTGATTGTTTCCAAGTTAAGAAATGCACTTTCTTCTTGCATCATTTTTTCCTTGAATACTTTCTTGTATCAACACATGAAATGCTGAATATATTGTACATTTCATCATCTATGTTAAGGTTAAGCAATTCGACCCAGTGCACGCTTCATTAAGAAACACTGATTTCTGTCTCTATAGATTTTCTGGATAATGATAACAATTTATAAGTCTCAAGATGTTATTAAGTCATCAGTGGCTTCTTTAAGCTGCTTCTGAAGTTTTCTATTTGTGAATTTGACCTGTTTTTATTTATCAAAGAACCAAAGAATTGTTTCATTCCATTTCAGAAATATGTAAGCTCTTCTCCAAGAAGTTCTCTATTGATGTGGCTGAAGGCGGCAAGGTGAAAAAGCATTCAAGGAGTGAGTTCAACTTTGAAGCTGTCACACAGAAATTCCAGGTACTGACTTTCATCCACTTGATTCTACGACAATATACTCTTTAGACAGAACATGGAATCAGTTATTGATGTTTGGTTTTTCAGAACATGAACTACTTTGATCAGCACGTGGTGTCGTGGCAATGTGGAACAACTGTGGTGGAAATTCTTCAAGCATTTGCCCAAGGACAGTTCAGCTATCTTCCTGTTCAAGAGCATGTAGCCTTCCTGTTTGATCTGATGGAGCTAGCTGTAAATGTGTATGGTCTCATTGACATTTGCATCCAGGTATGCGTCTATTACTTTGTGTTTTTATTGCAGTCTCTGGTGCCTAATTTCTTGATGTTTTAAATTTTTTCTTGCTCATTATCTAAATGTTTTTATCCATTTATTTTGTTATTTTCTATTCACAAATCCTAACACACTTAAAAATAAATTTATAAAAACAGTAAATAACATTGGTCCGAAGTTTGATCCTTGAGTGACCCCTATACATATTTTTACTGTACATGCTCTTCTACGTTAATTGATTGCTATATAATGTGTGTCCACATATACTGCTGAAGTTGAAGCAGTTCATTCAATATCAGCTATTTCAGGTAAGGTGGCCAAAGTAGCTGAGCAGACTTTGTATTGTTTGTGTACCTTTGTAGTTTCCACATCCTTTTTTTTACTTTTTCATACAGATCTTGAAGGAGCTTTTGGAAGTGGAATCAGTCTTGGCCTCCAGATCTCCAGGACAAGGCCTATTGAGGAGTTACACCACATCTTTGGCTCTATATGTAGTTGGAGTTCTTCGAAGATACCATTGCTGTCTTGTCTGTGAGTATCAATCTGTGATTTCATAGTCCCTTAATCAGCCATTCCATCATCATCATAATTGGCACAACAACCGAAAATTGGTCTTTGTCTCCTTGATCAACCGCAGCCAGGGCTTGTCTAACGCCTTTCTCCTCCAGGCCCATACTCCTACTGATCGACAGTCCACCACCAATTTGATCTGGGTCTTCCTGCTGCCCTGCGCCCTTCTGGGTTTGTTACTACAACTATCTTTACCAATCTCAAACTGAATGTGACTTAGCTAATGTAGCTTGCTGACTTTTGTTGCATGGACATCTTGGTATAGGGTAAACAATTCAGAGCTGCGACCTCTTTGGTATTCCATCAGGTTAACAAATACTTACATGTTTTTCCTCTGTTTTCAGTATGGGTGGAACAGATCAGTGCTGTTTTCGAGCAGCTTTGTCGACTGGTGAAGCCGGTGGTGAACCCTGGAGACTGCAGTTCAGCGGAGAGATGCATCTTGGCCTATCTGTATGACCTGTACACCATATGTGGACACCTCAGATCTAAGGCGCATCAAGCGGAGCCATTCTCCAATGCATATCCGAAGATTGGGTAAGTATTACTGCATTTTAATTGCCCTTTGTTAGCAGACTTGTCTTATAGATGCTTGCGATGCTTGCAGCTTTTCTGTGTCCAGGTTTCTGCCCCATAGATCTTTTAATACTTACTTACTTAATCCGACTCATACGCCTTGAAAGCTAAGGACCTTCCGCAACATAATCCTCCAGGACTTTGCCTTGTGCTGCTTCCCTCCATGATCCCTTTACTCCCAGAACTTATGCATTAGTCTCAATATTGTCTGCTCACCTTCTTCTGGGACGTCGTGGTCTGATACCAGTGGGGACACCGTCCAAAGCATTTCTGATTATCCTGGAGTCTTCTGGTCGTACTGAATTGAAGTCTTCTTGATTTCATTACTGACACAATGACTGAACAGAATAGCAAAAAGTCACCGATTTCAGAACAAAATTTTTTTTTATTAGTTTTTCTACCTTGTTTTACTTCTTTCTTAAAATTTATAATTGTATTGTTTTCAGACATGTCCTGTATGCACCTCTCCAGCCAACGCCTTCCAACTATGTTTACAACCCACAGTTTCTCAGCGAAGTGTTTTCACATCCTCGAAGAGGAGGTATAAATCTATCTATGTATCTAAAAAATTCTAGTTTATTGGTAATTCCACAGGTCCATAGTATTCTGGTTAACGCTTCAGACTTGTAATCCGAAGGTTGTGGGCTTGAATTTCCGGCGGAGCATAAAAAAACCATTTTCAAATACCCTGTTTCCTGGGTCAAACAATTCTTAACATATCACAAATAACTCATTTTTTTTCTCTTATTATTATTATTTTTATTATATTCTTCACGTTGCCCGTGATCTAGCAACAAACCCACAAGGAGTGCCACCTGATGTATGCTACTAGCTTCAGTAACATCGAACCACTTACTTATGGGCACGCCTCTGACCTAGAGGTTCTTATTTTGTTGTGCCGTTGCTTTTACTTCATGGGAAGGCCTTCCGCCACTTGAGGAAATATATAGCTTTGCATGAGCGTTCATGAGCACCGCCTGCCGAACCAATGTTCTCTGTCAGTCTTGGGTAGTGTGTGCGCTGTCGCTGCTCAATACTCTGGCCTCCTCAGCCCCACACCTGGATATATTTACAACTGGTGTGGATTGCTTACTATCGGAGTCTGTTTGTATACTAGAACGACGTATGGATGCGTAGAATAATGTATCTGTGTATTGTTCTCTTATGTTTACAATGTTATATGTATTGTGACGTTTTGGTATCTCACTGTGTTGAAGTTCCTTGACTTATAGGTTGTTATGCGGCTGACCACCCATAATATAAAAATTGGTTCACTTTGCCAATGTCACCCCTGTTTCAGGGAAGGACGGCAAGTTCTTATGTTCTTATGTTCATTTGAGATTGGGTTTTTATATTGTATGTCCACATGCGGCATGTGTTAGTGCGAAATTATACATATCTGCTTGTGGGAATGCATTTAGTATAAATCTTAAATGATATATATCTTTGCAGCTTAGATTAGATTAGATTAGACTGTCAGTCCTGTACATACTTGTTGAAAAAATAAATGTGCTGTGGGTCCTTCTGACATATACACACAGGATGGGTATGAGGAGGACATAATCTCACCACAGGTGTTACAACTGACATTTTCATTCATAATTTCAGGTAAGATTGAAGTGTCGTGGGCCCGCCAGCTGTCAGAGTCCCCCAGCAACAGATACAGCTTTGTCTGTTCAGCCATCTTGTCCATCTGCCGGGAAATTGACATAGACAGGTACTGTAATCTATCAATGGAAATGAGGTCTGCACATTTGAAAACATGGCCAGTTTGCTAGAGCACAGGCTTTCTAATAATTTGTTGCTAAGAATCCCATGTTGTGTGTTGCGTTTTCCTGCTGAGAAAAATTCTAATTTGGAACATCCACGCAAAAAAAGCATTTTGATTCCATTGGAAGATAACAAAGAACAACCAAACTATAGGCTTCTATTCTTTTTACAGACCGAAGTGGATATAAAAGGAGAAAATCTTGTTGAAAGTGCTATTATTGATTGGCTGTGTGTCCAATGATCATAGTTCACAGTACCAACACCGCTCAAAGCACCGAGCAAAGGGGAAACAGCTGATCTTTGTTATTATTACGTGGACCAATGGGCTGTCATTTTACGGAAATACAAACACCTTGTAAAGAGCGACCGAGCGAGGTTGAAGAGCTAGGTGTTTTCCAGGAAGCAAGCAAAGGGAAGCAAGCAAAAAAGAAAAAAAAATCCAACTATAACTATAAAACTGAACAATTTTAAAACTTAATTTAAATCTGATATTTAACGAACCGTTCGGTGAGAACTTACATTATTCTCTACGTTTCGTCAGCGACGTAGCCGACGTCTTCAGGAGAACATCCTCTCTGTACGGCGACTGAGGATGAACTGGAAAGTCGCCGTACAGAGAGGATGTTCTCCTGAAGACGTCGGCTACGTCGCTGACGAAACGTAGAGAATAATGTAAGTTCTCACCGAACGGTTCGTTAAATATCCGATTTAAATTAAGTTTTAAAATTGTTCAGTTTTAAAAAAAAAATAATGTAATTGTCAAAATGTCAAACGACCGTAATTCTAACTTAAACCTAACTATAACTATAAAGAGGGACAGAACGGTAATTGACCAAAGCTGTCCAGTGTAAACATTCTATATTATTGAGGCACATGATTTTAAAGGCTAAGATCCCATTCGAGGGAGAAACAATTTCATTGATCTTTGATGAGGGATATTAAAGGAAAAAATAGCTGATGTTTTTGCTTTGTGCAGGGTTAACGACATAGCCATATCCTGTGCGGAGACGACGGCCTGCTGCGGGGGACTGTCCGCGGAGTGGGTGGGTGCGCTCATGGCCCTGTGCAACAGCTCCTCCTGCCACCAGGCCTTCTACCCCGACCTCATGCAGCAGGTGCACGTCCACGACCACACCGTCCACAACTCCTTGGCCGTCTTCACCTGCATCCTCATCGGTACAACAACACAAATACAATACAAAAACAACATAAATATTGTTTTCAAATACAATTCCCATTTCAAATGCGATACTTCATCGCTGTAGTTTCTATGCACAATGTGGCATTATTTATTTAGAGCAGTGATTCCCAAAGTGGTCCAGGTGAACTGCCAGACATCCTGACAAAAATATTGTTATAGAACCAGGAACCAAAATCTCTCAAAAAATGTTAGATTGGCGGTGCACGGTGGTATACTAGTGCCAACCTTGATGTATGGAAGTGAAGCCTGGACGGTGAGTGAAAGGGAAATTAGTAAAGTCCATACAGTAGAAATGGACTATCTAAGAAGTATGATTGGGAAAAAACGAAGTGACAGGGTGAGGAATGATTTTGTAAGAGAAGAATGTGGTGTAAGGGAAAGTGTGAAAGTGAAGATTAAAAGAAGTATGTTAAGATGGTTCGGGCATTTGGAGAGAATGAGTGATGAAAGATTGACGAAGAAAGTATATGTTGCTAGAATAGATGGATGTCGTGGTAGAGGAAGACCGAGAAAAGTATGGAAGGATCAAATCTCTGAAATAGCGAATGAATGGGATATCCAGAGTCATAATAAAAGGAGGACTTGTATGAAAAAGGTTATGACTCTGGATGAAATGAAAGAAGTATGCAAGGACAGGAAGAAGTGGCGGCTAATCTGCAATGTTGATTTCTAATGTTGGTGTATTCATTTGCTACATTTTTTGCATAGGAAATTTTTGACTTTTTTTGTATAGATTTCTTTGTAAGGTTTTGTTCTTTTTTATATTTAAATGTAATTTATTATTCATATTCCTTGACTTATAGGTTGGTATGAGGCTGACCACCCATACTGTAAAAAATGGTTCACTTTGCCAATGTCACCCCTGTTTCAGGGAAGGTCGGCAAAAGTTGTGGGGCTTATGTTCATTTGAGGTTTGGATTTTATTTGTAAGTACACATTCAGCATTTGTAAGCGCGAACTACACTTGTTGGTTTGTGGGCATACATCTGAGAGCTTTAAATGAATATATCCTTGCAACTTAGATTATAGATTATAGATTATAGATGCAGCCTTGTTGCATTCCTTCAGATATACAGTTATGATAAAGAACTGAATACCTTCATTTAGAGAATGGAATAACAGCAATTATTTGTCTTCTAGCACGTCACTGCTTCTCGCTGGAAGGCTTTGTTCGTCACGTCGCCCTGCCGAGCCTCCTGAAGGGATGCAACAACGAGGGCAGGGCTGAGGCTGGAGCCAGGCTCACCTGCCACCTGCTGCTGAGACTGTTCAAGACTGTGGAAACCCCACAACCTGGTAAATATGTCACCTTTCACACTTGACACATACTGCCTTAGAGAACCACTTTTCCTTAGAGAACCAATTCTTTTGATCAAATTTCATGAACCCAAGTCTTTGTAAAGTAAATTGCCCACAGATTATATTTATTGTATATTTTTTAAATGTACATGTTAAACAGCATAGGACCCATATGGTATCCCTGTGGTACACCTTCATAATATTTTCATGTTTCAAGGCTTGTACTCGGTGTCTACATCTCCCCATCCATCGTCCGGATCTCTGCACTCCATAAGACTGAGTTGTGATCGCCATCTGCTGGCCGCAGCCCACAAAAACATCACAGTCGGGCCTCTACTGGCAACACTTAAGGCTATTCAAGGTAAACATCTAGCTCAGTGGCATCATTTTAATTTGCATCAAGCAAGCTGCCTATTGTGAAAAATTTGAGAAAAAATACTAGTTGGCATAACACTGCACCTACAACTCTCTTACGGAATTTCTTGAACTTCCTATCATTGCATACTTCTTTTGATGCATGAAATAAAGTCTGATTTGAACCCAAGTGTCTCACTAAAAATGCACATGCTTTATCAATTGAGCCATTGGCCGTACTGACATGAATGATTTATTTGATGAGCGCCAATATCCTAAATGCCTTTTGGAACTTTGATCTTTGTTGAAGAATGCCAACTCAAACAAGATCCAGTTTATTGATAAAGTTTATTGACCTTTGATAAAGGCACATGAATTTCTTTACAAATTCTCTGAAATCTGGGGAGGCTATCATACTTGATTTACAAGTATAAAAAACTAGCAGTACCCGGCGTGTTTCACTACGCCATTTGGGCATGTGGTATCAATTTTTTTCTACAGATAAAAGAGGAAACAACAGGATAAAAAAAAAAAGTGTGCTAATCGGAATCAAGCTTCACACAATTTATCTCTAGGTTAATCTTCACATTTTCTAAAAAAAAAGGTCTAGGTACAACTGTTAAGCAGCAGAGCCAAGCATAGGGAAAATCGATTGCGGTGCTCCATTTATATTTAAGATAAAAAAATCGGCTATGTAACGTCACTCATCTAATCTATTCTAAGTTGCATGGATATAATTGTTACATTTGGAATTCACATTAAGTGCATGCCCACAAGCAGACACGTATAAGTTCACACTTGCACATTCTGCGTGTGAACCTACAACATAAAAACCCAAATCTCAAATGAACATACACCCTGCAACTCTTTGCTGACCTTCCCTGAAACAGGGGTGACATTGGCAGAGTGAACCATTTTCTATTTATAGTTGGTCAGATGCATATTGACCTATACAAGAAAAGAATATAAACAATAAATTAAATTTTATAATCATACAATTAAGGAACTAATCTATAAAATTCACTATACTCTTTGAGCAAAGTGAAGAAATAAATGTATTCCAAACAATCAGGAATATTTTTCAATGTAACCGCACTGTGAAACGTATGCAGTTGGGGAAAATGCTTCATACAATATGATGCACTTAAGTGTTTTTTCAACTATCTCCATAAAAGTGTTTAATTTATGTTGAATTTTTGACTCCCTGTCCTGTCTTTATCCCGGCCAAGTGAATTCACATTTTTTCCCCACATTTAAAATGTGCTCTATCCATTATTTCAATAAGTGAAAGTTTTAGGTAGTGCACACGGAACATTTTCTATTGACAACAAAATTGTAAGTCGCACGGCCGGGTTAGGTAAAAGGCAAACATTTTGTTTATCTTGGTTGCTTTGGACCATTGTCACATAGAAGAAAGACGTTTAACCGCCGAGAAAAAAACGATCTTTAAATTTGTGGTGAGTATATAATTTTACAGAAATGCGTTTTTTGAAAAAACAACTATATTATGTATAATTTAATTAAAAGTATGTTTCAATAAAAGGTTTTAATAATAATAATATATTTCAATATGGTCTTCTAGTTGTGACCTACGAACTTTCGTTGATCGTATTTTTTATAAGTGCGGGATATAAAAGCTTTCTTACATTTCTAAAATTCAACTTGGAATACTTGAATAACATTTTTTAATTTGGAACTTTTGTCTAGGCCAGGGGTCGGCAACCTTTTGAGTCGGAAGAGCCAAAAATTACAATTTACAAATTTCAAAGTTTTTCCTTGACTTATAGGTTGGTATGAGGCTGACCACCCATACTGTAAAAAATGGTTCACTTTGCCAATGTCGCCCCTGTTTCAGGGAAGGTCGGCAAGAGTTGCAGGGCTTATGTTCATTTAAGATTGGGTTTTTATATTGGAGTTCCACATGCGGTATGTGTGAGCGCGAAATTATGCATGTCTGCTTATGGGAATGCATTTGATGTGAATCTCAAATGATACATATCTTATTTTGGATTTGGATTTGTAAAGAGCCACAAATGTTTTTTTGCCAACAATAAATAGCGTCGATGGGGCGGGGGGAGGGTGGGGGGTGAAAAGCGAGTACAAGTAGCGGAGAGATCGTTAATCGATTCAGAACGATTTAGTTTTTTTCGATCAGAAGTATAATTCTGTGTTTTTTTTTATATTTGCGTATGAAGCTAAAGAGCCGTAACTTCACACCCAAAGAGCCGCATGTGGCTGGTGAGCCGCAGGTTGCTTACCCCTAACCAAACCGATATCGATCCACCATATTTGTAAAAAGTCCGGTCTATAGCTTAGTTGGTAGAGTAACTGCATTCCATGCCGAGATCTCGAGTTAGAATCCCACTGAAGTTGTCAGAAATTATTTCTCGTTTCAGTGTTTATTTCTAACCCAAAATAAAATACCGGCAAGGCTTACTCAGCCTTCATAAGAAATGAGTGTCAAGCCACTCAGGAGCTGAATAACATCCATTTCAAGTTGGCGTAAAGTAAAAGTTACTGGGTTGTTCATTTAAGATTTGGATTTTAAATTATGAGTAGGTACACATGCAGCATTTGTAAGCGTGAACTTACATGTGTCTACTTGTGAGCATGCATTATATATGAATCTTTAATGTAAATGTATATTTGCAACTAAGATTATGTATTGTCGTTGAATATAATGGTCGTCTTCTATTGGGTGGTTTCAAAATTTACCGACCTCGTTGCTGAAATATTGAGAATTGAGAACCATTGTTTATTTGATCACCATCAAACTTCACAGGATTCATTCTAAAAATATGTTACATGTTTCCTGAAAATTTCGTCAAAATCGGATGAGCGGTTTATGAGTATAGGGAACATACATACATACATACATACATACATACATACATACATACATACATACATACATACATACATACATACATACATACATACATACATACATACATACATACATACATACATACATACATACATACATACATACATACATACATACATACATACATACATACATACATACATACATACATACATACATACATACATACATACATACATACATACATACATACATACATACATACATACATACATATGTACATACATACATACATACATACATACAAACATACATACATACATACATACATACATACATACATACATACATACATACATACATACATACATACATACACACACACACACACACACACACACACACACACACACACACACACACACACACACACACACACACACACACACACACTTACATACATACATACATACATACATACATACATACATACATACATACATACATACATACATACATACATACATACACACACACATCCTTCTTTATAGATATAAATAGATAGATTGCATTCCATGCCGAGATCTCGAGTTAGAATCCCACCGAAGTTGTCAGAAATTATTTCCCGTTTCAGTGTTTATTTTAAACCCAAAATAAAATACCGGCAAGGCTTACTCAGCCTTCATAAGAAATGAGTGTCAAGCCACTCAGGAGCTGAATAACACCCATTTCAAGTTGGCGTAAAGTAAAAGTTACTGGGTTGTTCATTTTAGATTTGGATTTTAAATTATGAGTGGGTACACATGCAGCATTTGTAAGCGTGAACTTACATGTGTCTACTTGTGAGCATGCATTTTATATGAATCTTTAATGTAAATGTATATTTGCAACTAAGATTATGTATTGTAGTTGAATATAATGGTCTTCTTCTATTGGGTGGTTTCAAAATTTACCGACCTCGTTGCTGAAATATCGAGAATTGAGAACCAGTGTTTATTTGACCACCATCAAACTTCACAGGATTCGTTCTAAGAATATGTTACATGTTTCCTGAAAATTTCGTCAAAATCGGATGAGCGGTTTATGAGTCTATATGGGACATACATACATACATACATACATACATACATACATACATACACACATCCTTCTTTATAGATATAGATGTAAGTATCACAGTCAGTGTTGTGTTGTACTTAGGATATTTGCTTATAGGGGATAAGTATGCACTGTTGCATTTCATCATTGGAGGAAAGATTGAAGGAAAACGATGTGTCGACAGAAAGCAGATCTCACGGCTCTGTAATATACGAGATTGGACAGGGATAAGGACAGTAGATAGAAAGTTATAGTCTATGTCAGTGAGATCTGGAAGACGCAGGAAAATGTAATCTTTTCTGTGTATATTACAGTTGTTGGCGATGCCACAGCAAGAGACGGCGCCAAGTCCTCTTCCTCTGCCAGCAAGAAATCCTCATCAGGCGGCTGCGAACTGTCACACATCCTAGGAACCAGTGACGCCAACACCAGTGACACCAATCTAGACCTCATGTCGTAAGTTTCACATCAAATGCCAACATAAATCATGTGACTCAATTCTTTGTAGGTTATCAGAAAAAATATTGTGCTAGACGGACTAGAGATATGAATGGGATACTCAATACAAAATCATGTGACTGAAGAAGTGTCGGGAGGCTAAAGCTGAGATTGAGCGATGGGGTGGAATGGGACTTGCCAACTCTGGTCCAATTGGTGACGAGAGGTGATGAATAGGGAAAGGTGGAGGCAACTCCTTGAGCAGGTTAAGACCCAGACTGGGTTGTAGCACCAATGATGTTGATTCAATACAAACTGTTAGTCTAAGAATCTTACCCAATGTCTCTGTATTTCCACAATTTAATTGTTCTTACGGACAAAAGAAAGTCTGAATGTTGTGATCACACAAATGCTGTGAAAACTTTTCCCAAATATGAAAATCCCCCTGCACTTTTATTGAAACTCTTTTTAAATTTATCTGTCAAAATTGTTATTATGTTTTAATTTTTGGAATGATTTCCTTGTAGGATGGTTGATATGGAAACGTCCAGTGGCCATAGAACGCCTAGGTTTGTCAAAAAAAACTTTTTTTTTCACGCGACACGCATCACAAACCTATCTCTGTCTTTCTCTATGTATATGTCGCCCATCCTCTCACACCATTCACCTAAAAAAAAGAACACGCAATCAAATTGAAAAACTTACTTCATCCATTTTGAATGTAATTTTGTAAATAAATTAAATTTTGTATTCCCTATTTTAAAATCACCTCATCTTGCTTCCTGCGCTACCCGCAAACCTCGACTAACTTATAATTCTGTACAAGTATAAATCTTAAAGCTTAAACTCTACTACAGTATTTTAACAAAAGCTTGCGGGACCGTCCACTTGGAACCAGCTGCCTCCTGAAGTGCGTGCCAAGGAAGGGATCGAGAGCTTCAAGAAGGGAATGAAGACCCATTTCTTCACCGCCGCGTCAAGCCTGAAAGCGCCCTTGCAGTGACAGTAGTCACGAAACGGCGCTATACAAATCATAATCATCATCATCATCATCATCATCTTAAGGAAACGATGCCCCTCACTAGAGGCGCTGTTTTAGTTTCCATACATTTTTTGGTAACATGCTATAGCAGAGTTTAACCGTTAAGTTTTATACTTATGAAATTGACTGATAATTATTGACTTTGTATAAGATTTAAAAATAAGAACATGTTTCTAACTTGAAATAAAAATTATTGAATCTCCAGTGTATTGGTAATATCACTTAGTTTTTTTCCAAAGGTATGTTGTTCAATCCCAAATATTATCTAGATTAAAAAAAAAAGTAGATTTCTTTTAAGACAACTGTATCTGTCATATAGTACTTTGGGCCATTTTGTATGCATACACTCAGCCAAAATTAAAAAAAAAAAAATCCTCGGTGAGCAAACATCACACGTCTATGTGACTAGGGTTTTTGGCGACCCATAATAAATATTGGTTAACCTTTTTCCTAGAGCTCCGATTGTGTCACAATTTTTTTTTGTCTTTGGTATTCGTGTCAAGTCCATTGTCAATGATTATCTATTAACTTTTTAATTAATCTTAAAGCAAATAAAAATTCAATAAATCACATACACATTTCATCTCCCTTTCACTCGCAGGGTCTCACCAATTTCTCCATCTCTTTCTTATTCCAAAAAAAATAGCATTCATTGTGTTTTGGTGTTAGAGCTTGATATTAGTGCTGTCCCACATTCCAAATTTCAAATAAAGAATACCATAAACAAAAGAGTCTCCGTTGACGTGCCCCTCTTTTGTTTCATCTGTCATTAGGTCTCCATTTTGCTTGCACAGCTTTTAACAAGATGGCGTCACCACATGTCTAGATTTTGTGTTGTTTCGTTGTTGTGTGTATAGCTTCCCTGTTTTTTTAAATCCTTGTACAGAAAATGCTGGGAATTTAGCGTGTGGTGGATTTCTTTCTCCTTCACTGTTCTAGATCATTTCATGTTCATTTTTTGGTACGATTTTTTATTTCACATTTTTAGGTTATGTGTTACCATAGGTATAAGATACTGTGATATATCTTTAGGTTATGTAAAAAAAATGGTTCACTTAGCCAACATCACCCCTGTTTTTGGGAAGGTCGACAATAGTTGCAGGGCTTATGTTCATTTGAGATTGGGTTTTATATTGTTAGTCCACATGCGGCATGTTTAAGCGTGAACTATTACGTGTTTGCTTGTGGGAATGCATTTAATATGAATCTCAAATGTAGTATATCTTTGCAACTTAGATTATAGATTTATTATATGTATTCAGGCCCGGATTAACCCCCCTGGGGGCCCTGGTGCGGGGAAAATCTCGGGGCCCTCAATACCCCCCTCCCCTCCCTAAAATTTCCCCCTCCCCCTGCCACAATGTTTTGAAGAAATTTAATTCATTTAAGTTGTTTCAGTTTTTCAAAAAAAAATCCAAACTATTGACATTTTACTTATATCATTTTCATATGAGACTTTACAATGCATAATTGTGTTATTAAAAAGAAAAAAAAAATCTTCCAAAATATAGCACATACAAATAAAAACGAAAAAAAAGTGAAAAAGTAATGTTTTCTAGATATATTTTTCTGGTGACACTTTTTCAGTAATATATTTTTGGTAACCTGTATATTTTAGATAAATTGTAAATGAACGCGCCCCATTCCGGTCGTTTGGGGCCCCTCAAGTTTCCCTGTGAAAAACATATTTCTGAACTATCAATGTCTTTATCTGTACGAAACGTTGCTTTTTGAGTCAAAAATGGTCAAAAGCATTATAAATACCTCAATTTTTAGTATTTGTTCAGTCTTTGGGGGCCCCTAGGACGCGGGGGCCCTAGTTCGGTCGTACCGCTCGAACCCCCCTTAATCCGGGCCTGTATGTATTCAGTGTTAACATAGCTATTACACAACAAAGCTACAAATTTACCGCAACTTTTGGTTATGCTGTTTCCAATTATATTGTATTTGGAAAGTGGAACCTATTTATTTTCACAGGTAAAGAGAGTGACAGTCTTGCATCAACCATGTTGATTTAAATTGGGGATTGCGTGCTCGCAGGCTCCTATTTTTTGTGAGGGCTGAGTGAACCTGTGCTGTATAATTTAGGTTAGAAGAAAACACCGAAGTGGGAAATACTTGTATAGTATAATTTTTCATGTACCTATGCTCGTTCAATGGTGTGGAAACAGCAATGTAACTAATTTTTGTCTATGCTTTGTCCATGCCTACCATACTAAAAATACTGCGTAAATCTCATATTGTAAATAACTGTCACATTGGTAAAGGAAACAAATCTTTTTTTATTTTGACTTGATAAGAGAATAAAAGCAACATTTTTGCTCTATTCTGGATGAACATTCTTCTGGATAAATGTTGTTTGTTTGTGGATAAAAAATGTTCTATCGGGGATAGCGATTGTTGTATTCTGGACAAGAATTGTTTTATTCTGAATCAGTGTCGTTCTACTCCAGATAAGCATTGTTTTTTTGTGGTTAATTATTATATTTTTGATAAACTATCTTGTATTCTTCAGTAACATTGTTCCATTCTGGATAAACATTCTGTTAATTCTGGATCACCGTTAATCTACTCAAGATAAGCATTGTTGTATTCTGGATGGTTATTATATTCTAGTTAAACAGATGTATTCTGGATAACTATTGTTCTATTCCTGATAAACATTGTTCCATTCCAAATAGGAATTGATCTTATAAGGGTCACAATTTTTCTTGATTTCTGGATAAACATTGTTGTATTCTGAACACAAATTCTTTTATTTTGGATGAGTATTGTTCTATTCTGGATGAAAATTATTTTCTTCTAAATAAGCAATATTCTATTCCATTCAACCATATTACATTCCATCCTTACACCGTTGCTATTGAACAATTACAGACAAAACCAGTCGTCGTTAGCCTCCATGGACAGCAGCATGTCGCTAAGTGAGTTTGCTCGTCACGTCCTGGCCGAGATATGTGGCGAGGAGTGGGTGATGCAGAAGTGCCTGCAGTCCCCCGAGGAGCTCTGCCAGCCGGATATGCTGCTGGACTCCATGCTCACTCCCAAACAAGCGCAGAGGTAAACATTCTCACCTATTCCTTATCTGATGGACAGCGCTTACTTTTCAATATGGAAAGGGGCTTTTTGGGATGGCACCAATTTACATTCAAGGTTTCAGTGCCGCAGGGTCCATATAATACGATCCCCATTGGCTTCTCTACACAAAAACATGTATAAGGGGCTGTCCATATATTACGTCATTCGCATTCTGGGGGAGGGAGTCTGGTCTGCGGATGATTTCAAATGATGTACGAGTACCAAAAGTGACGTCGTTCTTGTAAATACCAATTTCTACAAAATATACAAAATATTATGTAAGTAATATAACATTAATTATTAAGCTCATCCATTATTACAGCAAGAGAGGGGGGGGGGTCATTAGATAATGACTATAGGATGATGAAACCCCTTAAAGTTTAATTATCAACTCAAGGGTGAATACCTTGACACTGTGACTGGGGTGAGGGACCTTGGTGTTTTTATGGATGCTAAATTAATTTTTGATGCCCATATTTCCTCTACCACCGTTAAATCTTACAAAATGCTGGGATTTATTTTAAGGACCTGTGAGCCCTTCAGGGGTTCTAATGCCGTTAAGATGGCCTATTGCGCGTATGTTCGCAGTAGGCTTGAATTCGCTTCACCTATTTGGAATCCACAGTACAGTGTTTATAAGGAACAAATAGAAGCTATACAAAAGAAATTCCTAAAGCATCTAAATTACAGGGAACATTTAACTTTTAATAATTATCATGATGCTTGCCGTCATCACGGTTTTATGTCCCTAGAAGCCCGTCGAACGCTATTAGATATGGCTTTTCTGTACGATATAGTACACGGCCATATTGACTCCACCGTTCTTTGTGAGGGGCTCACTTTGCGTGTACCTACAAGGCGCACTAGGTTAAATTCACTTTTTTATACGGGAGCGCACACTACAAATTATGCCAGGAACTCGACTTTAACGAGAGCTATGTTTTGTTATAACTCAAATTTTAATCACCTGGACATTTTTTGTTTGTCCAAAAACGCATTTCTTCAAGGGGTGCGGATGTACTACTTGAGAAAATGCAAAACTGATTGAATGGCATCCTCTTCCCCTTCCATTGTCCTTTCTATCCTATTTTCCCAAATCTTCTCTGATAAAAACCTCCGCATTCATATTATTTTTCTTTTGTTCTTTTCGTTTGCTGTTACATTTGCTGTAGACAAGCTTTTATTGTAATTATTTTTATTTAAGAAAACTATTATTGGCCTTATATGTATTTATTATAAATCTTTACTTGTTTCATGTGTATGTGCTGTTGTTTTCTGTAATAAATAAAAAAAAAAAAAAAAAAAAAAAAAAAATGATTGTAAGGGAGAGGGGTCAAAAATCGGCCAAAATCGATGACGTAATTTATGAACAGCCCCTAAAAGTATTTATTTAATTAGTAAAAAAGAAACTAAAGTATTTTTTGAAAACCGCGGGAACTTCCTTAGATTGTATAAAATGAAGCTGACGAACCCAGGTGGAAAAAACCGGACTGACGGTTCCTGAGTAATTTACCCGCTGATTGGAGTTGTTAACGACAAACTATGGCAGCTGAGTGGAGCAGTTGGAAAGTGCGGGGAGGAGTCCCTTTGCAGCGTTGAGTCGCGCAAAAAACATAATAAACCGGTTCATCACCTGGTTGTCAAGCTGTCAAAAAAGAGGATGTGATTTTCGTTGTCTGACCGTAAAAATACATAAGGAATCTTTCAAACATTTGCATGTTAATGGAAATACATATATTTTTTAATAAAATTAGATTAAATAATTTATGAATATTTGTTTTTTTATAGATTAACCATTATAAATGTTTAATTTCTGAGATTGGAAGGTGCTGGGTCCAAATCCAAGCTTGCAGAGGGCTCTGTGATTATTTTTGCGTGATTCACACTAAAACAGCGGTTACCAAATAAATCAGCCTAATATTATTATATTGAGTTGTATAATGTCACCCGTATAACAGGGAAGGTCGGCAAGATTTTCAGGGCTTATGTTCATTTGAGATTGGGTTTTCATGTTGTAAATCCACATGCGGCATGTGTAAGAGCGAACTTATTTGTGTCTGCTCACAGGAATGCGTGCAATAAGAATCTAAAATGTACTATATCTTTGTAACTGAGATTGTAGATTATTATTGCATGCGATTAATATTGTTTAGCAAATGACTAAGAGTATTTTTGCACATGTTCCTCCGCAGACTTCTCCATATGATTTGCTATCCTGAATCAGCCAGCCACACGCAGCCAGATCTGGATCAGAAGACCATCATCACCAGGATATTAGAGGTAAATATATACATCAGGCTTTTTGTGTGTGTCACACCTCAAGGGCCCTCTCCGATCACGGATAAGACTTTTTGGAAAGGTGTGTCTTGAGTGCTCCGCGAAATACACCCAGAGATTTGGAGTTCTTCACTCCAGGTGGCCGTCTGTTTCACTCCACCGGACCCGCAACACGGAAAGCGCGGTCTCCGTACGAATTCCCTTTCTCCTCTGAAAAAAATTGTACGAATCTGATGGCGCAGCTGAACCAAATTGACTGCTCCAGCGCCCGCGGATCTGAGTGTCTGCCTCTTTACACCCATCTCAACAGGTGCAATCATGTCAGTTAGATAAGGTGGAGCCAATCCATTGATGGCTTTATATACCATCAAACAAACACCCTTTCCAGGAAACAAAGCCAATGTAGTTTTTTCTTAACAGAGGAGCGATGTGAGCGAATTTGGATATCCTGAATATGAGCCTTCCTGCCGAATTCAACACAGATTGAAAGAGATTGAACTGCTTCTTTGGCTGACTACTATAAAGCGTTGAGCAACAATCAATTTGAGACATCACAAACGCGCCCACCAGGGTCTTGACTGCATTTGACGGTAGATATTTTCTAATTGCCTTTATTTGGCGAAGTGAAAAAAAAGAGGAAGCTATTGTGGCATCTATTTTCCTTTTCAATGTCAGATTCCGATCCAGTGAGACTCGTGACAAGAACGTGACATACGTGACAAAAGTGACATACGTGACCAACGTGGCATACATAACGAACGTGACTTGAATTTGAATACTACTGCTTGGATTGTCGTAGAACCTGGAGCAGTGGTCCCTCCGTATGTCCTGGCTGGACCTCCAGCTGATGTTCAAGCAATTCCCCCCCGGCAGCCCCGATCTCAACCCCTGGCTCGACACCGTGGCCCGGGCGGCCATAGACGTGTTCCACATCCCCGCCGCCTCGAGCTCAACTGCCGCCAACACTGTCCCGCCGGGCCTCAGCTCTCCTGAACTCAAGGATGCGTAAGGACCAACCTGTTACTCTCGATGTTACGCTTTCTAGTGATGACTGTCAATCTAAATATCGCAATACCGTTATCTTCTCGTGATCAGGCTCTCATCGCAATCCTGATCTCATCAGGATCAGGATCTCGTGGCTCCTTGCTATGAGCCACTTTTCTAGCCCTCTTAATACAGAGACTACATGATGTAACTTGGCTCTCCTAACCTTTTAGGAGTTCTATTTTCATTTTCTAGGTTTTTTTAATGTACTCGGAATGAAATGAAAGAAGTTTGCAAGGACTGAAAAAAATGGCGATTAGGACGTTTCATTTAATTTTTTCTTTAATTTTAATTTCATTCAAGTTTTTTACTTGACTACCCTCTCCGGAAAGCGAAAAAATGGATGTAACCACCCAGATCACTTTATTTTTTTATTAAGATCAACACAACACTAAAATGAATTAATTATGTCATGATATGTTTCCAGGCAAGCCCTGGAGAAGAAGCGCAGCTCTTCCATCTGGCTGGTGGCCCCGCTGGTGTCCCGCCTCCCCCCCGATGTGCAGGCCAGGGTGCTGAGGGTGGCGGGGCAGCTGCTGGAGGGGACCAGGCCCGACAAGAACCAGAGCCCTCCCACCTACAAAGGGGCACACAAGTGAGCACACACATCTCTCCATTTACTCAATACTTGATCAACAGCTTAATTGACAGTCCCACCCTGTTGGAGGGCTACAGGTTGTATGTGCCAGACGGCTTCACTCGAGGTTGAGGACATGATCTATTTCATGTAGCGAAAAGCCGTACTGATGTCGTGGCGCAACACCCTGTGACTCGGAGTATAAAGCTCTTAAATAAGTCTAATATAGACATTGTTTAGTGTAAATTAATAAGATTTAAAAATCTAGCAATAGAGTTCCTCCCAGCGTGTTGATAGCTGTGAGGGTGCACTGTAATGGGTAACATGTTGTGCACAATTAAGAAAACCCCGTCAGTCATGACAGCGCGGGCGTTTTTATGGCACATTTTTAATAGTTCACTTTGGTCTCAATAATACCTATTATTTTGTTCTCAATAATACCTGCTATTTTGTTGTCAATAATGCCTGATGATTATATTTTGCGTCTGCAGCTTGAACAGCAGTGGCGGGGGGGGCAGCGGTGGCACCCGCAAGCTGGTGGGGCAGAGCGCCCCCGGGCTGCGGCACCAGCCCTTCCTCACGCTGGTGCTCACCTGCCTGCGGGGACAAGACGAGCACAAGGAGGAGCTGCTCACCTCGCTCTACATGCAGTTGGCGCAGCTACTGCAGGAGGTAACCGATACAATCAATCAATATTACTTACTTCTAATTTAGTCTATTTAGAAGCCGTGAAGGCTCAGTGCGTCCCACACTACGGTACTCCAGGACTCTCGGTCTTGTGCTGCTTCCCTCCATTTTTTTTGTATTTAGAAAAAAAAACGTTACAGAGTAATATGTTTAGTAATAAATATCATGATACGACACTATGTTTGAGTCTTGAAATATGTACCTCAGCTGTGTGTTGGTCCGGATGCGCCACCTGTCACCTTCAGATACAGGTCTGAGAATGCGGCAAATTATATGGCCAAATCACTATTTTTTATTAATGCAAAAATAAAAACATTTTGTATTTTACTTAATACACGCGCGGCAATACTTCTGTGTGTATATGTGTGGAAGGAAACAGAATGGAAGGAAAGGCGCGGCAGGGTACAGCTTGTAAATTATAAAATGGCGTTAATGATCTGAACTTTAATAAAATTTAGAAATTAGATCTTAAGGTCTCTCCTGAAGGTATCGTAATCAGCAGCCTGCTTGAGACTCGGAGGAAGATGGTTCCAGAGCGGAGGACCTGTGAGTGGTCTGAGAGGTAACACCAGCTCATGGGCTGCACTCAGAGCGTGATGAAGAGCGAGATTCTCAAGTAAGATACAGTTGATGTAAGGCTTGTGGACATTGGTGATTTTATGATATTGACGATGTGATGTGTGTTGGCAGGAGCGCCAGGGTGCGGTGGAGGACTACCTGAGCCGCGAGCAGATGGTGGACGCCCTGCAGCTGCGCTTCTCCCTGCTGGGGGGAATGTTTGACATCATCCAGAGGAATGCCACCGTCACCAACGACTGGGGCATCCTGCTTGTGCAGCTCGTCGCTAACGGAGTCATCGACCACAACAACAACGCGTATGAACCTCTCCTTCTCTTCACTGGCTTATTCTTTCCTCTGACTGATTCAAATTCTGTTATGTACTGAATCGAAAGGTACCTCAGGAGGTACCTATGATACTTGCCTCTGGCTAGCTCTCATCATCATCATCACTCAGGGCGTAGGAATTTTTTTCTAGTGGAATTGCTTATTCTATTTTGGGAAACGTTGCATAAATGAAAACATGATTTAATGTGAACCAAAGAGGGTTTATTAAATTTATATGGGAAATTGAAATGGGGAAGAAGAAAATGGCCAGACCTGCACTTTGTCACAATAAAACACTTTCACAAATAACTAACTAATATAATAAAATAATAAAAAAAAAAAAAAAAAAAAATATGTAATTTGAAAGAGGATGTGAAAGTTAAAGTACAAAAGAATGTGATGAGATGGTTTGGGCATGTGGAAAGAATGAAAGATGATAGACTGACAAAGTATGTATACAAAGAAAGTGTGAAAGGAAAAAGAGGGAAGGGACGACCGAGAAAAGTATGGAGTGATCAGATTGAGGAGATTGTGAAAGAATGGGATATACAAAAGTAAAAGAAGAAAATGCATGAAAAAGGTGATGGATATGAAGGAATTGAAAGAGGTATGTCAGGATAGGAAAAAATGGAGGCAACTCTGCAGAGGCTCTGGCCACCCCTAGCGGAATGGCGACAGAGTTACAGTTACAGTTACTATTTTGTTGGCTGGAGTCTCCAACAAGGCGAGCTCAAACTAAGCTTTTGACTGAAATGAGGCTGACTTGACTTATTGCACTGATAACAATTGATCAGTTTTTCTCTTTTTACATGTGGTATGGGCTCCCATATCTTTGATTCACCCTTATGAACTAAGGGGGTATGTGAATTATAGAACACTTTTACAAACAGATCAAATGGGGGAGGGCATCATCTTTTTAATATTGTTATGTTTTTACACGGGTTCTATTTAATAAAAACTGCTGTTTATTTATTTTGCTTAATTTATTTTATCACTTTCGGTTCAGAATTACATTTCAGTGTTTAATTTATACTAAAAATAAAGATCATTCTCGAAACATGGAGAATCGCTACTTGCTAGATTTGGCCAGAACATTCGATTCAACCAATCTGGAACAAATACTTTACTTTACTTTCTTCGGCTCATAAGCCTTGAAGGTTCAGGGCCTCCCGCACCACAATCCTCCAGGACTCTCTGTCTTGTGCTGCTTCCCTCCATGGTCCCCTCACTCCCAGAACTTCGGCGTCGGCTTCAACGTTGTCTGCCCACCGCATCCTGGGACGTCCGAGTGGTCTAACACCTGAGGGGGCACCATCCAAGACTGTTCTGATGATCCTGGAGTCCTCTGCACGTGCTACATGTCCGGCCCACTGGAGTCTTCTTGATTTCATTACCGACACTATGTTTGCATCTTGAAACACGGACATCAGCTCCGCGTTGGTTCGGATACGCCACCTGTCATCTTTAAATACAGGTCCGAGAATGCGACGAAGTATTTTGTTCTCAAAGACCTGGAGAGATTTTTCTTGTTTTTGAGTCAGACTCCAGGCTTCGCATCCGTACAACACAACTGGCCGAACAATGGAAGTGTAAATCTTGAATTTTGTGGAGCGGGATAGCCATTTTGAGCACAATAGCCCTCTAAGGCCAAAAAAAGCATTATTGCCGGAGTGAATTTGGGCATGTAATTCTGAGGATAGGATATTTTTGTCATTTATAAGGGTACCCAAGTACTTGAATGAATTGCAGTTCTTAAACTTGCAATTATCTACATTCAAATCTTCTTGAATATCCCGCCGCGCCACAGGCAAGTATTCAGTTTTCCCCTCATTGATTCTCAATCCTATCCTCTTTGCCATTCTCTCCATTGGTAAGAAGAGCGCCCGGAGCTGTGCAGCGTTCTCTCCCAGAAGCACCACATCATCCGCATATCCCAGCAGCCTAATGGTACTTCCTACGGTGATTCCACCATACACAGATTTGGTTTCTCTCACGACCTTTTCCAAGGCTAGGTTGAAGAGCAATGGAGAGAGGGCGTCACCCTGCTTTAGGCCTGAACTGATCTCAAAGGGATCCGAGACCTGTCCCTGCAGCAGTATTTGAGCTCTTGAATTTTCTATGGATATCTGAACCAGTTTGATGAGTTTTCCAGGAATTCCATAGTCTCGTAAAACGCTCCACAGCCCCAAACGATGCACTGAGTCATAAGCAGTCTTGAAGTCGACAAAAAGGCAATGAGTTTCTTGAGCATATTCCCACTTCTTCTCTAATATTTGCCTCAAAGAAAAGATCTGGTCGGTTGTGCTCCGATTCCTTCTGAAACCTGCTTGGTACTCTCCAAGAGCACATTCAGCATATGGCATAATTCTTCTTACCAGAATATTAGACAATATTTTGTATGCCGCTGGAAGAAGTGAGATACCTCTATAATTAGAGCATAGCATTTTGTCTCCTTTTTTATGTATTGGACACAATAGTGCAACTTTCCAGCTATCTGGCAGTACCTCATGTTTCCAAACATCCTGATAAAGACCCCACAGAGCATTTTCTAAGGCTTCTCCGCCACATTTCAGTAACTCAGCAGGGATATCATCGTTTCCAGGAGCTCTTGACTTCTTTAAACTCTTAATTACCTGTACTACCTCATCTCGACTTGGTGGAGGAACTTCGGGTTCCACCGTGAGAACTCTAGATGGTTGCAAAGGATTATCCGGACTCTCACCTCGCAGCAATTCAGTGAAATGATTCTTCCACACGTCAAGTATTTGATCTCGATCTGCAATGATGTTTCCCTGTTCATCCCTTATCTGGCTACTACGCTGTTGAAATCCACACTTCGCCTTTCTGACGGAATCAAAGAATTTCCTAGAGTTCCTTCCATCTCTATTGTCACTCTCAAGCTTCTCCATCAGCCGCTTATGATGCAAGCGTTTTTTGGCTCTCAGGAGGTTTCGAACTTGTCTTTTTCTTCCTTTCCATTCATTCTCCAGGTTTTGGTTACTTCCTTGAAGAAGACAGTTTCTGAGTTCCTTTCGCCACATAACAGCACGCCTGCATTCCTCATCAAACCATGGCTTACTTGCATGTTGATCCATCTTCCCAATCTCCTTTTCAGCAGTTTGCTTAATGACCTGCATAATTAGCTTCCAAGACTCTTCAACCCTCAGCTGGTTTGCTGTAGGATCACTTTCTTCCACACTTGAGACTTCGTCCATGACTTCATCTTGAGACATCTGAAATTCCGAGTACTGGTTATCACTGGCTTCAGTTATTTCTTCAGTTGCCACCTGACTCTCACCCAGGTTGTGCAATTGGTCATTGATGCCTTTTCTATACCTTTCTAATCCCTCTTTATTGTTCAGGATGTCCAGATTATATCTTAGTCTTGTAGACGGTTTTGATTTATTATGACTCAGTATTTTTTCTTTGAAAATTGCCACAGACAGGAAGTGATCTGTGTCACAGTCTGCCGCCCGATAGCTCCGAACATCATGAATCATTCTTAGATGTTTCCTTTCAACGAGAAGGTGGTCAATTTGATTCACTGTTCTACCATCGTGAGACTTCCACGTTCCCTTGTGGATTTCTTTGTGTGGAAAAATTGTGCCCATGATTGACATTTGTCGTGCTGAGGCAAAGTGGATGACTCTCATACCATTATCGTTGCTGTTTTCATGAAGGCTGTTTGTTGTTATTTTTTTGTCTTGTCTTGTATCCTGCCGCCATTCCTCTAGGGGTGGCCAGTACCTCCACATAAGTGCCTCCACTTGACTCTGTCCCTGCATACTTCTTTCATCTCATCTAATTTCATCACTCTTTTCATGCATGCTCTTCTCTTGTTTCCACTCTGTAAATTCCATTCATTCGCAATCTCACTTATCTGATCAATCCATTCTTTTCTAGGTCTTCCCCTTCCACGCTTACCTATTACATTCCCTTTATACACTCTTTTTGTCAGTCGGTCTTCATTCATCCTTTCAATATGTCCAAACCATCGCATCACACTTCTTTGAACTTTCACTTTCACGCTTTCTTTTACTCCGCATTCATTCATAACCCATTCGTTTCTCACTCTATCTTTCAGTGTTTTTCCTGTCATACTTCTCAAATGAGCCATTTCTACGGTGCATACCTTATTTACTTCTCTTTCATTCACCGTCCATGACTCGCTTCCATACATCAGGGTCGGCAACAATATACAATTGTGTACCGCCATTTTCATTTTCTTTGGTATCCTTTTATTCTTCGCTATTCTACCAAACGCTCCTATCACGCATCTTCCTTTGCTGGCACGCTTCTCTAATTCCTTCGTCATCTTACCATTCGCCTCAAACTTGCTTCCTAAATAGTCAAACTCATTCACTACTTCAACTTTTTTTCCATTCAAATTAACTGTAAGTTCCTCACATACTTCATTCCTGTCAAAAACTAATATTTTTGTCTTATTCGCATTCACTTTCAAGCTATTTTTACAAAACGCATCATTCAGTTTGGTTAACATCGCTTGGAGTTCCTCCGCCGAGTCAGCTAAAACTATAGCATCATCAGCATAAAGAAGTACTCCAACTCTTGTTTCACCCACTTTCACTCCGCTCTCTGATATTCCAGCTTCTTTTATGCAACTGTCCATGATTATATTAAACAACCATGGACTCATCACGCAGCCTTGCCTCACTCCCTTATATACATCAAACCAGTCACTATATCTCCCATCCACTCTTACACATGCCGAACTATTTTCATAGATGGCACGTATCACATTCAGAAGGTTGTCATTCACACCGTACTTCCTGAGAACATTCCACAACATACATCTGTCCACCGAGTCAAAGGCCCTCTCGAGATCCACGAAGGCTGCGTAGACCACCCTCCCCACAGCCAGATGTTTTTCAACAATCTGTCTGAGAGTAAAGATTTGGTCCACACAACCTCGTCCTGGCATAAAACCAGATTGAATATCAGAGACCCTGTGATCGGTGGCCATTCTCACTTTTTTTATGACAATTTTGCATAAGACTTTCCCAGGTATACTAAGGAGACTAATGGGCCTAAAGTTACGGCAGTCTTTCTTGTCCCCTTTACCCTTGTAAATAGGGACAATGACCGCCTTTCTCCAGTCCATCGGTACTACCCTGTCTTTCATACACATCTTGCATAATTCAAACATCCACTCTACCACACATTCTCCTCCTGCCTTTAACATCTCGGCATTCAATCCATCCATACTTGCAGCCTTTCCATTCTTCAGCTCTTTTATGCTTGCTTTTATTTCCTCTTTCAAAATATCCTCATTACTTTCATTTGTAGGGTCACATTCATATAAATTTATTTCGCCCTGTCCTAATATTTCTTCAAAGTATTCTTTCCATCTGTTACATACATCGTCTTCATCGTCGTTATTTATTATTATCAAACTCAATTATATCTCAAATTACCTACCTAAGCGTCTACTCATTTCTAGAGAGACTTATTATTACACAAACACAACTACACAACCACACAACATCCTGCATATTCGCAACAATATCTTTTCAAGGACGCCACTGCTCTACCAAATTGATTATCAAAATATTCCACAGTGATGGATGTCGTGGTAGAGGAAGACCGAGAAAAGTATGGATGGATCAAATTTCTGAAATAGCGAATGAATGGGATATCCAGAGTCATAATAAAAGGAGGACTTGCATGAAAAAGGTTATGACTCTGGATGAAATGAAAGAAGTGTGCAAGGACAGGAAGAAGTGGCGGCTAATCTGCAATGGTGATTTCTAATGTTGGTGTATTAATTTGCTACATTTTTTGCATAGGAAATTTCTGACTTTTTTTGTATAGATTTCTTTGTAAGGTTTTGTTCTTTTATATATTTAAATGTAATTTTGTATTCATATTCCTTGACTTATGGGTTGGTATGAGGCTGACCACCCATACTGTAAAAAATGGTTCACTTTGCCAATGTTACCCCTGTTTCAGGGAAGGTCGGCAAAAGTTGTGGGGCTTATGTTCATTTGAGGTTTGGATTTTATTTGTAAGTACACATTCAGCATTTGTAAGCGCGAACTACACTTGTTGGTTTGTGGGCTTACATCTGAGAGCTTTAAATGAATATATCCTTGCAACTTAGATTATAGATTATAGATTATAGTATGCATTTTCATAAAGGAAACCAGAAGTATTTAAAGGAAAAATTTCCAGATATTTTCACGGGAAGTAATAAACACATTCACAAATGCAGCGTAAGATACATTATGCCTTCTGACAGAGGTAAGGTTGTGATTAGTTCAAATGGACGAGTACATTATAATGTCTATTATTTCTTATTTATTTATTTATTTCATGGGCGTAGAAAAATTATTGTATGCCACTGCATGTAATGAACCATTGTAAAACTCGTACTATCTATTATGACAAACCAGCGCTCGTGCTACAGTGCCCTCATTATTTGACAGTGACAATAACTATTTAAAATTGAGTTGTTCTCTTTCATAGGTCCTTATTCACGACCGTGATAGACATGTTGAGCACTCTGATCCACTGGACACTGGCCAACGACAGCAGCGGGCTGGTGGGCGACGAGAACAAGAAGCACTACCAGAACCTCATCAAGAAGCTCAAGAAGGAGGTGGGCGAGAGGCACAGCCCCGAGATGGAGATCGTCAGGCAGCTGCTGCCTCTGCCCAAGATCACTGTAGAGGTCAGAATCCCATGCATTCCTGTCTCTAGTGACCACCATCTTTATTGAGCTGTTTTGTTTACTTTTAGATTTTAATGTAATGTTGGGCAAACCTCTAGGTCTATCAATGTAAGACAAAGGGCATTTAGGGGCTGGTCTGGTTATTCAGAGATGGCGGACCAGGCAACGCAACACAAGGCAACTAAGATACGCATATAGTGTAACTTCTTGCCGCGTTATCCTCAAAGGGTTTCGCATGTGGCGAGTGGAACCTATTTATTTTTACAGGTAAGGGTGTCGGCCTTACGCCAACCACTTTAGTTGAAGTGGATGTTTTCCAGCTCCCGAGGGGGCTGGTACTCATTTCTTGTGAAGGCTAAGTAAACCTTGCCGGTATTTTATTTTGGGGTTTGATATAAATACCGAAACGGGAAATCATTTCTGACACCCTCGGGGGGATTCGAACCCGAGCTCACGGCGTTGAATGCAAACACTCCAGCAACTGAGCTATTGACCGCACCACTGCATCGGAAATGACCATTAATTTAATAATTACGGTGTTAAGGTTCTCCATTCCAGGTGCAGCAGCAGACAAAGAATTGCCCTTGAGGCTTTAGAAATTTAAAAACATAAAAATTGTTATTCTTGTAGTTTGGTGAATATTCAGATTCCTGCTGCTTCCCCTTTGTTATTACTTATTGTACCTCTTTGTCGTTACTCATCCTTCTCATTTCTCTATGGTTTTTGTCTTGTCAATTTTGTAACGGTGTCTTCTTGAAAATGACGTAAGCAAGTGTGAGGGTTTTTCCTCTCTGTCCTGCTGATTGACACAATTAATAATTAACAGCCACTTTAATATGTTTACTTTTATTCCTTTCACAATGTATACACAATAAACCACAGCACAATAATATTAATTATTCTTAATTACACAGGCTTCTGGCTCTCACGCCAGGCAAGCTTTTTTTTCTCTTTCTACCTTCTTTTGTTTTCCTTTTCATTCAAATTCAAATCTCATGTTCCATTTTACCTAACAAACAAATCCATCTCGTTACAATACACCTCCTTCCTCTCATAAAAAAAAAAACATTCCCAATTTTTTTTTTTTTCTTTTACAATGAGTAAATAATGTATCATAATGCTCAGCCGGCGCCACATATTTTGTTTTATTTTAAGGATAAATTTCAAAAATATGAAAATAAAAAAAAAAACCTGTTTCTGATACATTATTCAGTCATTAATACCTTTTTTAACAATACCAATTATTTTCATACTAAAATTAATATAATTTTTTTTAACACAAATTTCATATTCAATATTATAAACAAATATTTGTTTTTTTTTTTTTAACTTTTTTTTTTTTTAATTCTTAATTCAACAATTCAAATAATCAAATAACAATACATAATAAACATTCACCAGTTAATTAATCAATTCATTAAATAACTTTTTTTTTAAACATGTATCACATCTTTCCCAATATTTAAATTTATTTCAAATTTATTTTTCATTAATAAATTTATCAGTCCATCAATTTTTTTTAAAACTTTACTTTCATATGTAATACTTTGTTTAATTTATGTTTCATACCTTCATTCATGCAATATTTCATAATTCATTCTTTCACTGATCACTTTTATATCAACTTTCACCGTATCATTCATCACCTCAAATTTTTCATACACATGAAAATATGTTTTTTTTTTTTTTTAATCTAATTTGATTATGTCCTTGATGTGATATTTATTTATAACATTTGTGTCTATATCTTTTAATACATAGACTATCTTGCTAACTTTCTTTTCTATTCTGGCTTTGACAAATTTTGGAGCCAACTTTGTACAGAAGTATTTCCCTGCATTTGATTGTATGAAATTTTTACGCCATACAATATCCCCTTGATCATAGACACGATTTGATCTACCTTTATTATAATAATTTGCATTTTTATTATATGCATCCCATAAATTTTCTGTAACTATTTTGTATAATGTGTTTAATTCCTTCATTTTATCTTTATGCATATCTCTATATTTATCTAATTCTTCCTTTGATTCTATTTCATCATTTACTATTTCACCATGAATTTCACCATTTAGTACAATCTCCCTACCTCTTGCTAATACATTAGGTGTGTATCCTGTTGCTAAATTGACTGTATTATTTATTATGCTTTGTACTGAATCTAAGAAAGTATCCCATTTTCTTTGTTCATTTTCAACAAAAATAGCTAATGTGTATCCTATTGTTCTATTATATGTCTCTACATTATTGCACATGGGAGTATATAAAGTTGTATAAAATATTTTCTGTACTCCATATGAGTAGGGTCAGTGTGGCAACAGTGGATCATTTTTTTTCAAATGCACAGAATTATTGTTGTATAAATGCAATCAATTTACAACTTTTATCAAACGATTGATAAATTAAGTACCTACCACTTGTTCAAAGAGCTCCATCTTTTTTATCCAATAAATACAGAGATATTTTGCATTTAGTGAAAAATGGAAAATGATCCACTGTGTACCCTATGGTGTACACAGTGGATCAAACAATAAAAAGCCAGATTACTTCTATTTCAAAAAAACATATGTATAAGACAGAAATATTTTTTTCTGTTATACACCAATTTTAATCAAACGGAACAAAATAAGTGGATGATAATCCAGGAAAAAACCACATTGAAGAAGTAACAAGAATATTGACGGGCATTGCTGCGTCTTCCGAGGTAAACGCAACTATGCTACACATATAGTGTAACTTCTTTCTGCGTTCTTCCCAAAGGGTCTCATGTGGCGAGTGGAATCTATTTAGATTACAGGTAAGATGATCCACTATGTAACCTATGATGTTGATCCACTGTGTACCCTTTTGACAAATTTCTTTTAGGGCAGCAATTTATGTATTTCACTTTGAACAAAGTAATGAAGTAATGTTATAATGGAAGTAGGATTGTGGTTAATGAGGATAAATAAATAACTTCTAGCCGAACTTCAATACTTTAAAAATAAGAAGACAACAAAGCGAAGCTTAATTTTTACTTTTGACTGTCAGAAACACATTTTGTTACTCAGCACAACCAAGCTGCATTGAAGTAGGACTTTGATTAGTCCAGACATGTTCAGACATGAGCACCATGCCAGGGTGAAAGCAATAGCCTTGTATAACTACTCATCTGGAAGAAACTGCCCTGATCCACTGTACCCACATGATCCACTGTTACCACTTTGACCCTACATAAAATCTTTAAATGCATTTGACTTTAAATTCTTTCCATTATCTGTTATTATCGTTTGCGGTACTCCTTCTGTTAAAAATATTTTATTTTCTATTAATTTTACTATTTCTTCTGTAGTTGCTCTTCTTAAAGGAAATAACCAACAATATTTGGTAAAAACATCTATTATTGATAATATATGTATATAGCCCGTACTTGATTTTGGTAATGGTCCTATCAAATCAATACTCAACATTTTTAACGGTCTATCCACTCTTTTTCTATTTTCCATTTTTCCTGCTGGAGGTAAATTATTCGGCTTATACATTTTACATTTTTGACATTTATTTATAAAACTTTTTATATCTGCATACATATTTTTCCAATAGTAACATCTTGATATGTATTTATAAGTTTTAAAAATACCTGCATGTCCATTATCATGATGATTCTTTATTAATAAATTATTTTTTGATTTTACCTTTAAAATATAAACAGATGCATTATCATGACCTTGTACCATATTTAAAATTTCTAACTTAAGATTCCTTTGAAAGTCATATTTTTCAAATTGTTGTAAGAATTTGGTTTTAAAAATTTTCCAATCAAATTCACAGTTAATTGCTCTGTACCAAGTTAACGGAAAATCTGTTAAAAATATAGGCATACACTCTACCAAATAATCTAATTTTAATTTGTAGACTTTGGCTAATTCTTCTAACCTTATTATAAATTCATTTGGTTCACTTTCACCATTAAAAGATATTTTTAATTTGAGAGGATCAAAATTTATGGACTCCATTGTGTTACTTTCTAAATCCTTTTTATTATTTATTTTTTTAGATTTCGTCATTTGCTGTATATTTTCAATTTATGCAATTAAAAAAAATCAATTATGATGCAAATTATAATGCAATTAAAAATCATTTCATTGAAAAAAATTTTTCATACAAATGAAATATAACACCATCTATATATATTTATCTAAACTGATTTGAAACAAACTGGTTCATATCCATTCTTCATTCTCCCGCGACGTTCGATTTTTGAATTTCCATTCTTCTGAACGTAATGTAGGTAGTTTGAATTCTCTCACCTTCAATATTTTCAAACAGCGTTTCAAATCTTGTAATTTCTTGTTGTTAATTGTATAAGTCGATGTCTTCACTAGCTTTTAAACGTGTTGATGCTTTCACAACCATAAATCTGTCCAATTTTAATTATTTCATATTGTTTTGAATGTCATTTATTGGAATCGAATGTCATTTGTTTTTGTTTGAGAAAATTTTCTTCATAGGAATTTCTCTTACAGATTTTTTCTTTTACGTTGGGCGCCAAAATGTGAGGGTTTTTCCTCTCTGTCCTGCTGATTGACACAATTAATAATTAACAGCCACTTTAATATGTTTACTTTTATTCCTTTCACAATGTATACACAATAAACCACAGCACAATAATATTAATTATTCTTAATTACACAGGCTTCTGGCTCTCACGCCAGGCAAGCTTTTTTTTCTCTTTCTACCTTCTTTTGTTTTCCTTTTCATTCAAATTCAAATCTCATGTTCCATTTTACCTAACAAACAAATCCATCTCGTTACACAAGTTGAAAGCACTTGAGGTGAAATAAATGCTCAACTTGTGAAAATAAAACTCTGTGTGTTTTTAAGTGTTTATACTTTCTCATGAAAGCCATGACTTGATGTTTATTATTGTTGGTGGTAGGTGATTGCCTGTGGCCCAGTAGGCTGCCTGACTGACACCAAAGGGAACAAGATCACCGGCTTTGACAGCATAGACAAGAAACAGGTCGGTCACAAATTCCTGCTATTTTGTGTATCAGTGACAATACCCAAGGGATTAGTCTTTAGTAGTGTTGCAACGAATATTCGGTAACTATTCGGTATTTGGTCTATTTGGCTACTTTTCACTGTTCGGCTGAATACCGAATACTAAAATTTTGGCCGTATATTCGGCGTGCAGAATACCAATTTAAAAGATAAGGAATAATAATTCCGATGCTGTTTCCAATACCATTTTGTGGTGCGATTTGAGTTGAATATTTGAAAACAGTATTTCGTGAATTAATCTTACATTTGTAGGCTGTAAGAACTCTACGAGTATTTTTTGGGAACCATGCCACCTGTCCCCATGGAGTTGCTTATTTCGTGAATTTATAAATTTAGTTTTCTTTCATTGAATGTGTATAGTTTCATTGTAATTCATAAAAACATTTTAAATACAAAATTAATTTTAAAAAGTTACTGTTTCATTTATTACCTCTATGAATATTTAAAATCTAAAAGAGGCAGGTTGTGATGAAGAAAGTCTATCTTGTCAGCATTATCTGGAAGTAGGCGATTACGCTTTTCTTCATAAACATTTCCAGCTTCCGAGAAAAGCCTCTCGCTATGACATGCGGGATTTAATAGGATGAGCTGGGCAACCAATAGTGAAGACTCGGAAGGTGATGGACAGCCTCCAAATATTCTGTATTCAATGGATGACCGAATACACTATTCGTTGCATCACTAGTCTTTAGTAAGTAAGCACATCTACATATAATCCAAGTTGGGACAGTCTCCTTGTTCTGACTT
The DNA here is from genome assembly GCA_951799405.1 of Agapetus fuscipes. NCBI lineage: Eukaryota > Metazoa > Arthropoda > Insecta > Trichoptera > Glossosomatidae > Agapetus > Agapetus fuscipes. The sequence goes on along the minus strand of OX637343.1, from coordinate 10,123,297 downwards.
GTTTCATTAATTATGAATGTTTCCAGGGTCTCCGGCTGTCGGATAAGCAGCGTGTGTCGGCCTGGGAGGTGATGGAGGGGGGCCGCATACCTGCCCCGCTGTCGTGGTCCTGGTTCGGAGCCACCAAGATGGACAGGAAACCACTCACCTACGAACATTCACACAGGTATTGCCCAGGAAGGTGCTGTAAGGCGTGTCACGACAAATCAGTCAAAGATAACTCATCCACAGACAGCTTGACCATTGACAAATTGGTCACACGATAGTTGACCGTTGACTATCCATAATCTATTATCTAAGTTGCAAAGATATATTACATTTAAGATTTATATTAAATGCATTCCCATAAGCAGACACGTATAAGTTCACGCTTACACATGCCGCATGTGGACCTTCAATATAAAAACCCAAATCTCAAATGAACATAAGCACTGCAACTTTTGCGGACCTTCTCTGAAACAGGGGTGCAATTGGCAAAGTGAACCGTTTTTTTTACAATATGGGTGGTCAGCCTCATACCGATGACAGTTGAAGAAAATTTACCCGAAACGTCCATGATACAGATTGTTCTTAGGATTCTTAAGTACATCGTCTCGTTATTATTTTGAGGTCAGCCAAAGGTAATTCATAATTTTTTTTCATAATTCATAAGGTCTTTATTGTTTTTATCAATATGTACAAAGTATTACAATAAAAATAAATTTTAAAAATGTAATTACAATAAATACTCCCCAAAGTAAGCATAGCTTGTGTTTTGGAGAGGATTCCAACTTATCTTAACTTAAAATTAATCACTTAATAGATAAAAATCATAAAAACCAAAAAAAACAATATATACACCATTTAGTCATTTACTTAGCAAAAACAGGAAGACAAAAAATAAAATAACATAAAGAGTACACATATGTAGATATTTGAAAAAAATAACAAAAATAATAATGATAAGAATAATATATGAAAAACCAAATAAATATAAACACTCAACTATTTACACCTCTTTCAAATATTTGCTGATCATGTACTTAATGGCCTTAGGATCTGCGTGCTTATCATGCTTATACCTGGAAAAAAGTGCATTGTACCACCTTACACCCAAATAATCGTAGTGATGTTGGCCGGTTGCTGTATTCTTTCTAGGAACTTTGATTAGAAGCGACTCTCTACGCGATCTACCACTCGGGATTACAATATCCCCCGGATTATATCCGTGGATAAAGTAATCCTTATGAACTTGGTAGAGAGCCGCTCTCTTATACAATTGGTCAATTGTTAGCACCGGAAAGTCATGATATAATTGCAATGTGGAATAGTCGAAAGGCTTCTTTAACATTATTTTGATAACCATTCTCTGCACCACCCTAAGAGGCTCGAGTGTTGTTTTAAATGTGCCGCCCCATCCGACTATAATAATTGTATCATGTGTTTTTTTTCAATAATATCCCAAAAGTAGGGTCGATAGCTCAGTTGGTAGAGTGCTCGCATTCCATTCCGAGAGCCCCATGTCGAATCCCACCGAGGGTGTCAGAAATGGTTCCCGTTTTGGTGTTTATTTTTTGTGAAGGCTTACTTAGCCTTCACAAAAAATTAGTACCATCCCCCTCGGGAGCTGGGAAACAAGAGTCACTGCATGTGAAGCTTAGTAGCGTTTAGCGTTAGCTTGTTGGAAGGCCGGGTAATAAACAAATTGCATGTGTCTGTACACACTTTCAGATTACTCCGGTTCCACACCCACTGCCTGGTGAAGCCAACCAGCTACTACCTGGAGCCACTTCCTCTGCCTCCTGAAGACCTGGATCCTCCACCAGAAAAACCGGTAACACCCACTTCTTCATCAATTTTTATTCTTCTATTTTCTTATTGCTTAGGCGTATTGGCTTGTGGTACCTATAGAAATTTGACAGACTGCCGATGTGATGCGTTCAATCTATAATCTGAGTTGCAAAGATAACAATATATATTGTTGCAACAGTTTTCCCAGCTTGCCCTTTTCTCCTCAAAACCACTAGTTCCTTTTAAAGAGGAACAGAATGGGGCAATCAACCAAAACTGTAGTGTACACACCTTGATTTCATTCAACTTACTTTTCAACTGTCTAACAATGGACTCGACACAAATTCCATAGACAACAAAACTGTAATGTCACACGGCCACATTGCTAGGGAAAAGGCAACAATTATTTTTCCATTGGTTGCTAAGATCACTAGTTTTTTAGGGTGTGTTTTATCAACGTCAGCAGAGCGACTTTATACTGAATGAAAAGGACGCACTTATGTCAATCAAGTGGGTAGTTTTTTGTATCAGTTCAAATTACATAGTTTGCCCACCGACAGAAATTTTCTTACTTCCTTCGGTTCAAAACCCTTGAAAGCTCGGGGCCTCCCGCACTACAATCCGCCAAGACTATACATCTTGTGCTTTTTCCCTCCATGGTCCCCTTGCTGCTAAAACTTCGGCGTCTGCCTCGATATTGTCTGCCCACCGCATCCTGGGATGTTCAAGTGGTTGAACACTGAAGGGGGCACCATCCAAGACATTTCTTATTATCCTGGAGTCTTCTGTACGTGCTACATGTCCGGCCCACTGAAGTCTTCTTGATTTCATTACCGACACTATGTTTGGGTTTTGAAATATGGAGCTCAGCTGTGTGTTGGTCGAGATGCGCCACCAGTCACCCTCAGATACAGGTCCGAAAAGCAACGAAGCATTTTGTGCTCAATGTCCTGGAGAGGTCTCTTGTTTCTGAGTCTCTGACTCCAGGTTTCACATCCGTACAACACAACTGCAGATGTGTATACTTTGAATTTTGAAACGGGAGAGCCATTGTGAACACAATAGCCCTTTTAGGCCGAAAAAATCATTTTTGCAGAGAAAATAAATCTATTTTCAAATTTGTGCCGAGCTCATTCTGACCAGGTTTTGTTGTGTGTAGGCCTCGCTAAACACAGTTGTCGTTTTGCTTCACAGGGACTGGACTCTGACCAGGTTTTGTTGTGTGTAGGCCTCGCTAAACACAGTTGTCGTTTTGCTTCACAGGGACTGGACTCTGGTTCGTTGGATCAGAGTCCCACTGGCGCCGGGAGGGGCAGAGCGCGAGGTAGAAGGGCAAGGAAGAATAACAAAACTAATCCTCAAGTAAGTAGGGAATCGTTAGCTCCTAACGACCGACTGCTTTTAGCGACATTGCCGGAAATTCAAACCATCAAACGGAATGATTTTTCTCGCAATGTCAAAATTAGAATGGAGTCGGCACAAATGACAGTGACAATATATTGTGACCTCACTCTGTCGGGTGGCTAGAGAAAAAACTAAAATCAATATGTTATGGGTTGCTAAGCCCAGAGTGTCAAGTCGCTAATCTTGACTAGCGTATTTGAAATATGATAACGCTGGTTCGATTCCCCTTATGCCCCTTGACCATAACTTTGACCCTGGTTCAACAGATGTTATTGAATAATTTTTAATTCACAATTCGTTATAATAAATATATATTAATTGATTAATACCTGCATCTGGCCAGGCAAAAATAATTTTGTGAATTGTATTCCTCTTCACAAATTTATTTAAAAATAAAAATGACATTGAGGTAAAATTATGACCTCACTTGGTCAGGTGACTAGATGAAAAGCTATGTAATATTTTGTTATCAGATGCTAAAGGCTCTGTGACATCACCCCGCCGAGGGAATTAGAAATTCGGAACTTTGTGCCGACTCCATTGTCCATTGTTTTCAGCCAATCAGAGCTTTGATAATTTAACTTCCAATTTGGATACTCCGTCCTTCCTTGCTTTTCAAATCGAAGCCAACGCACCACTATTGTACAAACTGCACATTTTGTAAAATAATTTCTAGCATTCACCTGCTTTTTACGCGGTCCAGGAAAATGTATGGGATTGCGGGACAAACAAAGCCCGATTGTGTGAGAGCTAACATGCATCCCCATACACTACGTGACTTCCGATCCGGCGGAAACGAAGGGAAGGTCTGAAGAGAAGTATTGAAGATTGCTATACCTGTCTATTTTCACAGGTTTGGTAATCAGTCTTACGCCAAACGCTTTGAGGAAATTTGCTACCTTATTCTGAGTAAGCCTTACCACCAAGATAAAAATACTGGTTTCAAACAGAAACCTCATGCTCAGAAAGTGCTGGCACAATTGATTGAACACTAATTATAGTCGGTGTTTTAGGCTTACACGGCTGGCTGATGATGCTGGAGAGTTGCTTTCCGGGATCTGTAGCTTTCAGACGTTTCGCCCATGAAACTGTAATCACAGTTTCATCAAGATCATCTTCTGTCATTTTACTTTCACGCTGAAGAAGCCTATCGAAGCTCCAGCTCCCACAGACCACGGCTACAGATCCCGGAAAACATCTCTCCAGCACTTAGTGTAATGTTATGGCTTTTTGTACTCCATGTATCGTGCCAGGTTCTGCTGACGTTGGCAATCGCTCAGTCTCAGCTGGTACGAAGCAGCTCCTCTAACTTCTTTAATAGATCTATTTATAATCTAAGATAGCATCTACAGAGAGCCCGATGTGATAGGTTCCATCAAAGTAGGGCGGCTGCAGTAGGCTGGTGGCATGATTAGACGCCAACCAAATTAGGTCTTCTAAAGTTGAAGTTTATGTACCAATGTGTATATATTTTCATTATTTGTAGGTTAACAATTTAATGGGCGTCAATAATCAGATGTATCCCAACGGGCTCAACAATGGCGCCATGAACCCCATGAGTGCGGGCATGGGGACCGGGATGCCAGGCATGCCGCCGACAGCCGGGATGCAGGGCATGGCGGCCGGCCTGGGCGGAATGCAGGGCATGGGGGGAGGAGCAGGGGCGGGGGCGGGCATGGGGGGGGCTGCCGGAATGCAGATGCCGGGACAGATGCAGGGGCCGCCGCACGCCATGCAGGTGCAGCAGCAGCACCAGTGGATGCAGCAGGACAACTACTACAAGCAGATGGGTGAGCGCACTGTGGACTTATAATTCTGCATTGATGATGTATGTTTTTGTCATGTATGCGGTTGTGAAGGGATCAGCCAATATCAATTGACCTTTTGGGTGCAAGTTGCGGGTGAATTGACAAAAGGTAGACAATTTACTACCTCCGGCAGTGTTGTACGAAATTAAACTGACGGGTCAGCATGGTGAGGCAATGGTTTTGCAGCGTAAATCCCCAAAATTAAACATATGATCAATTGGAACAACCAGTATGGGATCGCTGGGTGCATCAGAAATGGAAACATAAAGGCGAGAAACTATTCACACTCGCGTTTCACTACTTATGCATTCGAGTATGCATTGTAAAAGAATGTGATCAAAATTCCTGATTTAGAAGAAGCAAAACAATGTACATTTCTTTTTTTTCCATCAGCTGGTCGCTTCGAGCGTCCGCCCGTCAACCAATCAAAGCAGGCGCTCTCCAACATGCTCCGCCTGCGCCAGCCAATGGGTGGTGGGGCTCCAGGCATGGGGGGCGTGGCGGGGGGCGCAGGGGGCGTGGCTGGTGGTGCGGGGGCGGGGCCAGGCTTCCCGGGGGCTGGGGCGGGGCAGATGCAGCACCAGAGACAGCCGTACCCGAGGCAGCAGGCCAGGCCGCCGCATCACATGCAAGGGTGAGAGTCAAATAATGCTGCTATTTCTGTTTACATATCTGCTTCATTGATGAAATATGTTGACATATGTAGCTGCCAGTGGCGTAGGGTCCCAATAACACGATTCCCATCGGCTGCACTTTTGAAATTAGGCAAAAAAAAACTTTGAAAAGTATTTGCATAAAGTATATAATTTGCCTGTACCTAATGCATGCGCCTGGTCATCTCATATATGGAATTTGAAAAATCAACTGTAGGTGGCAATCAATTAAAAGGAATTCCTCTTCATTTTAGGAATTTGTATCTTCTTATTCCTTGACTGATAGGTTGGTATGCGGCTGACCACCCATACTGTAAAAAATGGTTCACTTTGCAAATGTCACCCCTGCTTCAGGGAAGGTCGGCAAGAGTTGCAGGGCTTATGTTCATTTGAGATTGGGTTTTTTATATTGTAGGTTCACATGCGCGAAATTATGCATGTCTGCTTGTGAGAATGCATTTGATATGAATCTCAAATGATACATATCTTTGCAGCTTAGATTTAGATTTAGATTATTGCTACTAGTCTGAAATGTTATCTGAGCTAGACATTCTTTTAACTTTGCAGGTTCATTGGTTTGTCATTACGTTCCATAGTCTTTATCTCTAAGTACAAAACCTAGTAGAAATTGGTACAGTCTTGTTAATGTGATTTGAAATATATTTTGAGTGTTTTTTTATTGCAGAGGTCAAATGGGACAGATGGGCAGCCAAATGGGCCAAATGGGTGGTCAGATGGGTCAAATGGGCGGCATGGGGCAAATGGGAGCAGCTGGACAAATGGGCCCTGGTCAAATGGGTCCAGGACAAATGGGGTCAAATCAAATGGGACCTGGACAAATGGGTCCAGGCCAAATGGCACCAGGTCAGATGGGACCCGGACAAATGGGTCCTGGTCAGATGGGTGCCGGGCAAATGGGGCCTGGTCAAATGGGTGGACAAATGGGCCCAGGACAAATGGGTGGCCAAATGGGGCAAATGGGCGCTATAGGATCTGGGCAGGGTAATCAGGTGATGTTTGGTGGTCAGCAGTATGGAGGAATGGGCCAAGGATATGGAACATCCGGCTATGCGGGACAACAGATGATGCAGGCGTCCCAACAAGGTGGACCAATGGGACAACAGGGTGGCTCCATGGCTCAACAGATGGCACAAATGGGTCAAGGAATGGGACAGGTTTGTTTTAAATTTTTATCTGATAAAGTCAAAAATAGTTAAAATCATCCTTATTTGATTTCATGGGCATATTTGTTGTTTTCAGGGTATGGGACAAGGAGTCAACCAAATGGGACAGGGCGTCAATCAAATGGGCCAAGGTGTCAATCAGATGAACCAGATGAATCAAATGGGGCAGTCTGTCAATCAAATTGGACAGGGAGTCAACTCTATGGGACAAGGCGTCAATGCCATGGGACAGGGCGTCAACCAAATGGGACAGTCCATGGGACAAATGGGGCAGGGACAGATGGGACAAGGCCAGATGGGACAAGGAGGTATAAGCACTGCCCCTTCTTACATAGCTTTCAATTATATACCTTTAACGCTTTTTTATATTAATTATCTTTTTTTGATTAGCTATGGGACAAGGAGTCAACGCAATGGGACAAGGTGTCAACCAAATGGGACAGGGACAAATGGGCGGGATGGTATCCATGTCGGGGCAAGCAGGCGGTATGGGTGGCCAGGGACAAGGAGGGGGAATGGGAGGTTTCCCAAATCAACAGGCATTCCAGCAGGTAACTGATGCACAGTTACATATAACTTAAACAATATTGGTCCGAGATAAGATCCCTGTGGTACTCCTTGAAAAAAATCAATCAAGCTTACCAGTAAAGATGAAGAATCTTCCACATTTATTATATATTTCAACTCAGCAATAATAAATGCTGCTGAAAATGGAACTCTTCTGATTAATTACAGTTTTGCATAAAATATGTAAAGATGATAAAATAATAATGTACTATCATTAGTAATTGGTAAAAAAGTTAAACAATAATGGACCTAGCACTGAGCCTTGGGGCACCCCCAAGTTTACTATTATTCATATGTATCTATGGGTAGGACTCCTCACAATTCCCTTTAAACTCATGTGATGTTGTATATCCAGGGTATGATGGGTGGTCGCGGTGGTCCCGACGGTTATCTGTCGCAGCAGAGACAAGGCGCAAGGCCACAGTATATGCAGGTAAAATCACTCAAATCATTCTTAACCTACAATCAGCTTAGCTCCCTCAATAATTTTGTCATTACAACTTAAAGTGTCCGTAAGACAAGAGTGATTAATTTATCTCCAAATTCCTCTCTCTATTGACCCTGCAGCTCAAATCTGACTTCTCAAGAGCAGCGTCTCCAACTCCTCCTGTTCTCTGAAGCCGTCTTCCAACTTGCGACTTAAAGAAGCTAGGTTATTATGAATTAGTTAACTTCTTTTGTTGGTGCCATTTTGTGACATTGTCACTCCAAGAGCGCCTTAAAAGCTTTAGTGAATAGATCAGTCTTGAGATGTCTCTTGAAGTGACACTGCTGTATGCAATCTCTCAAACTACAGGTAGCGCTTCAAGCCGCCATTGCAAAAGCACACTCACCAAACACTCTGGCTCCACTTTCCGCAGTGTGATATCTCTCTTAATCCCATCTTCCCACCACACTCTTTAATTTCCAACTTCCTTTAATGGCATTTAAGATTGTCTCGGCCTTATCTGCATATGAATTACTATCTTAACAATTTTTTCAAATTGCCATGGTTGACAAAATTGCAAATTTTCTAATATACAATTCCTCAGAGATTTTCCCAGCCTTCTCAAAATTTATGGGATCAAATATTTCTTAGTATCTCCTACTTTCTTCGCCAACCAAGATATTTATTTTCTCCAACTTTGTATGATCAAGAAAGATTATCTCAAATTATCTCAAACTTCACAAAATTGCAATAACCAAATGATTTTTTGTACTTCCTCAACTCCATATGTTTGATGAAAATGCTCTCAAACTGATTTAACATAAGTATATTTATTTTGGTTTTGAAGGTCCTCCGATAGTCACTTACAGAAAACTTATCTTTTGGTGTATGTTTCAGGGAGGGAATGTTGGTATGAGTGGTATGGGGGGCCCAGCGCCTCCTTACCGGGGGCCATCCATGCCAAACCAACAGAATCAACAATTCCAACAGGTACGTGTATTAACACAAGTCTTCCGACACTTTACGCAGCCATGTTGTATTCATCCCTCATTCAGTATTAGGAAAATAAAACAATAATTTGACTCCATGTAGCATGCCTAACTGGAACAAACCTTTGTGCATAATTAGTTTCAAAACGGACCCCTAGATGACATAAACTTTTATAAATATAAGTTGAATTTGAAATGTTACTTGTAACTGTTCTTATTTTCTGTATTGAATGCTTCAGTCAATTTTTGATAACTTAGTTGTTCCCTACCTTTTGTAGAAGAACAAGATAAGATAGGGATTCTGTTTTTTTGACAGAATATAGTCTTTGAAGGGGTCCCATGTCCCATTCTACCAACTGAACTATCGACCAGACTGAATATTATGTACCGACTCTTATTCTGTTACCGTTTATTCTGCAGCAAGTAAGTCAGCAGCGCACACAGCAGTTGCTGCACCGACAGCAAATGCTGGTCATGCAGCAACAGCAGCAGCAGCAACAGCAGCAACAGCAGCAGCAGGGGAACCAGTCAGCCGGCATGATGCTGCCCAGGCAGTACCAACCACCTCCTCAGTACTGAAAACAGAGTACTTCAAGCGGAATGCGATAATAATTATAACTGTAATGCATAAGCACGTGGAATTCAATCATTTATATGAGTACCTATTATTCCATTTCATGTTACATTTGTAACTGTGGGAAAAAACAGACGTACGTCATCTATGTCTATTTTATTAATCGATTTTGGAAACTGAATTATGAAGTATTATTATTTGAAATCCTTTTAGTCTGCCAACTGAACAATATAAATGACGGAATTCAAATTGGTTTCAAGCGGAATTCAAGCATTTTTTCCTACAAATTAAACTAGCTTTAGTTTGAATTGGAATTCCATTAATCCTTATTGAAATAAAAATCTCAAATTTGTTTTAATGCGGAACTGTTTTTTTAGCACCAAACCTTTTTATTTACAAACGCATATCCATAAGTTTAGTTTTATATTTCCTAATAATATAATATTTTTACATGTTTAAATGTACTCTATACACCTACTTAATAATTTTATTTAATTTTACTATATTTATACATTTTTTAAATAAGTATATTCTACTCTTGTAAAACAAACAAATCATGTATAGGTTTATTCCGTTTTTTAAGTTTTATTTTAATTTTTCCTTTGTAAATATTAGTTTTAATTACTTATAGATAAAAATGACAAATTACATATTAAATGTGTAGAAAATTATAGAAGAAAATAAACTAATAAAATTTTGTCGTTTTCTTGGTTCTTTGTTTCACAAGTATTATGAAATGACAATTCTTTATGTTTTTTTTTACATTGCATTGAATTTTGAAACTAGTATTTTACTTAAATTCAGTAAAAAATATATTTTTTAGATTTTTAAATCATGTAAGAAAACTAATTTAAAATAAAGAATCTTATACTTAAATGTCTTTTTTATTCCATTTTTGTCTGTGAAATTTTCAATAACTCGGCTGTTAGCGCTTCACTTACAAATCAAGAGCCTTGGGTTTGATTCCTACTATTGATACCAAACAGCCTATTCAACTTTGCAAGACATGAAAAACTGATATTCCTTCAACAGGTAAAAACACTACAATCTAAGTTTCCAAGATATAGTTATAGTTGGCTATAGTAAATGCATGCTCGCAAACAGTAAGTAACGCACACGTCAGTGCTGCATGTGTACTTACAAATTAATAACCAAACCTCAAATGAACATAAGCCCTGCAAATTTTACCAACCTTCCCTGAAACAGGTGACATTGGCAAAGTGAACATTGGTTTTACAGCATGGGTGGTCAGCCTCATACGAACCTATAAGTAATTTAGGGATACAAATCCCCCTATAATATAAAATGCAACGGCCTCCCCATACAAAATAGTTGTGCGTTAATGGCATTCAAACTGAAGAACTCCTGAACAGATGCACGTCATATTCACAACAAATATTGTTCAGGACTTGGGATGTGCTTCCTCATCATTAGTAGATTTTAAATTGTTGTTTTTTAAATAAATAAACATGATCAATCACAACACCTTTTTATGTAAAACCTATGCGAGAAACAAAACTCATTTTGACATTCGAATTTCAAATAAATTGCCAGCACTTCAAAGTTGCCATCGTTGCCATTGCCAAGTCGATTCTTTTTCGGTTGAATTCCGTTGAGTACCTACCTATATTCTTTATTTATTTCAAAATTATACTTCAACCAGTTATAACATGTATTTTTTAGAAATAATGACGATCGATTAGGTCAACTTTTTATATGAAACCGTACTTATTGCGGCATTTCATTTTTTTAAAGTATTATTACAATATACAATCTAAGTTGCATAGACGCATTAACATTTATAATTCATATTCAATGCACTCCTCTTCGGAGACACGAGTGAGTTTGCGCTTACAAATGCTGCATGTGTATTTACAAATAAAAATTTCAGCCTCTCATGACCATAAGCCCTGCAACTTTTGCTGACCTTTTCAGAAACAGGGGACACATTTGTTAAGTGAACCCATTTATGCGATATGGGTGGTAAACCTCATACTAACCCTTAAGTCAAGGAATTTGAGTTTGAAAAATCCTTAAACAACGGTAATCTTAATTTATAATCTAAAGTTGCAAAAAAAGTTATTTGATGATTCAAATTGAATGCACGCCCACAAACTGGCAAATGTCATTTCACGCTAAAATATAGTTGTGGCGCTTGATTTTTTTTTAATATTAGAATATATAATCTAAGTTGCACAGATACAATAACTTTTATAATTCATATTCAATGCATGCCCCCCTGGAGACACGAGTGGGTACGCGCTTATTAATGCTGCATGTGAACTTACAAATTAAAAATAAGGCCTCTAATGAACATAAATCCTGCAACTTTGGCCAACCTTTTCAAAAACAGGGGGAACATTTGTCAAGTGAACCATTTTTTTCGATATGGGTATTCAGGCTCATACTTCCCTATCCGTCAAGGATTTGAGTTTGAAAAATCCTTCAACAACGTTAAATTTAATTTATAATCTAAAGTTGCAAAAAAAGTTATTTGATGATTCAAATTGAATGCACGCCCACAAACTGGCAAATGTTCTTTCACGCTAACATATAGTTGTGGCGCTTGATTTTTTTTAATATTAGAATATATAATCTAAGTTGCACAGATACAATAACTTTAATAATTCATATTCGAGACACAAGTGGGTTCGCACTTATAAATGCTGCATGTGAACTTACAAATTAAAATTAAGGCCTCCAATGAACATAAGCCCTGCAACTTTTGCCAACCTTTTCAAAAACAGGGGGAACATTTGTCAAGTGAACCATTTTTTGCGAGATGGGTATTCAGGCTCATACTTACCTATAAGTCAAGGATTTGAGTTTGAAAAATCCTTCAACAACGTTAAATTTAATTTATAATCTAAAGTTGCAAAAAAAGTTATTTGATGATTCAAATTGAATGCACGCCCACAAACTGGCAAATGTCATTTCACGCTAACATATAGTTGTGGCACATGATTTTTTTTAAATATTAGAATATATAATCTAAGTTGCACAGATACAATAACTCTTATAATTCATATTCAATGCATGCCCCCCTGGAGACATGAGTGGGTTCGCGCTTATAAATGCTGCATGTTAACTTACAAATTAAAATTAAGGCCTCTAATGAACATAAGCACTGCAACTTTTGCCAACCTTTTCAAAAACAGGGGGAACATTTGTCAAGTGAACCATTTTTTGCGATATGGGTATTCAAGCTCATACTTACCTATCCGTCAAGGATTTGAGTTTAAAAAATCCTTCAACAATGTTAAATTTAATTTATAATCTAAAGTTGCAAAAAAAGTTATTTGATGATTCAAATTGAATGCACGCCCACAAACTGGCAAATGTCATTTCACGCTAACATTTAATTGTGGCACTTGATGTTTTTAATTTTAGAATATAAATCTAAGTTGCATACATACATTTTATAATTCATATTCAATGCATGCCCCCAAGCAGACATGAGTGACTTTGCGCTTACAAATGCTGCATGTGTAATTACAAATAAAAATTTCAGCCTCTCATAACCATAAGCCATGCAACTTTTGCCGACCTATTCAGAAACAGGGGGAACATTAGTTAAGTGAACCCATTTATGCGATATGGGTGGTAAGCCTCATACTAACCCTTAGGTCAAGGAATTTGGGTTTGAAAAATCCTTAAACAACGGTTATCTTAATTTATAATCTTAAGTTGCAAAAAGAGTTTTGATGATTCAAATACAATGCACACCCACAAGCTGGCAAATGTTCTTTCACGCTAACATATAATTGTGGCACTTGATGTTTTTAATTTTAGAATATAAATCTAAGTTGCATACATACATTTTATAATTCATATTGAATGCATGCCCCCAAGCAGACATGAGTGAGGTTGCCCTTACAAACGCTGCATGTGTAATTACAAATAAAAATTTCAGCCTCTCTTGACCATAAGCCCTGCAATTTTGCCGACCTTTTCAGGAACAGAGAAACATTCGTTCAGTGAACATTTTTTTAGGTATGGGAGGTCAGCCTCATACCTCATGCTTCATACAAGATACTCAGAACATGAAAGAACTAAATAACCCTTTTACCGCAATTTTTTTTTCAAATTACTTCTTAAAGCATTTAATTACTATGAAGGAGGTGTGAGGAAAAATTATTGCGAAGCCAGACTTACACTGCCCGAAGGGCCTAGCAGACAACCGTGCGCAGCACGGTCAGTCTGCTAGTAATAAATAACATTTAATTATAGTTCTTAGTCCTTTTAAGTTTATTTGCCATAGTGTAACAAACTTTCATTAAAATTAATTATTTTGGCAGATGGTGATTATAAAACCAATTCCAACCACTCAAGAGTAAAAATAAAAATCTTGATTTTTTTTGTATTGGCATATTAAATTCCAACTAGGGGCGTTGCCCCTGGCTGCTACGCAGCCCAACCCCTTAACATTTGGTGAATGTGTATATTGCGCATAGTTTCCTCGCGTTAAAATTCGGAAAACATGTAAAATAAAAACATGCAGCCTTTGTAAAAGAAAATCGACCACCCATAGTTTAAAAAATGGTTCACTTTGAAGATTTCAGCTGTGTTTCAGGGAAGATTGGCAAGAGTTGCAGGGCTTATATTAATTTGAGATTGGGTTTTTATGTTGTAAGTCAACATGCATTATGTGTAAGCGTGAACTTATAAATGTCTGCTTGTGGGAATGCATTTAATATGAATCTCGATTGGTATGTATCTTTGCAACTTAGATTATAGAACTAAACAAAATAATTTCCTTGACTAAAAGGTTAGTATGTGGCTGACCACCCATACTGTAAGCAATGGTTTACCATGCAAATTTTATCTCTGTTTGAGGAAAAGTCGGCAAAAGTTGCAGGGCTTATGTTCATTTGAGATTAGTTTTTTTATTTTGCAAGTCCACATTGGGCATTTGTAAGCGTGAACTTGTACCTGTCTGCGTGTGGGAATGCATTTAATATGAATCTTAAATGGTATGTATCTTTGCAACTTAGATTATGTAAAGAAATACACAAAATAATTTTCTTGACTTATAGGTTGGTATGAGGCTGACCACCCATACTTTAAAAAATGGTTTACTTTGCAAATTCACCTTTGTTTCAGGGAAGGTTGGCAAGAGTTGCAGGGCTTATGTTCATTTGGAATGGGCTGTTATGTTGTAAGTACACATGTAGCATATGTAAGCGGGAACTTATACATATCTGCTTGTGGGAATGCATTTAATATAAATCTTAAATGATATATATCTTTGCAGCTTAGATTAGATTAGATTAGAACTTATACATGTCTGCTCGTAAGAATGCATGTAATATGAATCTCAAATGTTATATATGTTTGCAACTTAGATTACAGATTGAAATCCATTTTTATTTGGCTTTTTTTTTATTTTTAATTTGCATGAAATAAAAGAAAATGTAAAAAAAACTTTTACGTTTTGCCGCTAGATGTCAATATTGTTCCATACATTTTTAGTATGAACAAACAGATTAATTCCTAAAAGTTTTCATACATTTGTAAACACACACGCGTAAGCTCGCCGCATTGCAGCATATATACAAAAATTAATTTGCTATAGAGCATGAATGTGTTTTATCTGCTGTGATGGCATTGATTTTGAAAATCGAAACTCGACGACGAATGACGACGACGAAGGGTAATATAATAAAGGATACCAAACTTTGACAGTAATAGGGTATTTGCAATAGTGAGGAATATGATAAAAAGTATATTATTTTGATAGATTTCGAAAAATCTAATAATAATATGTTGATTTGAAGCCGAAAATATTTTTTTTCGATTTTATATTTAACCCCTCGAGCGCCCGAACGTGGATCTACGCTCATAGTACTAAATGCGATTTTTTTCATTTTTCTTTAATTGTTACACAGCAATAAGATCAAAAATCGCATGAAATACTGCTATGCCAGAAAATCACTGGCACTCCAGGGGTTAAAATAGAAAATATAGGTTTTTGGACAAGTTTTTAAACGGATGTGAGATCTGCTTCTTGTATTTCGGGTAATGTGACGTCATATGTTGACGTCACGTTCTTTTATTGACATTCCATACTCTGTTAACTTGTGTTGTTGACAACAGAAACAAATGAAAACAACAAAAACAAATGATATGTTCTTAAAGAAACACACAAACTTCTTGAAAAAACACATCCGCAATGGTGTAAACATGAAAAAGCGATGCTTGAATGACATTAATGTGAGGGCTGTCAGTTGATACGGCGATGTTTACAAGACCGTGACGTCACGCGAGAAAATTTCATCTAGTAGCGTTTTGGCGCGAAAATTCAAAGATCGATTTTAAAATGCTTATAACTTTGCTAAAAATACAACTAAAATTAGAATTCAAGAAGTTTTGGGCTAATAACGCATAAAAGAATTTAAATCACAAAAAAAAGAAAAATGTGAAAATACCCTATTGGCAGCTCTCCATAATCAGTGCTGTCATCGTGAAATTTTATAAAATACCTAAATGCATATTATTTCCCTAATAGTGGGGAAAACTCTCACTATGGCAGCACTGATCCAATCGAACGATTTTTCCAAGAGCAAGGTCACTTGACGCTGCAGTCATAATGATAATAATGCCTTCAGCTTTAATATACGAACAAGGGATCTATTGCAAAATTTAGACGTATATCTAGAAAAGTATATATATTTTGTGCAGTAATATCTATAAATAGATCTTGTCTCGAATACGAACAAGGAATCTATAGCAACACTGGCGCCCGAAAAAGGATCTATAGTAAAAAATAGGCGTACCTACCTATATCGTGTAAATTTTATTATTATACGTAATATACAATCTACGTTGCAAATTGACTTATAAGGTGTTTGCCCACAAGCAGACACTTATAAGTTCGCGTTTAGAGCCTGTCATGGAGAGTTTTACGCGCGAAGGCACTCGCGCGTTTCAATTTATATTACATCCAGATTACGCGTTTTACGTGCGCTCCTATGCGCGAGTCATAAAAAGTTCCGTGTCGAAGCTATCACGCTCCATGCGCGCAGAGTATGTAGGTCGCGCGTACCACTGGACGCGACAAAGGCGCTTGAGTATCTCAACTCGCGTCTCAAATCTCAAATGAGCATAAGCCCTGTAACTCTTGTCGACTTTCCCTGAAACAGGGGTGAAACTTATCTATAATAATCAAAGTTGCAAAGATGTATTGGCACATGCTGCCAGACGTGTAGGTACTTACTTTCAAAATAAATAAAAACTCACATCAACATAAGCCTTGCAACTCCTGCCGCCTTCCCTGAAACAGAGTAGCATTGGTAAAAGTGAACCAAGTTTGTACAACATTGGGGGCCTGCCTCATACCAACCTATTTAGTCAAGGAAAACCGTATAAAATTTGACAGATCAAGACGTAGTACAGATTTGACAGATCTACTAGGACAGTTGGACGTATAACAAAACACTCGAATACGGAAACAACATAATATTATTATTTTTACAGGGACATGCGCTATTATCTAACTAACCTGTACATAATATCCATCGTATATTATTCCTTGCATCTGTCTGTCATTTGAGAAGTAAACTCCGACTGGATGAGACGTGACGATGGTAATTTTGTCTTCGCATACAAAAATGCGTTTTTAAAATTCTCACCCCTAAATTATAACCTCAAATCGGTGTTTTGATTAAATTTTGGTGTTTTTTAATGCTTAAATGTATATTTTTGCTCAATCTACGTGTGCAGTATTGTTACAAAAAAGCAGTTGACAATCTTGGTGCTATTTTTAAGTTGCATTTTATTTTTAAATGCATTGTTTTCTGCATGCATCTGATGCATAATAAGATTTGTTGCAAAAGAAGTATTTTTAATTTGTGCAATCAAAAGTGTTTTCTTTTTTCAATTAAAAATACGATAAAGTGCAATATTTTAAATAAATTTTAATTAAAAAAAAAACAAAAAGGTAAGATTTTTTCATAATTATTATTTCACTTTGCCCATGTCACCCCTGTTTCAGAAAAGGGCCAGACGAGTTGCAGGGATTACTTAATATGTTTATTTGAGATTTCGGTTTTTTATTTTGTTTGTACCTACACATGCATACTTGTCTGCTTGTGGGCATGCATTAATTATGAATCTTAAAGGTGAATAAATCATTGCAAATTACTTATATTGTACCTACTTAGATTATAGATATTATATGAAAACAGTTATCTATAGGTACCTACTTAATCTAAGTTGCAAAGATTTAAGAGTCATCAATATTTAAGAGTCCCTCTTCGTGCTCATATCTAGGTAGGTACCTACATAAGAAAGAACATATTATGTTAGTTTGCGCTTATACATGCTGCACGTTTACGTATGTATGTACAAGTAAAAACCTAAACCTCAAATAAACACTGGTGAAAATGTATAAAAATATTCTGTTAGGGGATGAATATTAATTTATACCTATATACTGTTCAGGTTTTGATACCTTATATTAGTGGGTAGCGGATGTTCAATTCTCATACAATTTTTCAAAGATGAAATAGGTAATCCAGTTCTTTTTAATAATTAAAATATTATTTATAATGAGGTCCGTGTCGCCACCCGGCCGGGTTGCGAACGAATATTTAGTTATATCCCTTGACAGATAGGTTGGTATAAGGCTGATCATCCATGTCGCAAAACATGGTTCACTTTGCCAATCTCACCCCTGTTTCAGGGAAGGTCGGCAAAAGTTGCAGGGCTTATGTTCATTTGACGTTCTTGTTTTTATTATCTAAGGACAAACGCAGCGTGTGTAAGAGCGAACTTAGTACCTAAACCATTGACTAATGACCTAAACCTACGTCCTTTTGAGATTTGGGTTTTTATGTTGTAGGTTCCCATGCGGCATGTGCAAGCGCGAATTCGTACAACCTACGTGTCTGCTTGTGAGAATGCATATATAATGAGAATCCCCAATGTTACATATCTTTGCAATTTAGATTAGATAGAACATATATAGATTTCAGCATAGATAGGTTGTTTGCAAAGGACTGCAGTTCCATACAAAACTGACGTTTGCTCGCCGGGAGAAAAGATTCCAGTTCAAAAATGTACATTCGCCAAGGTCGATTTCTTTCGATCGCCTTGAAAATACTTTCGCCTTTTGTTATACGGGTAAATGTGCTAGGCTGCAGATTTGTATGGAATCTGGGCTTCAGCTAGCGAACAATAGATGACACTGCTATGACATCAACTCCCTCTGAGACAATGTGGCAAATGCGCAACTCGGCCACGATTATAAACACTCCACGAGTGTCCGTCACGTGTTTTCATACATATCAATGATTTCTCATATTAATTGATCGTGTTTTAGATTATAAGTGCCGTGTATCACTGTAGATCAGTGGTTCTGAACCATTGGTCCGTGGAAACCCCACTTTTTTTTTTTAAGAAATTCTGTGCGGGACACTCCTAGATTTCAGAGACTCTAGGGGTCTATGACACTGGTTGTAGTGCCGCAGAGGTGTTGTTCACGAGCTTGGTCGTCGCTACAAAGCGCCAATACTCAAGCAAGACCCAGTTGCTGTAAGGCTGGATGGACCTTTAGTGACCGGTCTTGGTGAAGGTTTTATGAATTTTTCAACCCAGCAAAGAGCATATTTGAAAATATAAATGGTATATTTTTGTGCTCTGTTAGGATTCGAACCCACAACCTTCCATTTACGAGTGCGAAGTTTTGCCACTGGACTACGGACCGGTCAAAAACTGTATGCAGTGCTGTAAAGGAATGTTTTTTTTATATAAATAGTTTTGTTAAGATAAATGGAATTCACCAACCTATGTTGCACGCAACGCAACTAAGCTACACATATAGTGTAACTTCTTGCCTGCGTTTCCCTGAAGGTGTCGCATGTGGCGCTTCGGGACCTATTTATTTTTACAGGTAAGGGGGCCGGCCTCACACCAACCACTTTCAGTTGAAGTGGGGGTTTCCCAGCTCCCGGGGAGGCTGGTTCTCATTTCTTGTGAAGGCTGAGTAAGCCTTTGAGATCGAACCCTTGCTCTCGGCATGGAATGCAAGCATTCTACCAATTGAGCTATCGACCTTTTTACGAGCTTGGTCGTGAAAAAAAAATGGTTCACTTTGCCAATGTCACCCCTGTTTCAGGGAAGGACGGCAAGAGTTGCAGGGCTTATGTTCATTTGAGATTGGGTTTTTATATTGTAGGCCCACATGCGGCATGTGTTAGCGCGAAATATACATGTCTGCTTGGGGGAATGCATTTAATATAAATCTTAAATGATATATATATCTTTGCAGCTTAGATTAGATTAGAGTAGGTCGTCCCTGTCTGGAAACACGTATCGCCATCCATTAATGATTCATTCATTTTTTTAAATACCTCTCTATATTATTACTTTTTTCATGTATTTTTTTTCTTCGTATTTTCTCATATAGACAATATTCCTCGACTTATAGGTTAGTATGAGACTGACCACCCACTCATACTGTAAAAAATGGTTCACTTTGCCAATGTCACCCGTGTTTCAGGGAAGGTCGGCAAAAGTTGCAGGGCTTATGTTCATGTGATGTTTGGATTTAAATTTGTAAGTACACATGCATATGACCGGTCCGTAGCTCAGTGGTAACACTTCGGACTCTGAATGGGAAGGTTGTGGGTTCGATTCCCGGCGGAGCACAAAAAATATACCATTTATGTTTTCAAATTTGCTCTTCGCTGGGTTGAAACATTCATAAAACCTTTACCAATGACCAGTCACCAAAGGTCCATCCAGCCTTACAGCAACTGGGTCTTGCTTGAGAATTGGCGCTTTGTAGTGACGACGACCAAGTTCGTAAAAAGGTTGATAGCTCAATTGGTAGAATGCTTGCATTCCATGCCGAGAGCAAGGGTTCAATCTCAAGGTTTACTCAGCCTTCACAAGAAATGAGAACCAGCGCCCCCGGGAGCTGAGAAACCTCTACTTCAACTGAAAGTGGTTGGTGTGAGGCCGGCCCCCTTACCCGTAAAAATAAATAGGTTCCGAATCGCCACATGTGACCCCTACGGGGATAACGCAGGCAAGAAGTTACGCCATACGTGTAACTTAGTTGCGTTGTGGTGTCTAAAAAAATCAAGTGTCAATGATAAACAGGTTTAGGACCACTGCAGATGCAAATGACGAGCTTGTGACCGGTAGGTATATAGTCAGAGCGGCGAGTCGCACACTAGGGCTAGAGTTACCAGCAAGTCGCCATTGATACAGATAGGCCCTTAGCTGAGGACGCAACTCTAAAGCGAAGACACTTGCATGCGACTGCAGTTCCTTTCCTGGGGCTGATCTTGTTCCACATAAAATGGATCAGCTGTTAATATGCTGCTATGTTCTATTCCGTCCTATCTTCAAATATGTGTGGTTAGATCTACCGACGCCCGTCGAGACTTCCTGCACCCCTGCATGATTTAAATCTTGATTGACAGCGCTAGGTAAAAATGGATTCAGAACATTTTTGAACCTGGAGTTTCTCGGCGAGAAAATGTCTTGTACGGGACTGCCGACCGTGCCGCACATCCAATAACAAAATATTTGTTTTTCCAAATATTTGTCTTTCAAAATATTCAAAATATTTGTCTTTCCCCTAGCGACCCGGCCGGGTGATGACACAATTTTGTTTGTGTCAGTTCACGGGCGGACCTCATTTTGCCCGTTTTGTTTTTTGTCCGACAGTATTTTTTGTTCCATTTTGTGAAAAAAACACTCAAGGATATACCCTAACATCGCAACTTCGCAACGCAACGCAAAAAAAAACGCAACTAAATTGCACATATAGTGCAACTTCTTCCCGTATTATCTCTTTATTAAAACTTCTTCTCAAAAGGTAAAATAGAGAATTTTTCATCTTGTGAAGATACTCCGATATTTTTTTACCAATATTTTCGTCGCTTTCAAGTTGCTTGGTGTGAGTATGGGCGTTTGTATCACGATACGTCCAAGTGCATTTTACATTCTTGCAACTATTTTATTTTTATTTCATTTATTATATAAAAATATATATAATCTATAATCTAAGATGCAAAGATACAGTTTACATATTTTATGATTCAGGTCCACAAGCAAACACGTGTAATTTCGCGTTTGCACATGCTGCTAATGAAAGAAAAAATCCAAACCTTAAATTAACAAAAGCTCTGTACTTAATTCTAGACGCCTTTTCCTAAAGCAGGAGTGTCTGAATTTTTACAGTACGTACTGTGGTCAGCCTGATTTCAAATACGTGTTAATGCAGTGTTTCTTAACCTTTTTTTGACAAGGGACTCCCGGTCGAAAAGAACAATCATTGACTCGGAACAAATGCCATAGACAAAAAAATGTGACCCTACAAAATATTTTAAAGTATTTTAAAACCAATGCGAGTTGGATTTTGGGAATTTAAAGTAGGTTACAGAAGTTACACTCTATGTCTAGCTTAGTAGCGTTGTAACAAAATGTATAGTGGAGATGAGGCCATCCTGTAAGCTATATAAAAAAGATACTCAGTTTTTATTCAAAATCTGTTAAATATTTCTAGCCTTCACATACCTATTTACTTTTTTGTCTTTTTCTAAGTTTGACCATTTGGTATGTGGCTGACTAGCCATGCTGTAGAAACTGGTTCACTTTGCCAATGTCATCCCTGTTTCAGGGAAGGTCGGCAAGAGTTGCGGGGTCATGAGAATTGGGTTTTTATGTTGTAGGCTTACATGCTACATGAAGGTACGGTACAAGCGCGAACTTGTACCTTGCTTGTGAAAATGCATATAATGTGAATCCCCAATGATGCATACCTTTGCAACTTAGATTAGATTAGACCACTATGGTACTTAGTGCCTGTTTTGAATCAAACAATTTCAATTCCTTGGCAACTTTTATTTACACTGCATGTCCTTCCATTGGACAACTTTCGAAGTTCTCGCGTACCTCTAGTTGAGAACCACTTGCTTGTTATAACATAATAATTCATAAATCCTTGAAAATGATTACAATAAAAAGTTTTTCATATAATTTGACGCAAGCTTATATTTTCTCTGTAGGTGACGAGATAAGTTAAACCAACAGGAACTTATGAGGTGGAGAAATGATTATTGTTATCTATCACTCTATAAATTTACTCACAGCTCTGTTTGTTCTGGAATATAAAATAATACCCCAGACGAAAATTTAGTCGACTGGAATCAAAGGCGGCAAACGAAGATTTTTAAAATCTATTAACATTTAAACTTTTTATTTATTGTTAAATGAATTTTCACTCCGTAAGTTAATGCACAAACTTTACAAATAAATATTTAAAATTCAAAACACTGTTTATTTTCACGGATAAATTTATTCAATAAGATTAAAATCTTTAAACAAATTACTAACGTTTTCGACCTAGAAGGTCATCATCAGGTATGAATAGATCATACAAAAATAGATCATACCTGATGATGACCTTCTAGGTCGAAAACGTTAGTAATTTGTTTAAAGATTTTAATCTTATTGAATAAATTTATCCTTGAAAATAAACAGTGTTTTTAATTAATCAAAAAATTAAAAAAAATTATAAAATTAAACAATATGAATTTTCACAGTGTTAATACACAAACAATACAAAATATATTTAAAATTCATTTAAATGCATGCTCAAAAGCAGATACGTCGCATGTTTAATAATAAAGAGCAATAACTCAAAAAACATGAATGTTGGGAAAGTTCAGACAACCAGTACAACTTGTATGGGATGAAAAAGGCGGCCGATGTTTTATCTCGGCCATATTCGTCCAAATTGAACGGTTGTCGCATTCTACCTATTCTTCTCGCATTATTCTTGCGTTTTATTACTTAAAATCTTGATTTTCCCAATTTTCGAGTTATTTCTTTTTATTATTAAGCGTGCGACGTGTAAGTTCGCACTTACGTGCTCTACACGTGTAAGTAGGTACCCAAATCTCAAATGAAGCCCTGCAACTCTTGACGCCCATTCCTGAAACCTGGGTGACATTGACACAGAGAACGAATTTTTACTGCAAGTTGGTATAATCTAAGTTGCAAAGATATATATCACATTTAAGATTCATATCACATGCATTCCCATAAACAGACACGTATAACTTCGCGCTTACGCATTCTGAATATGTAGATACTTAGTAAATAAAAAAACCCAAATCTCAAATAAACATAAACCCTGCAACTGTTGCCGTCCTTTCCTGAGACAGGAGTGACATTGACATAGAGAACCATTTTTTACGGCAGGCAGGTAGCTCACAAGTAATTTCGCCTTTTTATCAATCGATTTCTATTAGTAGGTAACTTTACTGGTGTACTTTTAATACTTGAAGTACCTATTTACTTGTACACATTATAAGTAGTAGTTCATCCACCTCATGCATTGTTAGGGATTCTTATACATATTTCCTTTTAAATTGAACAAGCAGACCACTCACTAGCCTGAATTCATTTCAATCTAGGGATAAATTCGGGGTATAATTTACAGTAAAAACAAAGAGAACCAGTCTCGTCGAAATACTCGTAGACGTGTTACGTCACGACAAATCAGTAAAAAAAACTCGTCCACAGACAGCTCGTCCATGGACAATTCGGTCACACAACAGTTCGTCTACACGACTTTTCGATCAACAACATTTCGGTCACATACAATACAGGTCCTCAGCAGCTCCATCACAAAAAAGTTGCTGTACAAAATAACTTGTAATTACTGTAGTTATAACTAATTGTTGATTTCTGTGATGGACTAATATATGTGACCGAAATGTCGTGTAGACGAACTGTCGTGTTACCGATTTGTCATGGAACCAATATGTACATAAAGTTAAGAGTATGCAGAATTTTGTAGATTGCTTCTGCTATAAAAATCTGGTTGAGAAATCTTTCAACCTCGAGGAAATTTAGAATAAAAATAAATTCCATAAATTACGTCATCGATTTTGGCCGATTTTCGACCCCCCCCCCCCCTTACAATCATCATATTATAGTCATTATCTAATGACCCCCCCTCCCCCTTTTGCTGTAATAATGGATGAGCTTAATAATTAACAATGTTGTATTACTTACATAATATTTTGTATATTTTGTAGAAATTGGTATCATTTGCCATCATCCGCAGACCAGACTCCCCCCCCCCTTAATGCGAATGACGTAATATATGGACAGCCCCTTATGTTCATTTGAGATTTTTATTTTGTAAGCGCTCATGCGAACTTACCCCTGTCTGCTTGTGGGTATGCATTAAAAAAACATTTTAAATGTTCATATATATTTGCAATATGGATTATACAACAATAGAAATACAAAAAGTCGTCCTTTTAGATTTTCATACAAATCTGAAATGTTTTTTTTTTTACTTATTGTACGATCACAGTATTTTTAATGCTATTAAAAAAAAAAATCATAACTGATTTTTCTTTTAATTTGTTATGAAATATTTTAATTTCCTGGTTCAGTACTTTTAGCTACCATATAACAAAATATTAGTAAAGTAATGGTTCATCATTTGATTAAAGCCATGGAAAAAAATAACTCACAAAGATACTAAAATTCTTGATTATTGTTGTTTAAAAATGGTGTTTCGAGTCTTTGCAAAATACAGTTAATTTTTATTAATGTAATTAGTGAATCCAGACACATGCATTAAACTAAAATAACTGATACAATAACTTTACGAGTATTTTCTCTTTTTGTGGCATCCACAGATTAAGTACTTTATGGCTTTTTAGTTGAGTCGTATTGAACCAAAGTGGGTAATCTAGGATTTTTTTTAAAATGAGGTTAATACATGGAAACATAGAGAATGCCATTTGCTGTGTTTTCATTTAAGTAAGTATTTTTTGAAAAAAGAAGTACTAAATCGCCGTCTTTGTCATTTGAAATCACTTTTTCTTATCTATCGTTCTTATTACCTAATACCCCCACGTTTAAATAAATTCAACTATTGAGATTATAAAAAAAATGTATGATAACTAAAACAGCGACTATAGTGAAGAGATTAGTTTCCATACATTTTTCGTTTGTTTCATACGCGGGTATAGTTGTCAAGGCATCCCAGATCCGTTTATCTTTTATTTACTTAATATTATACCTAATAAATAATTACTAATTATAAAATAATAAAAATCAATTTAAAAAGTAGATTAAATAAACAAGTAGGTACTTACAAATTGTAATCTCATTTTTCACCTTGTAAGTAGGTAGTATATTTCTTATAAAAAATGCTTTTTTATGTGTGTAATATAATTATATGTAATCTATATTCTATAATCTCAGTGTAGATTGATACTCAGAAAAGTTGCATTCGTACAAAATAAAATCTGCAACTCAAATGAATATTCTAGATCTCTGGTAGGTACCCTTGTTTTCTTCCCCTAAAACCATCCTAAAACTAATGTCGTTTTTTCATTTAATTCTCCATAGTTTTTCAGTTTTCGAGTAGACTACCTAAAATGTATTTGTATTTCTAATTGAATATTATAAAATACTTGACAATTTGAAAATATACTGTTTATGTAACAATTGTCAACCTTGAAACAATGTCTCTGTTGTACCAAAAAAAGCTTTATGGAATCTTATTTCATTTTGTCTTTTGGACCACCTTGTGTCTGTCTCCTTCCGGACTAATTAAAATCAGTACATTTAATTATGGGTGCTTCTAAATCACAAGCAATCTAAAAATTCGAAATCTATGCATGCCCAATTCGCATCTAAAGTGCCTAGATTGATAGGAATCTAGGTACATGAGTGGCAGATATTACCCATGGAAGTGACGATGACAGGATAGAATGGCACAGTGACAAAACAACACATGACATAACGGCACATGACAAATGACATATGACATTACATCACAATTACAGATGTGACTGACCAGGTAATGTCTTCTTAAACTAACATAAACACTGGAACTTGTTTCGACCTTCCCTTGAAACAGGGGTGACATTGGCAAAGTGAACCATTTCTTACAGTATGGGTAGTCACCCTCATACCAACCTATAAGTCAAGGAATATCACTGACAAATAAATACTTTAAGCTTGTTATAAATTATCTTTACCTTATTTCAACAGATAAATTTTCTTAGTTATAATTAGATAAATATTTGTTCTTATCTATTTTATCATTCACACAAATGTTCTACGTGTTAAGGAATACAGTATGCTGGGACCTATACTTGAAAATTTGTTTACTATATAGTTTAACCTGTGTTTTATTGATAACAATATTCTAGACTAAAATAGATTACCTATTTACAAAGAGCATTGAAAGACTATGAATGATAAATGATTGAGAAGTACATATGTAAAGTACCTATTTATGGTAAAGGTAGATGAAAACTTTGAGAAGAATGGTGAGAAAAAAAAATGTTTAAAAGAATAAATAAATAATGGATTAAAAAGAATTCAAACAAGAAAAGTAGGTACTTATGTGGAAATGATATTTCATAAAAAGGTGTGGGGTGGTTAAAGCTTTTGGAAATAATTGAGCGATGAATGGCAAAGGGAATTAAATTAAGTAAAAGGTGTAACCTAAACTGAAGTAAACTTTTCTATTTTGTTTCAGGATTTTGGAGGAATCAAGATACAACAGAAATATAAAATCAAATCTCTATGAAAGAATAAACAAGTAAAAAGTCAGTGTTGAATAGAAGCAAGACAATAATAATGATTGTAAGAAAATCCCTATAAAAACAAATTTGGAAAGGGTAGTTTAATTTTGAATACAAAAAATGGCAGATCAAGGGAATATTGCAATAAATCAATCTCCAACAGTTGATATAAACAATGAAAAAGATGAACAGGATGATGTCAAAACTTTGACCACATCAGCTGTTGTAGAAAATTTACCTGGCGGCCATCTTGCAAAAGGTGACAGTTCTAAATTTGAAAGTTCAAGAAATTCCGAAGACAGCGGAGGTGAGGATTGGATAGCGCAGAGAAATCCAAGGAGAAATGTGATTAGAAAAATACCTATAGAGAAACCTGCTGAAAAGTCACAAGATGCTGAAGATTTTAAAATATCTGTGGTGTCGCAGTCGTTGCCTGATAATTTTAATGAGGATGGAGAGAGTAGCAAATTACTAGATAAAGATGAATTAAATAATAACTTAGATGATAAGGAAGGTGGCGCTAAAGCGGATGAGTGCAATATTGAAGCGACGGCTTCTTGGGATGTGGCTGGTCCTTCAGAAGTCAGAACAAGAAACAGGACTTATGTGAGGAGTAGGAGTCTATGTGCCAGAGGACCAGGAGACATGGGATTGACTGGAGCTGATATAAGATTATTAAGAGAAAGGTGAATAATTTAAACTTCATCCTTATTTAATAGGCGTGACAATGTGGAATTGCTACCACCAATATTTTCTGTCCATGCAAATCGCTAATTGATTTTCCAGTTAATTATTTGATCTTCTGCTTTCTGAGCAGGATGCTTTTATTGTGTGTCGAAACACGAGATTTGATGTACTTAATGTATTTGACAGGTCTGGCTGACAGATTTGTCCCATAGTATATTTCAATGCTACCTACACATCTACATATCTACATATCTGCTTGTGGGAATGCATTTAATATAAAACTTAAATGATATATATCTTTGCAGCTTAGATTAGATTAGATTAGAATGCCATAAGCTTCTGTTCCAATAATATTATACCTCAATGGTTTCAACGGATGCAAAGCTCTCTTGGGGTGGCTAGTACAGCAAATCGGCGCTTTATAAATTTTGAATGGGAGTTTAGGCTTATATAGCCTGCTGATGATGCTGGAGAGTTTCTTTCCGGAATCTGTTGCCGTGGTGTGTGGAAGCTGGGACTTTTGGAATTAAGTAAATATTATGGAACTTACGTAAGCTCCAGCTCCCACAGACCACGACAAAAGATCCCGGAAAGAAACTCTCCCGCATTATATAAAATTTGCCAATTATATTAATTTTACTCAGTTTGCTCACGGATCTTTCCGGTATGTTCCAGGTTGGTCCGTACGCAGGCCATCCCGCAGCCGGGGGAGCTGCGTGTGTTCTCGCACCAGCAGCGCGTGATCCTGGGGGCCCTGGTGCTGGTGGACTTCATGAGCTTCTGCTCCATGTCCATCATGGCGCCCTTCTTCCCCCGCGAGGCCGGAGAGAAGGGCATGTCGGAGGCCGTGTCGGGATTCGTGTTCAGCTTCTATGCTCTCGTCATGTTTATCACATCACCAATATTTGGAAAGATTGTAAGTCTTTGTGCAAATTTTCTCAATATTCCAGTAAACTTACCGTCCAGCTTTAATTCTTCATGCTACTTGTAATCAAACAACTGGTCCGTAGTCTATTGGTAATGCTTCGGACTCGTAAATTTGTCCGAAGCCTGTGGTTTTTCTACCTGGTTGTAGTGTATGGGCTTGTAATGGAGCTTTCAGACTAACCCCATTGTACCAGGTTAGCCAATCGAACGCCAGGTAAACAATCCAAGCAGAATGCAATCTAGTGTGAAAGCAAAATCATCTGGGCTGAATGGTTTGTGTCTGAAATGGGCCTTACTGAAGCTGAGCAGTTAGATTGTTTGAAATAAAAATAGTCCCAGTTCAATTCCCGTCTGTCCTTCTGTCGTCTGTCCGTGAGGCGCTCTTCAACGCTGTCAGACCGGCCATCGGCCTGTTCGGATACGCGGACTTTGTGGCCAGCAAATCCAACTTTGAAGCTTTTTTAAAGTTTTGTGCCAGCTATGGCCGACCGACATTCTTTCTATTTTTCTGTGTTCTTTTCCGCCTCTAGGTGTTTGGCCACTTAGCCAGAAGAGCGCCTGCCGAACAGTCTCAGTAGTAGCATCTCGAATTCTAGGCCTTAAGTCATATAAGACGCTCAGAATCACTTTGCATTTTAGTTTGTAAATTTAAAATCCTCGAGCCCTAAACCCTCACGGCTATAATATTTCAGTGATTTCTGAGCCTCCTTTGCTTTGTGTAAACACTTGAGAAAGTGTAGCTTCACGGGAGGGCCTTCTGCCACTCGTATCTCACATAACTTTTGCATGGGAGTCCTGTGACACATCCCCGGATGGGATGGATATACAGGGAGTGGGTCAGTGGAGGGGAGACTGACCCTGAGAGAAGGTGTTAATAATAATAATAATAATAATATTAGGATGATTTATTTGGTGAGCGCTGTTTTTGTGTGTATCACACCTCAAGAGCCCTCCGCGAGCTTGGTCGTCGCTGTAGAAAGCGCCAATTCTCAAGCAAGACCCAGTTGTTGTAAGGTTGGATGGACCTTTCAGTGACCGGTCTTTGGTAAAGATTTATGAATTTTTCAACTCAGCGAAGAGCACATTCGAAATATAAATGGTATATTTTTTGTGCTCCGCCGGGATCCGAATCCACAACCTTCCATTTACGAGTCCGAAGTGTTGCCACTGGACTACGGACCGGTCCGGTGTTATCCTTCCTAATGATACCTTTGACCCTGAGTGAACAGCTGTAATTGAGTCATTGTTTAAATAAATATGTAATTCTAAGAAAATCGTAATGATTTTCATAATTCAATACCATATACTTCATACACTCATTCTATCATAATAGGGAGAGAATCATAAGAACAACATAATTTACAGTTTTTTTATTTTATTGTTGTTTAATTAAATAACACTTTTTAAATTTCAAAACACTGTTTTATTTCCACAAATCTATAATATATTTAAAAATTATCAATTTTTAAATATTTTAAATAGTACAAACGTTTTCGACCAATATAAGTCATCTTCAGGTAGTAAAATTTTTTACAGAGTTTTGAAAATAGTCAGTAGGTAAGTCAAATAGGTAAAATGAATTAAATTAATAAATATAAGAATATAAAAAAGTCCAAAAATAAAATAAGTTCTACATTAAGATAAAATTCATCAATAAAACAAGAGTCATTTTTTGAAAAACAATAAATCTTACAAATCATACACAAAATATAAAATAAAATCTTTATTTAGGTAGTTAGGTACTAAGTAATATCAATTGTGATTAACATTAATATATAAGCACCTAACAAAATTCATAAGATAGGCAATTACTATGGATACAATTAAAAATAATAATATTTTGTGTATGATTTGTAAGATTTATTGTTTTTCAAAAAATGACTCTTATTTTATTTTTGGACTTTTTATATTCTTATATTTATTAATTTAATTCATTTTACCTATTTGACTTACCTACTGACTATTTTAAAAACTCTGTAAAAATTTTACTACCTGAAGATGACTTATATTGGTCGAAAAGGTTTGTACTATTTAAAATATTTAAAAATTGATAATTTTTAAATATATTATAGATTTGTGGAAATTAAACAGTGTTTTGAAATTTAAAAAGTGTTTTTTAATTAAATAACAATAAAAAAAATATGAATTTTCACAGTGTTAATACACAAACCATAAAACATATAATTTACAGTTATTATTATCCTCTGTCAATTGCTATGGAGCACATTGAATCATTTATGAGTATTCCTTTCTATTCCTTCCTGTCAACATTCCGCTAGGAGTGGCCAGAGCTTCTGTAGATTTGCCTCCATTTTTTACTATCCTTACATGACTTTTTTCATTCATATCTATCACCTTTTTCATACATTTCCTTATTTTACATACCCTTTCTATACCTCATTCTTTTACAATTTCACCAGTTTGATCCAGCCATACTTTTCTTAGTCTTCCCTTTCTTTTTTTCCCTTTCATATTTCCTCTGTACCTATATACACCCTTGTCAGACTTTCATCATCCATTCTTTCTACATTTCCAAACCATCTCATCACATTCTTTTGTTCCTTCACTTTCACATATTTTTTCAACTTGCCTTTCACCCATTCATTCATAACTCCATCTCTTAAAGATTTTCCTGTCATACTCCTCAAGTGTTTCATTTCCACAGTACATGCTTTACTCATTTCACTGTCACTCACTGTCCATGCTTCACTTCCATACATCAAAGTCGGTAACAATGTGCCATTGTGTACCGCCATTCTCAGATCTATCGTCAATCGCTTGTTCTTTGCTATTCTTCTTATTACACCGACCACTTGCTTTCCCTTACACACCCTATTCTCAAGTTCCCTTGTCATTATTCTATTCTTCTCAAACATACTTCCTAAATATTTAAATTCATCTACTATTTCAACTTTCGCTGCCACTCGAATAATCAATCACTTTGAATACTTACACTTGACCTATAATATCAATCATTTTATGTGTTTTGATTGCTTTACATTCAACACATCAATCAACATCAATAGTTAAACCAATAATTGATTCAAGGTCAGGTCACCAGGTCAAAACCAGTCTGGCTGCGCTGAAAATGTAAAATAGCCACATCAACACATTTCAAATATTTCAACTCGTGCACCAATTCTCAATGTTGCCATGAGAGCTTTATCCCTATGAACTGAGCTGCTTTATTATTTACTCGTATTTTTTCTTCTCCCATTTGGTAATTTATTCATTACAAAACGTCTAATGGTATCAAAATACCATATATTTCGTAATGGTCATTACACAACGGCTAACCCGTGTAGAAATGGAAACAATTTTGAAGTTCCAACTTTCTTCTGGGCAAACAAACATCAGTCGTCCTTAGCAATCAATGACATGTTTGCCTTTTCCTAGCAACTATTAAAGAAGAATGAAGAGCAACTTATTTCAAATCGTTTTCTGAAAATGTGATGTTGGTATAGTTCAACGATTTACCAAAGATAATAATTAATTATCCACGTTATGATAGACACATTTCCTCTATATCCACACTTTGCCAGTCTTCCATTATCTATGATTTCTACATGTCCAAACCATTTCATCACATTCTTTAACATTTTTACTCTCACATCCTCTTTCAGCTTGTATTTATGTTATACCCATTCATTCTTAACTCTATCTCTTGAGTTTTTCCTGTCATACTCCTCTTGAAGTGTTTCATTTCCACAGTACATACATTACTCATTTAATTGGCGGGTTAAATTTTTTTTAACTATAGGTATATATTATATTAGACGCATTTAGAGGGCTCTTGAGGTGTGACACACAAAAAACAGCGCTCTCCAAATAAATCATCCTAATATTATTATTATATGTATAGGTAGGTATATTTAAAATAGATTTGTGGAAAGGAATGAAATTTACCAACCTATTTTGCCTGGCCAGTTGTCTTCATGCGAAAGCAGAAGCTTGTGTGCATGCAATGGCATCTGTTGAACCAGGGTCGAAGTTATGGTCAAGTGGCCAATGGTATATGCTTCAGAATTTTCTGTCATAAGATGTGACAATAAAACTTCACTAAGCTGCACATAAAGTACAACTTCTAACCGCATTGTCATAGAAGAGGTCACATATGTTGTGTGGAGCTTATTTATTTTCACAGCTATGAGAGCCGCCAACCACTTCACTTGAAGTAAGGGCTGTAACTCTGTCGCCATTCCGCTAGGGGCCTTTTCACCAGTTCCTGCATTCACAGCTTCCAAATCATTCCTAAAATTTTCATCATCCAGTTTTTCCACTTTTACTCTTTTCATGCATTTAATATGAATCTTCAATGTCAAAACATCTTTGCAACTTACATTATAGATTGATTATGGAATCAGTTTTTCTTCAAATAGCCTTTATTATTAGAATTGAATAAATGGAGTGTTAGGCTTTTTTGTATAAATATTTTATTTATCATATAATGTGGCAATTAACATACAAATTGCCGCAAAGGAGTCAACATGGTTACCTAACATCAGAGATCACCAGATATGTAAGGCACTTTAATATTCACATAATTGTATTGTTATGTAAGGCTAGTGTTTGCTTGTGGAACCTAAGCATTTTTACAGTTCATTAATCTTTAATCTAAGTTGCAAAGATATATTGACATTCAAGGCTCATATTTGATGCATGCCCACTAACAGGCACCGCCTTTCCCTGAAACCGGGGTGGCATTGCCAAAAGTGAACCAAGTTTTTACTGCATTGGGGGTCAGCCTCATACCAATTATTACCTATAGTCAAGGATTTTGGAAATTTTGGAAAGTCAAATGATTGAAAAACTTAAAGTCACATTAAAAATTCAACAAAACTAAATTAGAATAAATTTAAATTAAAACCTAAAATTAAAATTAAACGCCCTAGTCGCCAACATTGCAAATCAACCATCATTTCTTTCAGTATATCAATCTTTTTCTAATGGCACCGCAGCCCAAATTGAGCGTTGGCAGTATCTTATTGTGCTAGCCATTTGTCTCTGCTGGTCGCCATCCTCTTGTAAAGGCAGTAGGTACCTTGTTGTGCTAGCCATTTCTCTCCTGTTCCCCATCCTCTTGTAAAGACAGTACCTTGTTGTGCTAGCCATTTGTCTCCTGTTCCCCATCCTCTTGTAAAGACAGTACCTTGTTGTGCTAGCCATTTGTCTCCTGTTCCCCATCCTCTTGTAAAGACAGTACCTTGTTGTGCTAGCCATTTGTCTCCTGTTCCCCATCCTCTTGTAAAGACAGTACCTTGTTGTGCTAGCCATTTGTCTCCTGTTCCCCATCCTCTTGTAAAGACAGTACCTTGTTGTGCTAGCCATTTGTCTCCTGTTCCCCATCCTCTTGTAAAGACAGTACCTTGTTGTGCTAGCCATTTGTCTCCTGTTCCCCATCCTCTTGTAAAGACAGTACCTTGTTGTGCTAGCTATTTGTCTCCTGTTCCCCATCCTCTTGTAAAGACAGTACCTTGTTGTGCTAGCCATTTCTCTCCTGTTCCCCATCCTCTTGTAAAGATAGTACCTTGTTGTGCTAGCCATTTCTCTCCTGTTCCCCATCCTCTTGTAAAGATAGTACCTTGTTGTGCTAGCCATTTCTCTCCTGTTCCCCATCCTCTTGTAAAGATAGTACCTTGTTGTGCTAGCCATTTCTCTCCTGTTCCCCATCCTCTTGTAAAGATAGTACCTTGTTGTGCTAGCCATTTCTCTCCTGTTCCCCATCCTCTTGTAAAGACAATACCTTGTTGTGCTAGCCATTTCTCTCCTGTTCCCCATCCTTTTGTAAAGACAGAGGGTATCTTGTTGTGCTAGCCATTTGTCTCTGCTGTTCGCCACCCCTAGAGCTGTGAATAGAAGGAGACATCCATTAGCCACTTGCAATCCTAAAATAATGAAGTATGTAAGAAAGTAGATAGTGGAGTGCCTCAAGGATCATACTTCAGTCCAGCGTTGTTTTTTATTTTACATAATTATTGCTATGCCATAAGCTTATTTTTTTATTTCAAGTTAATGAAGTTGAATAACTCATAGCTCATTCACCTTGAGTTTTTTTTATCATTGAAGAGCTATGAATTAATTAAAACTATGTAATTTGTTTCAGCTACCAATCGTGGGGACTAAATTTTTATTTCTTTCTGGAATCTTTGTGGCTGGATCTTGTAACCTGTTGTTTGGGTAAGTTGATTAAGGGAAATCTGAAACCTAATTATTATTTTAAATTAGCCAAAACTAGTTATGGATTTAATTTACAGGTGAATTCAAATACACACAGCGTGCTGAAAATCTTTTATGGATGTATTATCCGGTCGATAGCTCAGTTGATAGAGTGCTTGCATTCTATGCGGAGAGCTCGGGCTCTCATCCCAACCCGGGTGTCAGAAATAATTTTCTGTTTCGGTGTTTATTTCAAACCTAAAATAAAATACCGGCAAGGTTTACTCAGCCTTCACAAGAAACTAGAACCAGCTCCATCGGGAGCTGTAACATCGGTAAACCTTGCCGGTATTTCATTTTGGGATTTGAAAACAACACCGAAACGGAAAATCATTCTGACACCCTAGGTGGGATTCGAACCCGAGCTCACGGCATAGAATGTAAGCACTCTACCAAGTGAGTGACTGGACTACTAAGCTATCGACCGGACTTATGTTTTACGTTTATACGTTTTCCCCTATTTCTCAGTTATATTATTATGGTACTTACCTATTAGTGCCTTATTTAATGAACCGTTCCTTAACTAATAGGTTGGTATAAGGTTGACCCCCATGCTGTAAAAAATTGGTTCACTTTCCCCAATGCCACCCTGGTTTCAGGGAGAGGCGGCAGGAGTTACAAGACTTATGTTCATGTGAGATTTGGTTTATTGTTTAAGTGCACACACAGCATGTGTGAGCGTGAAATTGCATGGACATGAATTAAATATATGACTTATGTATGTCACTATATCTTTGCAACTTAGATCATGGATTCAAACATAACCTCAAACTTTTCTGTCACATTTCCAGTGTGCTGGAGTACATCTATGACTATGAGCGCTTCACCATGTTCTGCTTCCTGATCCGCGGCCTGGAGGCCCTGGGCGCCAGCGCCTACTCCACGGCTAGCTACGTCTACGTTCTCAACACCTTCCCCAACAACATAGGCTCCGTGCTGGGAATCCTGGAGACGTTTGTGGGGCTCGGAATGTCGGTTGGACCGGCCATTGGAGGGCTCCTCTATTCCGTTAGTCAAATCACTTAAACCATATCACATCTTCAGATAATAATAAAATGATCACTGTTGACGGTCCAGTATTAAAAACCAATATCGATCTGCACTACTTTTTAGTGTATCAGCAAGGCAATGCAACACACAACACAGCACCCCTGCTATAAAGGACCAGCTCATACACGCTCACACCTCTGCGGCACTTTCCTGAAATCTGAAGTCTCTTGCAGAGGATTCCTTAAAAAAACTCAGTTGGCAGAAGTGTGTGTGCTGTGTGTGCATTTTTTGTACAGAGAGTTGAGACAGGATATAAACGCCAACCATGGTCCGGTCGGTAGCTCAGTTGGTAGAGGGCTTGCACCACATGCTGTGAGTTCAGGTATGAATTCCATCCTTGACTTATAGGTTGGTATGAGGCTGACCACCCATACTGTAAAAAATGGTTCACTTTGCCAATGTCACCCCTGTGTCAGCGAAGGTCGGCAAAAGTTGTAGGGCTTATGTTCATTTCGCAAAAAACGCAAAAACGCAACTAAGCTACACATATAGTGTAACTTCTTGCCGCATTATCCCCGAGGGGGTCGCATGTGGCGAGTTGAACCTGTTTATTTTTACAGGTAAGGGGGCCGGCCTTACGCCAACCACTTCAGATGAAGTCGGGGTTTCCCAGCTCTCGAGAGGGCTGGTACTTATTTCTTGTGAAGGCTCAGTAAACCTTGCCGGTATTTTTATTTTGGGGTTTGAAATAAACACCGAAACGGGAAATCATTTCTGACACCCTCGCCTCGGCGGGATTCAAACCCGAGCTCACGGCATGGAATGCAAGCACTCTACCAACTGAGTATTGACCGGACGAATTTCATTTGAAGTTTGGATTTTATTTGTAAGTACACATTCAGCATTTGTAAGCGCGAACTACACGTGTTTGTTTGTGGGCATACAACTGAAAGCTTTAAATGAATATATCATTGCAACTTAGATGATAGATTATAGTGTCAGAAATGATTTGCCGTTTCGGTGCTAATTTCAAACCCCAAAATAAAATACCGGCAAGGCTTACTCAACCTTCACAAGAAATGAGAACCAGCCCCATCTGATTTTTCATCTGAAGTGGCTTGCGTAAGACTGGCTCCCTTATCTGTTAAAATAAATAGGTTCCACTCGCCACATGTGAAACCCTTGGGGGATAAAGCGGCAAGAAGTTACACTATATCGCTCCCCCAGTTCTTGTTTACCGTATGCGCCAATCTTGTAAAATATGACTTTTTCATGCAGTTGTCTTATGAATCAAATTCTACACAATCTGAGCTAAGAAAAACCGTAAAACTCGATAATGTGAGAGTTCTTTTAAATATTTTTTAAATAAATTTCTTGTTTTCATAAGACACATTGGTCCAGTACACATGCAAAGATTGCTTATGTAAAATTTTCTCAATGGCGTATACGATAAACAAGAACTAAGGCAGCGATATGTGTAGCTTATGTATGTAAAAAGGGCGTAAGAAGATGCTGAATATTATTTGATGTGTTGCTTATTTGTTGTTCCTTGTAAGAGCGTATGTTGTAATGTGTGTTGTGTTCAGGTAGGTCGGAGGCTTTGGTCTGCCCTTCTACGTGCTGGGAGTTGCCATGGTCATGGTCATGCCCGTCATTTACTGGCTGCTGCCCTCGCAGGAAGGTAAGTACCACACCAACATTAATCAAAGTATTTAAAGTTGTAATCAATCAATCAATCAAGCAACCGAAATGACCAGCAGGATAGCACCTACATCCTCAACGACACAAAAATGCCTGTTAACCTGAAGCGCAGGGTCTTTGAGTCACGTGTGCTTCCAGTATCCACCTATGGCTTGGAAACAAAAGGGCTCACTCCATTGAAAGGAGAATACTGGGAATCAGCCTCAGAGACAGGGTTCCAAACCACGAGATCTGTAGACGCGTTGGTGTCACTGATGTCATACAGAGAGTGGCGCTGGGTAGGCCACGTCGCAAGGCAGTACCATGACCATGACGTGGCCAAAAATAATCATCCAGTGGCGGCCCAGGATGTCCAAGCGGGGAGTGGGGAGACCCCAACTGAGGTGGCTGGACGACATTAATGGAACTGGAGGCAGAGGATGGCTGAACACAGCAGCCAATAGACAGAAATTGAGAGGATTGGAGGAGGTCTACGTCCAGCAGTGGACTGAGAAAGGCTGAGGAAAAAGGAAGAAGAAAGTTGTAGTACTTTAAAAATTTCAGGGTGTGTGTATTTACATTGTGAAGATTAATTTTAAATTACTTAATTAAGCAAAAAACAAAATAATGCTGTTTCTTCATGAGTTGAGTTTCACATCTTGAGTGCTTTGGACGTGTTAGCACACCATTTTCAAGAAAACAACTGAAAAAAAACATAATGTCGACTACATTAGTGTATTCAAGAGAAAATTTTAGGGGGTGGTCCCAAATAGCCACTTGCGACCACCTCGGGGATAACGTAGGCAAGAAGTTACACTATATTTGTAGCTTAGTTGTGTTTTCAGTATCAAAATAAATTTAATTTTAATTTAATTTTTAATTTAAAAAAAATAAGATTTCTGAAGAGGAATGCAATTCACCAACCTATTCTGCCTGGCCAGAAACAGGTATTAATATCATCAATTAATAATTCATTATTGTTTATTATTAATGAATTATTAAATAATAATTACTCAATAACATCTGTTCAACCAGGGTCAAAGTTAAAGTCAAGTGACCCAAGCGGGGATCGAACCAACGTTGTTCCATTCGAAACACGCTAGAAAGATCAGCCCTCTTGGCCCCCGCGGCTATAACCCCGACAAATCGCACGTTTAATAATAAAGAGCAATAACTCAAAAAACAAGAATGTTGGGAAATCACGTTTGTAGTTCAGACAACCAGTACAACTTGTATAGGATGAAAAAGGCGGCCGATGTTTTATCTCGGTCATATTCATCCAAATTGAACGGCTGTCGCATTCTACCTATTCTCCTCGCATTGTTCTTGCGTTTTATTACAAAATCTCGATTTTCCCAATTTTCGAGTTTTTTCTCTTTATTATTAAGCGTGCGAAATGCTAGTGTTTTATGATTGAATTTTAACCAGGAGAGCATAAAAACAAAATGAAGGCTCAGAAATATGTAGCAGTGTATTGATGATGAAATTTAATACAATTTCCAGGTTGCAGCATAGGAAGTGGAAGTGGCTCCCTGCTCCAACTGGTGAAGGTTCCCTCCGTGGTCATCACTGGCCTGGTCATTGTAGTGGTCTCCAACACGTGGGCCTTCCTAGATCCCACGCTGGAGCCCCATCTGAGGCAGTTCAACCTCTCAGCAGAACAAGTGGGGCTCATCTTCTTGCTCTTCTCAGCGCTGTATGGACTCTTCAGCCCCATCTGGGGGTGGCTGGCTGATAAGTTAGTAGGCATATCACATTCTTAAACAATAAGATGATTTCAAGAATTTTCGGTGAGTAATATTGATCACTCTATACAAAATGGAGAGACAAGCTCTCACACAAGCGCTGAAGAGCTGAAAAACTGTTTGAAATAATGGCAATTAATGGGGCCACCAATGAAGAAATCCCCCGAAGTCGTTGATCCTGCTGGAGCAGTGTACCTATGGAGTTGAGAACAGAGACCAGTGTTTGCAGTTTCAGGAAGTTGCTTTAGACAAGTTTGTTTAATAAAAGCTTCAAAACATATAAACGCCCTTGGGGTGGCTAGTGCCACTAAATGGCGCTATGTAAAATTATCCAATTATTATTATTTTACAAATGCAGCCATCAAAATGAGAAAGCTGATGTATTTTGAACACATTATGAATACCATTCTTCTTCTTCTTCTTGTGCCACTTCTAACGAAGATCGGCGATCATCATAGCTATTTTGATTTTTGATGCTGCGGCTCGAAATAGGGACTTGGTGCTTCTGCCGAACCACTGTCGCAGGTTCTTCAGCCACGATGTCCTTCGGCGTCCCTGAGATCTTCTCCCCTCAATCTTACCCTGAATGATAAGATGAAGGAGACGGTACTTCTCATTTCTCATAATGTGACCGAAGTACATTAGCTTTCTCTGCTTAATGGTAGGCAGGAGCTCCTTTGTAGTGCGCATTCGTTGAAGGACTTCTTCATTAGTGACTCGATCACGCCAAGAGATCCGAAGCATTTTTCGGTATAGACACATCTCGAATGCTTCAATACGTCTCTCCAGTGCCTGCGTGAGAGTCCATCCCTCCATACCATACAGAGCGATTGGGAAAACGTAGCACCTCACTATGCGCTTCCGGAGTTCAAGGCTTAAATTTCGGCACAACAGTAATTTGCTCATTTTAGCGAAGACATTTCGGGCTTGCTCTAGTCTGCTTCTGACTTCTTGACACATGTCCCACTTTTCGTTGACCACACATCCCAGGTACCTGTAACTAGTGCATCTTTCAATGCTTTCGCCATCTAGTTCTACATGTATGGAGGCGTTTGTGTTTTTGCTGATAACCATGACCTTGGTCTTCTTAAAGTTAATGTTAATGCCAGCTTCTTTGCTAGAATACCATTCTCTCCATCTAATCATTCAAGAAAGGGGAGAAGGACTCAAGAATGCTAAGTAGCTGAATAACATATGCCAATGTTTAAAAAAAATAAAAACACCTCATCCATTTTTAGAGCTGCAGCATCTTAAGTTGAAATGGTCACAATGATCTTTGCAATAGTAGGGACAATAAAGGAAAAAAAGAAAAAAATGTGCATAGTATTAATTCTGCAAGCTCAAAGCTTACATTAATTATTTTTTATTTCAGAATCACAAGTCAGTGGTGCATGATGTTCTGGGGCCTGGTTTTCTGCACTGTTGGACTTCTCCTCTTGGGACCATCTCCTCTTCTGCCATTCCTCGAAAGGTACATCTGATTCCATTCATTTTATATTTTTATAAATTGCCATATCACATTTGAAAGGCTCTTGATTACATTTTTTACATTTGTGCTGCTTCATGTTTTGTTTTTTGTTTTTCAGTTCTCTCTGGTTGAACATGATAGCGTTGTCTATAATCAGTGTGTCTGGAGCTCTGACATTGCTGCCAACATTCCAAGGTGTTCTAGCTAGCTCAATGTAAGTCAAAACTTTAAACAAGTTCTTATACCAATTAGGTTGGTATGGGGCTGACCACCTATACTGTAAAAAAATGGTTCACTTGGCTAATGTCACTCCTGTTTCAGGGAAAGTCAGCAAAAGTTGCAGGATTCATGTTCATTTCTAATCTAATCTAATCTAAGTTGCAAGGATATAAATCATTTAAGATTTATATTAAATACATTCCCACAAGCAGACATGTATAATTTCGCCCTAACACATGCCGCATGTGGACCTACATTATAAAACCCCAATCACAAATGAACATAAGCCCTGCAACTCTTGCCGTCTTTCCCTGAAACAGGGGTGACATTGGCATTTTTTAACCATTTTTTATGGGTGGTCAGCCGCATACCAACCTATAAGTCAAGGAACATACTAACAAACAATTTATTTATTTCATTTGAGTTTTGGATTTTAATTTGTATGTACACATGCAGCATTTGTAAGCACGAACTTACACATATCTGTTTGAGGACATGCGTTTAATATGAATTTTAAACGTTAATATATCTTTGCAACTTAGATTCATCATTATCATCATCATTGGCACGACAACCCGGGGTGGGTCTTAGCCTCCCTCAGCAACCGCTGCCAGCGCTGTCTATCCAACGTCTTCCTCCTCCAGTCCCACATTCCCACTGCACAGCAATCCGCCACCACTCCATCCAGCCATCTGCAACTTAGATTACAGATCATAAACTAGCTTAAAGGACTAACACGTCTGAAATTTTTGTATAAGAATTATCAAAAAACTTTGCATCATTTCTACGTTGATTGAAATGTGGTCTAAAATCACACAGGGCCTGATTTATTATTTAATGTATAGGAATAAACCTCATGAGAAAAAAGAGGAGGAAAAAAAAAGGTTTTTTATTGGACAATATGTGGAGTGACAAAAGTCTCTCATCTAGGCCCACTTTTATTTCTAATTGACATCTTTTTTCTTTGATAGCAAATATTATTAGTTTATTGATCTGATCCCCCCTGGATTTGTAATGTATCTACTTTATTTCCAGTGAAGGAGGTTGCAGTGAATCTTTAGCCACTTACAGCATAGTTGCTGGAGTCTGGAGTTGCATGTATTCTCTGGGAGAGGTCATCGGGCCGTCTCTTGGTGGATTGTTGTTGAGGAATTATGGATTCCCGATATGCTCTACAGTCATGGCTGCTCTTACTTTTATACTGGTAATTATATATTTTTAAAGCTTTGTAGTCCAGTGGTTGACATGAGACACCCCATACATGGGCATATTCCCTAACCTCACCCCAAGACTCAATAGCTGACAAGTGACAAACCTAATAGGCCAAAAGTGTAAGCTAGCAGACTTGATTCAAACAAAG
The DNA here is from genome assembly GCA_951799405.1 of Agapetus fuscipes. NCBI lineage: Eukaryota > Metazoa > Arthropoda > Insecta > Trichoptera > Glossosomatidae > Agapetus > Agapetus fuscipes. Next base: position 10,081,047 of record OX637343.1, on the reverse strand, counting down.
GACAATGCAGTGACTGCCGCTAGTCACTGAAGATTCCTCGCACAGGTGGTTCTGGACACAAAAAGTAAGTAAGTAAGCCAGTGGATCAAAGTCATGGACTCTTTTTCCAAGGCTACAAGAATAGCATCCAAATGCCCAAAATCGTTCATTAGTTTTCAGATGGTCTCAAAAGATGTCAAAAATTTTCATGCAACCTTGCCTAGCTTTGGTAGAGTTTAAAATACTAAGGTTATCATTCATGGTTATCCTTAGTATTTTAAACTCTACCAAAGGTAGGCAAGGTTGAATGAAAATTTTTGACATCTTTTGAGACCATCTGAAAACTAATGAACGATTTTGGGCTGCATTTGGGGTGCTATTCTTGTAGCTTTGGAAAAAAAGTCCATGACTTTGATCCACTGGCTTACTTACTTACTTTTTGTGTCCAGAATCTTCAGTGACTAGCGGCAGTCACTGCATTGTCCTTTGTTTGAATCAAGTATCTTTATTTATTTTAATATCAATTAATTTATCAATTTAATTTTTTCCAGTCTTACATATTTTGCTTTGTCATCCAAAAAGCTTAATATAGAAAGTTGCAAAAGATACGGAGAAATTCTCGCAAGTAACCGTTAACATTGGCGGGACCTGACATGGCACTGGAAGAAGACAAAATGGGGGAGTTTTACCTACCATTAAAACTCTTATTATGTTTCTATAGATGTCTGGAGTCCATATTATGAGAGAAACAATCACTTTTTCCCTTTTATGTGGTTTTTTAGTCTATTCCTGGGTCTTTGATTTGCACTTTTTTACACTTTAGGCACTTTTCTACTCTATGGTCGCTTTTTCCCCATTTCCTGTTTCCCTATTTCCAGTTCCCCCATATACCGGTGACCATTTGTCATAAAGCTCATAATACACCAGGTAGGGGTTACCTGGACTCCAGACATCTATAGAAACATAATAAGAGTTTTAATGGTAGGTAAAACTCCCCCATTATGTGTTCTGAGAGATGTCTGGAGTCCATATTATGAGAGATCTGTCTATTATCTCCTGGTGACCGGGGACGTCTTTATTTGATATTAATTGGTTGAAATAGGGAGGGATCTTCTGGAGCTGTATGTTTCAACATCTCTTTCTGATAGTATTTTCTGAAAGTGTTTTCTATTGGGTAGTTCTCCAGCCAATTAAGTGAAGCGACCGCTGAACGTGTGCTGCCGGGAGTGGCCTCTACTCCTGCTGATTTTAGCGTGTTCTTTACCCATCCTCCTATGATTGTTCTTGTAGCTGCCTTCACTTGTCCTCGGGTGCTGATGAACAGGTTATAAATATTTTGTCCTGATCTCCTTTCGCGTGATAGTTCAATCAGCTTCCTTATCCAGAAGACTGGGTTGACGTTGTGTTCCTTGGATTCCAGAAGTGTATCTGTTTTTGATCCAACAAATGGAATTAACACAATTGATGTGCCTTCGTCTAGAATGTTTCCTTCTGTGATATTTAGCAAGGTCAGATCGTGTACTCTTCTTCCTGAGGATAACAGAAGTAAGATTGCTGTTCTACACGCAACTTCATAGAGAGAATCTGAACGAGGAGTGTTCCTGACTAGCCAGTCTTTCACTATCTGCGGATTCCACACAGGGGACTTAGGAGGGTTGATCCTTACCATTGCTATGGCTTTTAATGTATGTTTCACTAGGAAATCTGAGCTGAGATTCTTTTCCATCATTGGCTTGCAGAAGGTTACGATGGCTGACTTGTGTACCAGTATAGTCCTGTATGACAGTTTTTTGTTTATGAACAGTTGCGCTAGATACCTTGCCAATTGATTAGGAGATGATGTGTTGGGATGGGTATTTTCCGCCAGTATCCAGCGGCACCATCTTTGCCAAGCAGGTTTATATGTGTTGAGTGTGGAAGCTCTCCATCCTGACAGGAGCAGTCTTTTCTCTTCCGCGTTTTGAAAGATTGCGCATGAGTCTGTGGAGTCTCTGGATACGTAAGTTGAACTCATGTGTGCCGTCGTGGATGCGAACAGGTCTATATCTGGTACTCCGAAATGATTGAAAATGGCCTTCGTTGCTGTTGATAAAAGATGCCACTCTGGAGGGGATCTTCCTCTTGATAGGTGATCCGCGTCTCCGTTGTATCTTCCCGGTAGGTACTGCGCTGTTAGCGAGATTTCCCATTGGCCTGCCAGAGTCAACAGATCTCGGGTAAGATTTAGGAGTGTTTTGGATCTGGTGCCCCATTCCTTGCGGATGTAGGCGACTACTGTCTTGTTGTCTGATTGTACCAGAATTTCGGAGCCAGAAAGGTCGTGCGCTGTGCGTTGCAGGGTTGTGAAAACAGCGAACAACTCTTTTCGTTTGGAGTGCCACTTCTTTTGTTTGAACGGTCCACTGTCCTGACAGCATCAAGTCGTCCAGAGTTGCTCCCCAAGCTTAGTCTGACGCATCTGTTGTCAAGAAACGTTCGCAGGTTTCCCTGTGGATGGAACTTGATTCGTTCGCATTCCCTATCCCCCACTCTATTACTTGTAAGCTGTCCTCGGTCATTTGTCATGACCTTCTTGGTGACAGGTGCTTCAGTGGCCTGCTCGCTATCTGCAATTGTCTGCAGTGGAGGCGACCATGAAGCTGGCAAAGTTTAGTCTTCCTAGGAGACTTTCCGCCAGTTTTAAGGACCATTTTCGAGAAGTCAGTATTGCTCGAAGTGAGTGGCACAATGCCTCTTGCTTCCGGTAAGAAAGGAATTTGCAATTGTTATGCGTGTCCAAAACGATTCCCAAGTACTCTAATTGTTGAGTGGGGAAGAGCACTGACTTCTGGAGATTTACATACCACCCCAGAGATTGTAGGATATCTACTGCTAGATGCGATTGCCGACGAAGATCGTCCTTGGATTGGTTCGCAAGGAGGAAGTCGTCGAGATAAACGATTGTCCGGATATCTCGTCGCAGCAGTAAGTAGTTGGGCTACCCAATTTGTGAGGGTTGCAAACATTCTGGGGGCAGATGAAAGGCCAAAGATGCGATTGCCGACAAAGATCGTCCTTGGATTGGTTCGCAAGGAGGAAGTCGTCGAGATAAACGATTGTCCGGATATCTCGTCGCAGCAATAAGTAGTTGGGCTACCCAATTTGTGAGGGTTGAAAACACTCTGGGGGCAGATGAAAGGCCAAAGATGCGATTGCCGACAAAGATCGTCCTTGGATTGGTTCGCAAGGAGGAAGTCGTCGAGATAAACGATTGTCCGGATATCTCGTCGCAGCAGTAAGTAGTTGGGCTACCCAATTTGTGAGGGTTGAAAACATTCTGGGGGCAGATGAAAGGCCAAAGATGCGATTGTCGACAAAGATCGTCCTTGGATTGGTTCGCAAGGAGGAAGTCGTCGAGATAAACGATTGTCCGGATATCTCGTCGCAGCAGAAAGTAGTTGGGCTACCCAATTTGTGAGGGTTGCAAACATTCTGGGGGCAGATGAAAGGCCAAAGGGCAGACTTGTCATCTGAAGTAATTCTCCTCGATAGACCAGTCGCAAAAATCTCCGATGTGCTATTGGGAGATGAAAGTAAGCTTGCGATAGGTCTATTTTCGACAACCAATCGTTTGGCTGCAGAAACTCTGACACTTTGTAGTGGCTTATGAGTTTGAACAGAGCCGGGTCTAGGAAGAAGTTTTAACGATTTCAGGTTGAAAATCATTCTCGGGGAATCGTCCGATTTGAGTGTTAGGAACATTTTTGATAAGAAACTCTGACACTTTGTAGTGGCTTATGAGTTTGAACGGAGCCGGGTCTAGGAAGAAGTTTTAACGATTTTGGTTGAAAATCATTCTCGGGGAATCGTCCGATTTGAGTGTTAGGAACATTTTTGATAAGAAACTCTGACACTTTGTAGTGGCTTATGAGTTTGAACGGAGCCGGGTCTAGGAAGAAGTTTTAACGATTTTGGTTGAAAATCATTCTCGGGGAATCGTCCGATTTGAGTGTTAAGAACATTTTTGATAAGAAGCTGGGAGATGACTCCGCTGCCTCTATAACTCCGGATTCGGTCATTTCCTTTATTTGAGAGTCCATTTTGGGTGAAGGACTCGTCTGGTATAGCATTAAGTGGCTCCCTCTGGGAAACCAGATAATCTGTCCTTGGGTCCAAGACAACCCTAAGCCGTTTCTGACGCCGCGGCGGTGAACCTGATTCCGAAGTGTCATATCCGCATTTTTACATCCACACATTGACATATATACTATAGAGTCGCAACCATCATACAATCAGGAAAAAAATGTCAAGCCGAAGTCCGTTGGAAACGTTTTAATGCAGATGCAAGGAGACAATCAGTTTTTATCCAGCTTCTGCATCGAATAACGCGCACTGTACTCTCAGGTTAAAACGAGATAGCAATAATTTTAGCAAACACATGGCAGACTTCAAACACGACAAAAAGGGCTGGATGTCATAATTCTCTGATATAAAATTCCCCTACAGTAATACTATTAAAAATGAATGTCAGATTAAAATGAAATGTAACTTTAGTCCTTTACTTTTAAAAATAATATGAGCAAGTCTTCAACCAGCAACCCGGCAGTATACAACCTTATTGTTGGTGTCAAATGTGTAACATAATTTAAAATATATTTAAGAAAAACTGATTTTTTTCAAAAATAAATTGTTTTAATAATTAATCTGTGCTAGTATGTTGTGTTTTTTTCATTTGTGCATGTTGTATAATTGATCAAGTTCACAAACAATGGTGTTTGAAAACTCCAATCACAATATTTAGACATTTATGGCAATATGTATTACCACCTGTCACGTCCGTTCGCTGTGTAAGTCTGCGTGAGACTGACGAGCCTCAAAATCGGGTTTTTCTCGAGTACGACTTTTGACTTACTACAGGGTGCTACGTGTTTCGAGCAACGTTACGTCTCTAGTATATATACCTCAATGCATCCACATCACCTGAATCCTGTGAGATTTCGGCGGGAGGTGGCCCTTTTTTGTTATCACAACTCATAACACTGATTTTGATGTTATCTAAAGTAAAAACTCCGTTAAAATAACGAAAAACGTTTTTCGTAAATGCGTGGCATACCCACAAAAATACATTATATTTTTGTAGGTATGCCACGCTTATACACTTTTAAACACCACAATTTCGCCTGTTTTAGTTTTTAATTGTTCACAGGGACACAAGATGGTAAAATAACACTCTTTTTAAAATGTTTTTGCCCAGGAATATTGTCAATTCACTCAAATTTTCGAAGGTGAATTCAACTGACATGTGACCACAAGGGAAAAATGACGCTTTATGACAAATGGCCACCGGTATATGGGGGAACTGGAAATAGGGAAACAGGAAATGGGGAAAAAGCGACCATAGAGTAGAAAAGTGCCTAAAGTGTAAAAAAGTGCAAATCAAAGACCCAGGAATAGACTAAAAAACCACATAAAAGGGAAAAAGTGATTGTTTCTCTCATAATATGGACTCCAGACATCTCTCAGAACACATAATACAGAATGCAGAGTGGTTTCCGGTCCGTAATATAGGGGTTAACACTTCTGACTCGTAAATGGAAGGATGTGGGTTTGAATCCTGGCGGAGCACAAAAAATATACCATTTATATTTTCAAATATGCTCTTAGCGGGATGAAAAATTCATACACCTTTACCCAAAGACCGGTCACTAAGGGTCCATCCAGCCTTACAGCAACTGGGTCTTGCTTGAGAATTGGTGCTTTCCACAGCGACGAACAAGCTAGCAGAGGGCTCTTGAGGTGTAATTCACACAAAAACAGCGCTCACCAAATAAATCATCCTAATATTATTATTATTATCAGCAAAGCCAAGTAATGCTAAAAACCTCTTCATCTTACAGGCCATCGTCACACTGACATTTTTTGTCCTCCGCGACTCATCCAAGCTATCGGCTGAAGCGTCAGACACGATGAGCAGTGATCCAAGCAAGTCACCATCTGAAGCTTGGGAGGGATCCAGCGGAGACGCTGCGTCACCAAGAGAAGAGGAAACCAGCCCCCTGCTGCAGGGAGAGGATAAACACGGATATGGAGGAACTAAAAGTAAATTGCTTCTTTTATTCAATGCCTTCAATGTCTAGTAGTGTATATTGAATGCAACAGAATGCATTTTGTAAATTTTTAGTGCTAGTATTTGACTATGTAAAGGTTTTTGCTGGGAAATTGTCATTTTTCAGAAGACTTCTCCCCGTTAAAATTCATAATATTATTAAAAATGGGTAATATTCATTTGTTCAAAAAAATGTTGGTATCGTTACTTCCTACTAACATCTTTTCATTTTTTTTTAGGTTCCAACGCAGTGCCCAAAAAGAGCATCCTCCGCAAGCAGAGCAACCAGAACTACACCACAGAGAACAACAACAAGGTGAAGAATTGGTTTTCCTCCAACAAGACCTCCAGGAAGCCGAGCGATGCTGAGGAGAGGAAGCGGCAGGGTCTGCGGGCGCTGCTGCAGAGCGACTTCTACCAGAAGTACCTGGACGGTGACGTGTACACAACGGAGGTGGAGGACGATGATACTGAGGATGAAGAGTTCTACCAGTATTACAAGGAAAAGGTAAACATTCTGTGACCTCAGGACTTGTACTTGTATCCAGCCGCCATTCCACTAGGGATGTCCAGTACCTCCGCAGATATGTCTTCACTTTGCTCTGTCCTTGAATACTTCTTTCATCTCCTTGACATTCATCACTTTCCTCATGCATGCTTTTCTCTTTTTCTCACTCTTTTGCAATATCACTTATTTAATCTATCCTCTCTTTCCGCGGTCTTCCCCTTCCACGCTTACCTTTGGCGTTCCTTTTGTACACTCTTTTCGTCAGTTGTTCATCATCCATTCCAGTTTTCATTTTCATTAGTCATTTCAAAAATGTAATTTGTTGTGTATGTTTCTTGATTTATAGGTTGGTATGTAAAAAATGGTTCACTTTGCCAATGTCACCCCTGTTTAAGGAAAAGACGGCAAGAGTTGCAGGGTGTATGTCCATCTGAGATTTGGGTTTTTATGTAGTAGGTTCACATACGGCATCTGCAAGCGCGAACTTGTATGTGTCTGCTTCTGCTTGTGAAAATGCATATAATGTGAATCCCCAATGTTACATATCTTTGTTACTTAAATTAGATAAGATTAGATGGTAAAAATCTAACTCAAGTCAAGCATTATCTTCATTCTGTGTAATTTTGCAGGTGATGGACAATGTGAATGACTGCTGCAACAATGAAGTGAAGTACAAGAAGGGAGACTCGGGGCTTCTGCCCAAGCTGTGTGACTCCCTGCTGAGCCAGCACTTGAGCGAGGTGACTAACGGCCACACGCTGTGCAGGAAGAACTCGCTGGATGTGCTGCAGTACAATGTGGACAAAGTCAAGTACCTGGGGAAGAGTCGCAGGGAAGATTGTGAAGTAAGAAACACTTGGATATGTACCTGCATAACTGTTTCAATAGCTATTTGATACCTAGGCATTTTATAAAATGGCTACTTGTTCACTAAGACTTCAAGCAATACTTTGATTTGTTTAAGGGCACTTTTGGTGTTAGATTGCTATATTTTGTATCTTTTTTTATTTAAAAAAATAGGTTTGTGAAGAGGAATGTAATTCACCAACCTATTTTGCCTGGCCAGTTGTCTTCATGCAGTTTTAAAAGCAGAAGCTTGTGTGCATGCAATGGCATCTGTTGAACCAGAGTCGAAGTTATGGTCAAATGGGCCAGACGCGAACATGCGCCTTTACCCCCTCGGCCATAACACCGACGTTTCTGTTTACTATCTGTTTTGGTAATTTTCTGTCAGATTGGGTCATAACAAATCCAATCATACATTAGGAGCAAGAAGAATGGAGGGTTAGGAGGGAAACTCCCATCAAGTGCTATGGTGATAACTAATTTCCAGTATGTCCCCGATGATGTCGCGCAATGATGTCAAATCTTTTAATTAAAAGTAGAAATATATTTGGTAGGCACGTAATTACTTAAATTAGTTTCTTTTAATGTTCATTTTGTTTTCTAGGAGCTGTCATTGGATAGGAATCAAGTGACAGATGTCAGGGGAACTGTCAACATAACCTCCAGTGGTGCTTGTGAAGTCTAAATCTAACCTAACCTCACCTTAACATATTCTTACTTTTTGTCTCAAATTCACTTAAAATTAAAAATTACCTAGGTTATTCTTTTTCTCTTAATCTGACCGGAAAAAAAGAAAACAGGACAGGAGAAAGAATGTTTCCATCTAGAAGCAATAAGGGCTGTTGATTTTCAAAGACTAATTCTTTAGTTTTGTGGTCACAATTTTGACAGATACATTATGATAATTAGAAGTCTGGATTTGTGGTAAACGGATATTTTTTGGAAAGCCAAAACGGAAAAAATCTGGAATAGCAGGAATATTTTTTAATCAATCTCGAATAACTGGAATATATTTGGATAAATTCCAGAACCATAGGAAAATAAAATAAAACTCTGTGTTTTTTATAATTTTTTATAATTATTTATAAAAAAAAAGATATCCTGGAATGATAATTTATAAAGTCACAAAAAATTACAGCTTTACAGGAACATTTGTAAGTAAAATACTCGTGTCTTTCCATATAAATCCCAGTTGGTTCTTGAAGTATTTCTTAAATAATGGACTCTGCACAAATTCCATAGACTCAAACAATGACAAAAAAGGCAAACTAATATTCTGTTGCTAAGAACCCTTATCACATAAACCTGTTACCTTTGCCAGCTGAGAAAAAAATCTAATTAATTTTTTTCTGCCTAAGTCCATTCTGACTACAACAGAATTATTTTGGAAAAACGTCAGAACAACAAAACTATTGAAAGTGTTTTTTGGAGAGTTCGCTGATAGCAAATGCATTGCAATGAACTTGCACTTGAAACTGTACGAAGTTTCACGGATCGTGATATTTTTGGCTACATAAATAGTTTACTTCAGCAATATATTATTAAATTAGTACTTACTTTTAGGTGTAGTTAGGCAGTGTAGAGAAGTATAGAGATTGTTAACATTTTTCTCAAAAGTTCACAAAATTTGTAAAGGGATAATGTACTTTTTAGGTAGATACAATATTTTCTTGTTACAATAAATGAATTTTAATTATTATGAAGAATTACTTGGAAGTCATGTGTTTTGTTACCTTCTTTTTTGAATTTTTGTTTACTAATAAATTTGGTCCACAGCTGATCTACAGATTATCGATTTTTCATATGGAAAAATCACTGTAGACTGCAGATGAGCCATGGCTTTGCTGTTTGACAAGACCACCATTTTACGCTGCAGTATCCCAAGTATAAAACATTACGTATAGTCCTCTCCATCATGTAGATAAAAAAAAGTATGAAAACTAAATCTCTCACTAGTGCTGTTGTGTCATCCAAACATTTTTTACAGGTTCGATTCGCTGTTTCAGAGAATAAAAAAATATAGTACAAAATACTACTCCATCTTACTGTAGAACATCATGGTTGGAAAATATTTTTGATAGTTTGGCACAATTAGGGTGGAGCATTTCAGGACGGTCGCCTTATGACATTGGAAGGCAATGATGATCACCAATCTTAGAAAGAAGAGAAATCACAAGATGTGAAGTGTTGGCTAGAAAATATTTTGATCCAATATCTTCTCAGTTTAATTTATTTTGAAATGACCGATAAAAATTGAAGTAAATTTTGAACTGATAAGAATGACCTTCAAAAAGCTTCCATCTTTCTTTCATAGATGTCAGAGTATAAAAATAAACAGTAGGACCTTACCATAGTTGTTGAGAATTCCTTATGAAATCAGACAAGTGGAAATCCATTTTCTTTTTCAAGGGTTTTTTTGAATGAATAAATAAAACAATGAAGTTTTCAATTTAATATTTTAATTATTTACTTAATCAAAGAAACAAAAAACAGGATACATTTTTCGTTAAAACATTTTTTGCAACATCCATACAGTAAAATTGTGGCATAACATTCTTTTTAACAAGATACATTTCCAAACAAAAAGCTGCCGTATTCTAATTCTGAACGCATTTCAACAGTGACATAATGCAATTGGTATTTCTGAAAATATTGTCTCCCAATATATTAAAAATCACGACGCCAACACTTTGAGGAGACACTGAAGACATAATTTTATTTATCAATATAATTGGCCGGTCTGTAGTCAAGTGGTTAAGGCTACTGACTTGTATTCCGAAGGTTGTGAGTTTAATTCCTGACGAAGCACCAAAAAATATTTATGTTTCCAAATATGCTGTTCGCTGGGTTGAAAAATTAATTTACCTTTAAAAACAGACTGGTCGTCAAAGGTTCATCCAGCCTTACAGAAAATGGGTCTTGCTTGAGAATTGGCGCTTTGTAGCGACAACCAAGCACTTCATACTTCCAGGATTTAAAGCAGCTCATGGATGTCTCCGCCTATTCGTAGTTTAAAAGGATAGCAACCACCAGAGACACTGGCACTGTCTTTACAAAAGGATGGAGAACAGGAGAGAAATGGCTAGCACAAGGCGCTGCCTTTCCAAGAGAATGGTGAACAGGAGAGAAATGGCTAGCACAACAAGGCACTGCCTTTACAAGAGGATGGTGAACAGGAGAGAAATGGCTAGCACACTAAGGCAATGTATTTACTAGGATGGCAAACAGGAAAGAAATGGCTAGCACAAGGCACTGCCTTTACAAGAAGGTGATGAACACGTCAAAAGTTCAAATATCTTCAGAGTTAGAATGGAGCAGCTCCCCGACCATAATTAAGTGATAATAACAATCATTATAATTGAGATATTTGTATAGCTAGTGTGTAATATATGTAATTACTTCAAATATGATACAATTACACAAATTTAGAGACATCTTGATTAATAATATACACCCGTAACCACAAACCACGCAACAATAACTTCCAATGCTATGCACACATGATTGATTTGTTTAAATGCAATCATTAATGGGCAGAGCAACATGGATGGCAGCAATCAGCAAAGAATACTCGTTCTTACACTGGTCCTTGGCAGTCTACTTAAAGCCGGCAATACCCGGATCGCTGGGCAGCGCGAGTAGCATGAGCATGAGCTGTGAGAGGACAGTGTTTACATTCTGCCTTGCTCACTTCCCGTCCAAACAGGGCTGAGTGTAAACTGCACATTAGGATTCAGACAAAGCATTGTAACGTCTCGTAGTGTTGTTTGTGAATATGGGTGTGAGTGTACTTGCTAAGAAAAGACAAATTCTTAAACAATTAATGCAATTTCCAAGTAAATGTATAATTTATAAGGCTATCATCGTTAATATACAATTCATTTTTTATGTCGTTTTAGACTTTTTAATGACTTAAGTTTTCTTTTTAAGTTGACATTTTGGTGTCGATTCTTGAAGATATAACATTGTTGTATCTTGTAAAACAAATGTGTCCTATAAAATATTATAGAATATGTGTTTTACTGGCTGCGTTGTTTACAATGACGATATTTAGTTTCATTTGAATAAATATATGTATGAAAGCCATTGCTACAATTGACAGGGAATTTTAGGCCTCAAAGCAAAAATTTGAAAGAGATTTTTTAACACCTATAGACAAATAGAAAGCCATCTTAAAATGTGGATTCAACATAAAAAAATACAAATATTGCGGATAATTTAAAGAGTTTTACAATACCAGGCTTGCGGATTCACTAAAGAACGATGACCAGCCACCCGAGAGGAAGAAGAAGACTAGAAAAGCTCAGACAGAGATGGAGGGATGTGGCTCAGCTCCGACAAGAGAGCAGTGCCAGAGGACAGGTGGAGTCGGAGGCAGAAGTTAAAGTAGGCCAAGGCTCGAATTGGGCTGTAGCGCCGTTGAAGAAAAACAAGAGGGTTGCAGGTCTATGGTATTTTTAACCAATCAAAGCTTAGATACTATAATTCCCATTTGTTTATGGCTTCCTTTCGACCGTTCAAAACCTTTTTGTACAAAAGTAGTTCAACATGAAATTAGTTTTTTTTGACAGTTTTTTTTCAAGAATCAACCCAAAATCTTTGTGGAAAACATAAAGAGGATCCAAAACTATATGTAGGGATCTTTGTAGTCGTCAAAAACAGTATAATACTCAATAATTTACTCTTCAAAAATGGACATGATTATTAATTGAAAGTATAATGTTGAAAGACACTTACTATAAGAAAATGACAGTGTACAAGTCTGTGTATTATTTTTTTTTAACATTAGTTGTTACTTATATAGACGTCAAATTTAATAGACAATGTTTTACTTTTTTTTTTTAAAAGCATTTGATACAAGTTGAAAAAATATGTTTTTGAAAATGGAACAAGATAAAAAGTAGACGCTTACTATTGGTCAATAAGTGGCCATTCCAATTTCAAATTAGATTTGACATTACTGATGAACCTTCTTCGTCATCTAAGAGTTAAAGAAAAATAAATGAGCGTTATTGGAATTTAAGCGCAAAAGTTAACGTGTTGGTGAGAAATTTATTTTAGACTGACATGTTATTTTTTATGTATCCCCCACTGATGTCAAAACCTCTTATGTCCAGTTCCTTCAATATCGAGTGATTTTTGTAGAGAAACATTCCAGGTTATTCACAACAGATTTGACCCATATCTGATCTATCGATCGTCGTTTATTTATATGGAAAATTCACATTAGGTGGAGGTTGAGCCATGGATTTGCTGTGTGCGAAAAACAGTGAGTATATCTAAGACAGATTTAAATTTAACCACAGAATCTATATAATTTGGACTTGCAATCAGTGTGGAATCCATTTATTTTCACTAATAGGAAATAGAAGTTTTCTTTACTTCCAAATGTGAAAGTTTTCAATTCTTGTGAAGTTAAGAGTAAACCTTGCTGGTATAAAATCTGTATTTGATAATAACACTGATTTTTTTTTTATTTCTATCATCAATAGGTACCTAATGTTCAAAGCTGAGTTTTTCACTTAGAAAGTAGACACTCAATCTATTAAATTTAAACTGAAGAATAAAGAAGGTGAGTGTGTTACAACATTTTAAAAATGAAAACAATGTTTTTATTTTATTTCTAAAAGCAGAAAAGTGTTTAACATATTTTTATTGTCTTTTTTTAAAGATCATAATGTAGTAGTACAACATTTTTGTCTCATTAACATTATTCAAGAGAGAAAATTCCACATATTTTTAAATATTAAAAATTATCTCTACAACAAAGCAAAATTAAATTTTATTGTAGTATGACAATATGAAGGTATTTAAGCCTTTTTGCCCAAGATGGCCGCAAGTGAACGGCTGATTAGTCTTCATACAAATATTACCAAAATTTGGTAGGTAAGAATGAAAGATGAGAGTAAGGTGACTTTCAGCCCAGGCATCATTAGTTTGTCAAAGCCTGGGCTCAACCGACGACTAAAATATCTAAGAATATCCCCGTTAGAGTCTCTGAAATCTAGGGAGTCTCCCGCACAGGATTTCTTAAAAAAAAAATTGCCAATGCTTTCCCTGCGCCATAGAAAGATGGGCTCATTAGGTTTTCAGCTTTTCTGTAAGTTAGCACATGGCTTGTGTATACGCATAGAGTGTGAACGTCAAATGTTGATATATCTCTGCAAGCAAAGTGTGGCCTAAGGCCCAGTATATTGAACTGTAGTAATATTTTAGTTAACTATTACTTGAACTTGTATTCAAAATACTCAATCTCGAGTTAACTAAAACCGAACATTACCGAAGTATGAGGCCACGCCCCTAAATCTTGGAAATAATTAAAATGCCATTCAAAAGCTTTAAAACAAACAACTATTCATACAAATCATATGCCTAACCTTTATTAAGCTAGAAAACAACACAAAAAATGTTCAGTTTGCAGCAATTTTGATGTATCCTTACATTAAAAAAGAACAGCTGCTGTCAGTGAAGCGCCGCCATCTTGAAAATCGAAAGTTAAAGTTACTAAATATTTACTGCCGAAATTCGGTGAGTGAAATATTATGATGATTTAACTAAAATTGCATTTTAGTTAACTTTACGATACTTCAAAATACCGGGCCTTACAAAACCAAGGATAATATTGTTATTACTATAAAAATTAGGCAGAGGTGTACACTGCATGCAGGCAAAGACATGCCAGAATAAATAATGGAGTCGACACAAACAATTCAGACAAATTATGACATCCACCATTCAGGCAGCTAGGAAAAAAGCTAAAAAATATTTTGTTATTGATTGACTTTGGTATGGATTTTGGATTGAAGTTGACCACCCATACTGTAAAAGATGGTTCATTTTTGCCACTCTTACCCCTGTTTCAAGGAAGATCGGCAAGAATTGCAGGGTGCATGTTCATTTGAGATTGGGTTTTTATGTTGCAAGTCCACATGCGGATGTGTAAGCTCGAACTTATATGTGCCTTCTTGTGAGAATGCATGTAAGATGAATCTTAAATGTCATATATCTTTGCAACTTAGATTATAGATTGCATAGGAGTAAGACAATAGTCACCTAGACTTGTTACATTAGCTTGCTGAGAGAAATTTGGAGCTTCGTACCTGCCGCTTTGACTAAAATAATGATTCAACTCAAAACATAATGAATTTAGAATACTTTTTCTCAGCCGGCAAACTTCACACTTGTATGGGACTATGGTCCTTAGTAACCAGTAACAAAATGTTTTTTTGCCTTTTCCCTAGTAATCAAGCCGTGCGACGTGTCAATTTTGTCTACATAAATTTTTGTGAGATACTCATTATCAATCTTAGAGTTGAATACATTTCTTACCAATTATGGCCTATCTTTGCCTGGATGGAGCGCTAATCCCTGATATTAGAAGCCGTCGAAACTACAAAATATTGATTATAAAATATATCTACAGTTTAACAACTTTAAGTCTGGATCAGCGTAAAGAAGAACCAACAAATTCAATTAGGATCGTCCCTTTTGTGTATTGCCCCAATTTTACGAATCTTGATAATAAAAGACTTTCCTCAAGATGTTGCCAACATCACGGGAATCTGACAGGACACACGGAAAAGAAAATAATCAATGGTCTTAATCAGTGGTTCTTATCTTTTCCAACAATAAGACCAGCCAAATTTACACTGGAGTAACGGTAGTTTGACATATTTTCACATTATAATTAAATTTCAAAGTTAATTACACTTTTCGGATATGAAAACAAACTATTATGGAATAACTTACATTATTCTCAACGTTTTGTTGGCGACGTAGCCATCATGTTCAGCACATGCTCAATTGTCATGCAGAGAGGGTGCCTCCTAAAGACGCTGGCTATATTGCTATTGAAGTGTCGAGAATAATGTAAGCTCTTCCATTACAGTTTGTCTAATACCTGAAAAGTGTAATTAACCTAGAAATTTAATATAATTCGTAAATATTAACATTAGAAGGTATAATTAAAAAAAAAAAAGAGTTTTATGTCCACAAATTGTGCATTTATTTCACCTCAAGTACTTTTGACTTGCTTACGTCATTTTCAATAGGACACTCAAAAGTACTTACTTGGCGTGAAATAAATGATCAATTTGTGAAAATAAAACTGTCTTTTAAAAAAATATATATCTTCTCATAAAAATGAATTTTCACTGTGTAAATACACAAACTCAAAGTTTTGTAAATATGTATTACAACCAAGTTGCAAAGTGCAGCGTAACGGGTTAATACATCTCTTTTTATGGTATTATTTTGTAGCTAAGAAAAATAAATACAGTTGCGTTTTTAAAGTCCAGACTTCTAGTTGTCGCATTTTAATAATCTTTCAAACATTTCAATAATAAAATGGAGTTTGTAAATATTCTTGGATAACAACATTTAAAATAAACAATATTACAATGATTGTGTTATGTTCGTTATATGTTTTATTTCTTTATTTTAGTTTTGTTTTTGTTTTAGCTCAAAAACCTAAGCTTTCATTTTTATTTAACGCTTATTAAAAAATCTAACAACTATGTTTAATGTAAGTATATATTTCATAAATTTAATTTATTTTTATAATTATGGGGTTTTAAATTAAGTTTTGGGTTATACATGCTAATAATTAGGTATTGGAAGGATTAAAAATTTCAGCTAATTAACGTGTTTATTTTGGGTAAGCACATTAAATAAACTAATGGACCTGTGATATTTGAAAAACCAGCACAATGCTATAAAAGCTTAGAGGAAAAAGCTGAATCCCTATTATCAGGGGAAATATTTCATTTCACAGCATTGTCTGACATTCCTTTTTTGAATTTGAATACTTTTTGGCAGGTGCCATAGACAAGGGATCATATCAATATGTTTTGACTAGAGGCAGAAAAAGCGTTGCAAAGTTTATATTGAATACTCACACGGTAGTGAGTATATAAAAGAATATTATACGACATTGTATGTCGAGGCTTTTTTTGCCAATTCTGGAATAAAGAACTTTTTTTACGTTTTTAATAGTAGGCAACAAGATTTTTCTTGTACATAGATGATTTTTTTACTTGGATATTTGATTACGAACTAAAACTGTTAGAAACTGGAAAAGATTACATTCAGACAAAACGTCATATTTTATCTTACCAAGGGCTAATCTCTGAGTTACAAAAAATAAATACTGGATGCTTTGTGTCGAGGAAAAGAAGTCGGCATGTGAACAAACTCGCCCACAAGTATATTTGGTCACCAGATGCTTCTCAATTTTTAAAATTACCATGTTCAAGCTCCGATGTTTCATAACCTTAATGTTTTGAGATTTGGAGAGGTAATGAAGATTCCTGTTATAACAAGTGTTCATGCAGTTATTATAAGTATCTGTGAATGCCATCTGTAAATATTTTTAACTCTAAAATGATGAAAGAAATAATAATAATAATAAAACAAAATAAAATAAAAAGAAATACACTTTTATTTCATAAATCACATAAAAATTAAATATTACTAAAAAATAATTTGGTGTAAAAATGATTTATAATTGTATATATAAACTACTAAAAGGTAAAAAAAATACTTAAAAAATAATGCTTGGAAAATAATAAATAAAATGTAGAGCACGGTTTTTTTTTTACAAATATTATTTTGTATAATAGAAACACTTTTTATGTTTATAATCAAGACAAAGAACACGTCATGTGAAATTCATTATATTTTAATACTGAAGATATGGCTGGACAATTAAAAATTAAAATAACTTTTAAAAGCAAAATTAAACTTTAAATTTTTCATGAAATTTTAATGTATAAACCACTTTTCCAATTGAATTCTTTTCAACAAGAAATGCTTTAGGTACAATATTTTTTTTTAACAGAAATGGATTTTTTAATTTAATCCATGTGAACAGATTCCAAAAAATAAGAAGGAAAATAAAATAAACAAAAGCACGAGATGGAAGGTACAAAATATGGACTCTGCATAGTATGAAAAAACATTGGATACCACAGGGAAAGGAATAAAGGTATGTAATTATACTTTGACATACGGTAACACAGTTTTTTATGGTAGCACTGCAAGGTGTGGTAAAGTTAAGGATAAAATAAAATATTAATCACTTTATGCTTGTTCGAAATTGAGAGAGGACTCGAACCTTTAAAAATGGCATAATGTATTTCATAACAGTCAATAGATGGCAGTATTTAACATTTTTTATAAAATACACGATTTTTAGAATTTAGTAACATTAAAATACAGTTACATTTAAGTGAAAAAATCATAATTGATGCATGAAAGCACATTCAATCTAATTTAAAAAAATATATATGAACAATGGATGATAATATAATGTTTTTAATTTATACAGTATATGATTTGCATAGGTTCAAAAAGCTTGCGAATATACATTTAAAAAAATTAAAACTGTCACTGGAAAAGCAAATTTCATGAAGCGAAAAAGACCATTCGATAAGAGGTACAAAAAAAGACTAGCTGGATGGAATCAGTCAAATTTGCTGATTCCGAATTTATACTGATGTACCTCACATCAACATTTCAATGATGACTGCCATCTGTTTTGTAATACAAAAAACAATTTGTTCCCATATAATTCATTTTGCATTTGGCAGATGTCACTTTCAATATAACATGCCTGCCCTTCTGATGACAATATTGGAATAAATTACAATTATGTAAGATAACTTTATAAATGAAAACCTTAAAAATAAGTAGACAATGAAAAAAAGGGGCATCATTTTTTTTTTTTTTTAAGCAGATATTTTATGAAAGTAATATCACTTAAATTGTGTTTACTTTTAACAGGGAAAACATGAGGAAGGGGTGACAGTAATATTGATTAGGTATATCATTAATAAATACATCAGGCCAGAATTATAAACAATCCCCAGCATCAAAGCTAACACGTAAATTTAAAAGATAACCATTTCTTGATGTATTAATTATTTGAATTGGACTGATTTCATCAAGATGACAAGAATTTAGGAATATTTCTGATTCGTCATAGTCTGTTGGTAAAGCTGTTTATCCGTAATCTGAAGGTAGTTGGTTTGATACCCAAAAGGGCACAAAAATATATTATTTAATTTTCAAAAATGCTCTTAGCTTCGGTAGACAAATTCATTTGCATTTATCAAAAAGCTTCCCAAAGGCTTATTCGCCTTAAAAGCAACCGAATCTTGCTTAAGAAATTGGTGCTTACTAGAGCAATGACCAAGCTTGCAGATGGCTCTTGAGGCGCGATTCATACAAAAACAGCGCTCACCAAATTAATCTGTTGAATTTCAATTCAACAATGAAGATTTCACATAATTAGAATAAATATTAGGATGATTTATATGGTGTGAATCACACTTCAAGAACCCTACGCAAGCTTGATCTTCGCTATATACAGAACTAATTCTAAAGCAAGATTTTTTTTGAAGATGGATGAACGCTTTTTAGTAAAGGCACATGAATATTTCAACTAAGCAAAGAGCATGTTAGTTTTTTTTTATTTAACGCTCCGGCAGGAATCAAACCCACTACATTCCGATTACGAGTCCAAAGCGTCAAGCAGTGAATGAACTGTGTTAGGTTGACACTCATCATTGTTTACAATACCCGAGCCCACCATGTAATTACAGTATTTAAGTTATAATTATAATAAATTACGGCTAACTTCAAAAAGGTTGCTAGGTGTATTTCAAACCGCCTCCTATAAAGTAAAAAAAACAAACACAAATTATTAACAATATGATAAGGAAAAATGTGAGGAAAAAATACATCTATTGATCAAGTTGAAAACATGCCGAGAAAAAAGGTTAAAATGGTCATTCTGGAATCATTGTTAGACAAAAAAAACTAACTAAAAGATAAAGTTTGAGGGTTTGTGTATTGACATTGTGGAGATTCATTTTAAATTAATAATGCAAAAATAAAACACAAAGTTTGTCTTCACGAGCTGATGTGCTTTCCATGTTATCACTGTTACCCCTTTCCGCACCATGTCATAGCACCGCCCATTATTTTAAACTTTCTCCTGAACGCCTATAGCAGTTTTTTAATATTCTGAACTGGTTGGCGTAAGGCCGGCCCCCTTACCTGTAAAAATGAATAGGTTCAACTCGCCACATGCGACCCCTTCGGGATAACGCGGGAAGAAGTTACACTATATGTGTGGCTTAGCTGCGTTGCGTATGTTTACCTCACCCCACCATAGCTCCGCCAACTAAAACTTGCTTGGGAATCCACATTTGTAATTTTAGATCTGTAAGTTGTTCTCTTGATAATGGTGTGATAACATCGAAAGCGCTCGAGGAAATAAATCAGCTTGTGAAGAAAACAAATTGTGTATTATTTTTACATCAGACATACCATGACGGTATCCTTGAAACTGATTTTAGCAAGACCCCATTTGTACGAGTATGATGATGCGTCCTAGGGCACACTCTTATTTGATACACAAATCGGCTCAGATGCTCCATCTATATTTTTAATGTGGATCGATGCCTATATGAGATGAGATAAATGCAAGACGGTTCGTCCAGAAAATATTATTCAAATAATGACAGCTTCAACCGCATACTAACTATATTTACCAAAAAGTCAATCCTAAATCGTAGAATTAAAACCACGATCCCCCATACAAATATCACATCCACACAATGTCCAAAAAATACAAATTTTCATGCACATCTATAATCTATAATCTAAGTTGCAAAGATAAATTACATTTGAGATTCATATAAAATGTATTCCCACAAGCAGACACATATAAAAACCCAATCTCAAATGAACATAAGCCCTGCAACTCTTGCCGACCTTCCCTGAAACTGGGGTGACATTGGTAAAGTAAAATATATTTTAACAGTATGGGTGGTCAGCCTCATACCAACCTACAAGTCAAGGAATACATCATCTGTCAAAAAACCATGCAGCTCAAGAAATCAACATTTGAATGGAGTTAGTGGGAAAGTTTGATTGTTAGTGCGATTGGTTTTAGAAAGAAGGGTAAAGAAGGAGAATATTATAAAATAAGATGCAAGAACAAAATGTCCATTGACACATTCTCAGTTAGACAGAGAATAAAAATGCTCTCATGACCACACTCTAAGCAGAGAAGCAAAAATTAAGCCATGCAATGTTGGCATCCTGGAGGTTTTTTGCTTAGCTTAAAAATAATTTTACTTCTTTGTTTTGTGCTTATCAACACCATGACCGGTCCGTAATTCAGTGGTAACACTTCGGACTCTGAATGGGAAGGTTGTGGGTTTGATTCCCGGCGGAGCACAAAAAATAAAACATTCATATTTTCAAATTTACTCTTCGCTGGGTTGAAAAATTCATAAAACCTTTACCAATGACCAATCACCAAAGGTCCATCCAGCCTTACAGCAACTGGGTCTTGCTTGAGAATTGTCGCTTTCTACAGTGACGACCAAGCTCGCAGAGGGCTCTTGAGGTGTGATACACACAAAAACAGCGCTCACCAAATAAATCAGCTTGATTTAATGAATGGCTGACAGTTAGGAAACTTTATTGTCGCTTGATTCAAATGCTTCATTTATTCTATGTCAATGAACATTTTCAACTTTAAAATAATATAGGTAATAATAAAGAAATAAGGATAAACCACGGCTCCATCAAAAAAAAAAAAGTACGCAATATTAATCCATTGCAAAAGAATCAAAATAAATAATATATATCAAGATTCTATAAAGATAAAAATAAGTATTTAAGATACCTCACAACTCTATTAGAAAAATAAAATAAAAAAGTACACCGAGTACCAGATGTTGCGTAAATTCCCCTCCATCGCAGAAATAGAAATATGTACGGAATGACACAAGCACACCCAGTGAGGGATTCAGTTTTCATACATTTTTTCTATTTACACAATCGTGAGGGGTTACTGTCATTTTTTACATTTGGCGCAACAATTTATCGGGAAAATAGAAGAGAAATAAGATGTGGAATTAAGAGAGAGAATGAGAAATAGGGGTCTCACATGCCATATAGATACCGGCCGGTGTTTGATGTGTTGATATAGAGCTATGTATGTATGGTACATGTGACGCCTCATGCGCGACCTACAACAGAGAAACACCAAGCAATGAGCGCATTAAACACATAACTCCACTCACAAATACACGGCACCATGGAGATGATGAAACTAAATTGACCTCTCCTCCGCCAATGCCCAAGTTATGCACAATTTGCATCTTGACCTTTTCACTTCTGAATATTCTGGCTATATATAAGTACAGTACAGAATACTTTTTCAAGTACATTTTTTTAAAACCATTTATTGATTTCCTAACTTTATTGATTGACGACACTTCAAACTATGTGAACAGTCACATGTATCAGTTATTCAAGAACAAACATCACAAGGGTTTAGCGCATATTTCCACTTGCAGACTTTTGAATTCTTGAACAATGTCAGGGATAAGTTCAAAGTTGGATGACGTCTATGATTGACAGCCGCACTGTATGCAAGTTTACACTTGACGCCTATGTGTGTCACCCGCAGTTGAAGGGTTAAGAATACACAAAGTGACCTACACATTTACCGAGATAATTTTCATTGATTTTCAGCAAAAACCCCGCATTCCTATTCAGACATTTGTGGACTAAACTATCACCAACACATGCAATGTTGGCTCCTTTTCTTTTCATTCAGAGAAAAAAATTACACAGTCAATCATGACTTTGACTGGTCCATAATCTAGTGGTTAACGCTTCCGACACATAATTGGAAGATCAAGGGTTCGATCCCTGGCGGAGCACACAAAAAAATCATTTGATTATCAAAAAATTGCTCTTCGCTGGGCTGAAAAATTCATCTGCCTTTACCAAAGACCACTGACTAAAAGTTTCATCTAGCCTTTCAGAAATCAGGTCCTGTTAGGAGCTTTCTATAGCGACAAACAAGCTCGCAGAGAGCTCTTGAGGTCTGAATCACAAATACAGCGCTCAACAAATAAATCATCCAATTATTAATTTTTATTGTTAACTTCTTTCTTTTATTTTGATTGACGTTAATAACTTGTTTATACTGTTAGAGATGGTCATTTTTAGCAGATTTTAAAGAAACTTTCTAGTCGATCTAGAACAATATCGAAAGGAGGTTTTATGAAGTAAGTAGAAAAAGAACTATTTTTAGACGACATCAAAGTATTTTTAAGTAGCACATAAAATTAGATAGATAAGACATGGTTGATACAAAATTGAAGTGTGAAAGGAAAATTTTAATAAGCAATTAAAGAGAACACCAAAAGTATAGATACATGTAATAGCAGGGGCCAGCACTCCTTGCAGACAAACATAAAGTAAAAAAATAACATTAAAAAAATACAAAATGAAGACTGAAATGATTTAACATTATGTTACAAGTTGAGACACCCTTTTGACTCACAAATTTGAGCATAGAATTTATTCTCAGCGTGCAAACGTCACACTTCTATAAGACACATGCAGCATGTGGTCAGCATTCAAACAATGTAAATCTTAAATGGTAATATATCTTTGCAACTTACATTATATACATTGTCTCAAGGAGTGAAAACGACTGCAAAAAATAAAGTGATAGCAGAAAATAATAGGCCAGTGTGTCATATAGGAACCAATGTGGCAATCTAGGATTTTTCCCAAAAATAAGAAGAGAATGCGTGGAAATTATGAGAAAATGATTTCCTGTGCTTCCATACATTTATCCCAATACTGAAAACAATCCTAGATTGCTGTATTTGGTTCTGTATGACTCATAAGTAGGGACTGGAAAATTTCGCGATCGCGATAAAACGAATTTTAGTTGCGAATTTTGATGTTTTTACGCGAATAACGCGAAATTTGAGGTTTTACGCAAATATCGCGAATTTTCGTACTTTTGGTAGAAATTGTGCGAAAAAGTTGTTATGTGTCGCTTCTGCAACGCAACTATTTTGTGGGAAAGAAAATATTCCTGCGAAAACCCTTTGCAAGGTGCAAAGCACATCAATGAAATAGGAAATACATCAAGGAGTGAAGCTGCTGCTGGATTAGCCAAGAGCACAAATGGGGCTTTCATAAAAGCCAACATCCCTCGAAAAAATTAGATAACCCTCATTTAAAGAGACTAAATTTAATATTTTAAAAGGATATTGCAGGGTATTCGGAGTGTCATTCAAATATTAATACTTTTTTCAATCAATGGTTTTTTGTAAGTTGTAACTCGTATTGATTCAGATGTTGTTTATTCATTGTTTTTGAAGGTACATATTGTTGTTTATATAATAAATTGTAAATATTACTAAAATCTATAGTTTTGCAATTACATAAACCTTTATTTCGATCAAATCAACCCTAAAAATTACACCGAATCTCCCCGTTTATCATAAAAAATAACGCGAATTTCCCTGTTTTTGATAAAAAATAACGCGAATTTCCCTGTTTTTGATAAAAAATAACGTGAATTTCCCTGTTTTTGGTAAAAAATAACGTGAATTTCGCAAAAAATAACACCGCTTTTTTCCAGTCCCTACTCATAAGTCATATGTAAAACAATTACAAAGCAGTGAAATAAAAATGAAATTAGCATAGCCCTTACTCTGTTGTGGTTTCACTGGATGTCAAAATGTAAAAATATCTCTTTCTTTCCTTGCCTCTTCATCATTTGCTACCATTCCTATCCTTCACTTTCACATACATCCTCCTTTACTCCAATATTCATTTTCAATTCATCAGATCGCATAAGAATTATAAAAAAAAACTGTCGTTTAGGGAATGTGACTAAACCTGACCAAGCTACACGTATAGTGTAACTTCTTGGTGCGTTCTCCCTGTTCTTCTCGCATGTGGCGAGTGGGACCTATTTATTTTTACAGGTAAGGGGGCCGGCCTCACGCCAACCACTTCAGTTGAAGTGGGGGTTTTCCCAGCTCCCGAGGGCGCTGGTTCATAATTCTCATGAAGGCTGAGTAAACCTTGCCGGTATTTAGTTTAGGTTTAGAAATTAACACCGAAACATGAAATCATTTCTGAAACCAAACCCTTGTTGTTTTCGATTGCAAGCATTCTACCAACTAAGCCATCAGCTGGACTTTTTACGAGCTTGGTCGTCGCTACAAAGTGCCAATACAAAGAAAGACTCATTTACTGTAAGGCTGGATGGACCTTTGGTAAAGGTATATGAATTTTTCAACCCAGCAAGCACATTGGAAAATATAAACGGTATATCTTTAGAACTCTGCCGGGATTTGAACCCACAACCTTACATTTACGAGTCCGAAGCATTATCACTAGACTACGGAGCAGTCCCAACTTAGCTTACAGAAAGGTTTTTTTTTTGCTTTTTTAGTAGTCCCATTTGCTGTAGTGATGTCATTTGCAAGAAGAGCCGTAACATCAGCTATAGGTGTTGTTTTTGGTGACTAATTGACTGAAACTGAGTCATGAAGTGAGTAAAACTGCATTCAATTGCATTGATATCGAGTTTCATAAATAAACATTGTTCACACACACAATGCTGTGGGTAAATTTAGAAACATAAAAAATAAAACAACTGCTGTAATCCAAAAAACAAAGTTGTTTTATTTTTTATGTTTTAAGATGAATGATTACAAAGTGAATGCCTCTATCATCAATAAAATTAAGGCAAACTTTTTAAATAAGTTCAAATGTGTTGTTTCCTTCACTAATAGGTTGGTATGAGGCTGACCTCTTATGCTGTAAAAAAACCTTGGTTCACTTAAATCAATTTCATTTTTTCAATTTACCTCTACACATTCAGCATTTGTAAGCCCGAACTACACGTGTTAGTTTGTGGGCATGCATTTGAGAGCTTTAAATGTTGATATATCTTTGCAACTTAGATTATAGACATAGACCTCCGAAGATAAATAGGATCCAATCGCCATACGGGACCCCTCCGACAATGCGGCACAAGAAGTTGCACTATTTGTGCAGTTAAGTTGCCTTGAGTTTTTTAGTCAGCCTTTCCAGGAGACTGTATTGTTAATGGGACAAGAAATAACTTCGTTACTCAGGGCATTGTTATTATTTTAATAAAGGTGTTATTGTAGATATAAAATGTAATTTGTCGTGTATGTTCCTTGACTTATAGGTTGGTATGCGGCTGACCACCCATGCTGTAAAAATGGTTCACTTTGCCAATGTCACCCCTGTTTCAGGGAAGGACGGCAAGAGTTGCAGGGTGTATGTCCATTTAAGATTTGGTTTTTATGTTGTAGGTTCACATGAGGCATGTGCAAGCGCGACTTGTACGTGTATGGTTGTGAGAATGCATGTAATGTGAATCTCCAATGTAACATATCTTTGCAACTTAGATTAGATAGATTGGTAGATACTCAATGTGTATCAAATGACAAATAAATGTTTTATTTTATTTTAGAAATACAATGCAGTATTGATTTTGTATTTATTGTCATTGTTATTAAGGTATTAAGTTACTTGGGGAGTAAAAAAGTATCCGAGAATGGAAGGGAAATGGTTTGTATACTATATAATCTATCTATCTATCATCTAGGTTGCGAAGATATGTTAGCATTTAACATTCACATCAAGTGCATGCCCACAAACACACACATGTACAAGTTTGCCCTTAAAAATGCTGCATGTGTGCTTAAAAATTAAAATCCAAGCCTCAACAAATGAACATAAACTGTGCAACGAATGACACCCTTCCCTGAAACAGGTGACAATTACAAGTGAAGCAATTTTTTACAGTATGGGTGATCAGCCTCATACCAGCCTATAAATCAAGGAAAACAATGATAAATAAAATATTTTTAGTTAATGAGTGGTATAGAACAAAAGCTTCACATAAAGAGTACCAGTTTCCTTGACTTACAGGTATGAGGCTGACCACCCATACTGTAAAAAATGGTTGATAATGCCAATGTTACCCCTGTGTAAGTTGTAGGGTTTATGTTCATTTGAGGTTTTGATTTTATTTGTAAGTACACATTCAGCATTTGTAAGCGCGAACTACACGTGTTTGTTTGTGGGCTTGCATTTGATATGAGCTTTAAATGTTAATATATCTTTCCAACTTAGATTACTATTATAGTGGCGAAGCGTTCGAATAACACAATTTCCATCGGTCTCTGTTTCAGGGAAAGGCGTCATTCATTGCACGGTTTATGTTTGTATGAGGTTTGTGTTTTTATTTTGTAAGTAAACACGCAGCACATGGAAACTGAAACTTACAATATGTCTTTGCAACTTTGATTATAAGTTATAGATAAATAATCAACAGAAGTTGTACTCAATGAAGAAGATTGTCCTTGAATTCAACTTAAAGCCTGTTGAACTATTGTAAAGACAATCGGCTATAACTCATGGCTCTGACATTAAACTGTTTCTAATTTATATGAATGCAGTGATTTCCATATTGTATTCTAGATAGATAAACTAAATCATTTGAGTCATTATCCCATGAATGTAAATATCTCTCCACATTGCCTTGCGTCAAAGATAATACACCTTCCTTACTCACGGCTGATACCTTATCATCTTTTTATTCAATTGTTACGTACGCACAGAGCATTGAGCAATGTAGGAGTATAATTACCTGTGAGAATGCAGATTAAATATTTTTGTGTCAGTACAACAGTCATTGTCAATTATATTATTTTATTAACGCTTTAGATTTGAGTAGGACTTTTAAAACAAAAAACTTTGCTGGAGTAATGTTTCCAGGATTTGTTGCCGTGGTCTATGGGAGCTGGAGCTTCCAGACGTTTCGCCCATGTCTACAATGGGCTTCTTCAGTGTGATGATGAAGATGATCTAAATGAAAACTGTGAAACCCGGAAAACATCTCTCCAGCATCATCAGCCGGCCGTATAAGCCTAAAACTCTTATTTTCAAAAGAAAAATTGTTTTAGATTACGTAGCGGAGATGTATACGGTTTTAAATGGATGCACATGCCACCTAAAGGAGGGCGCTGTTATTACATTGCGGCCCTCAAACTCTTAAAATCAAATTATTTGATTTTTCTTCAACAAAATACTTCTAAAATATCAGCAATTCAGCTAACATCACATGAAATTATGCTTCTGAAGATGCCTTATTAGGCGAAAACGTTTGAGCAAAAAAATAAATAAAAGTGAATTAAACCTTTCCAGCCCAGGGCTGGAAGTCTCATCACCACGGTAATTCTAATCTACCAAATATTGTTAATATTTGTATGAAGACCTATCAATCCAAGATGGCCGCAAGTAAACAGCTCATTAGTCTTCATACAAATATTATCGATATTCGGTAGGTAAAAATTATCGTGGTGATGAGACTTCCAGCTCAGGACTTTTAGGCTAACATCGCTAACGGTTGACACTAGAGTTGCTTTCCGGGATCTGTTGCCAAGGTCATTGGTCCTATCGCTCAAATTACTCTATTTCCCTGGCATACTCTATTCTCTCATTCTTTCGTCATTTTTCCGTTCCCTTCAAACATACTCCATAAATACACCAAATTTGGATAACTTATTATTCAATGAGATCCACTTTCCTACACCAAGACATAGTGTGCAATTTTATACAATAACCACTAAAAAATATTTATTTCTGTCATTGATTGATTAATATTTCTTGGAATTCCACCTCACATCAACGAAATCAACAAAGAAAAATCAACTAAAAAGAGATGAATTTATAAAGGAGACACTAACTTTGTAATCATTACATCTGTATGGATAAAACTGAACAACGTTTTAGAGGTCGCATGAATAAAATTAATATTTAGCCAGCATTAAAGATGCAAGCGGTCAGTTTAGCAGACCTGCTGTTAAAATAAATACATTCTTCTTGAAACAGCTTTACACAAAGTTGTTTATTTTATTCAATCAACATAAACATTATCAGTAAAAAATATACACACAGAGGAACTCAGAAATAGTGAGTTCACAGCTAAAATGAGCAATTACTTACAGATACGTTAGCATGGGTTTATTTTCAGAGATTAGTATTTCAGTGACCCAAGTATAAAGCATTTAAGTACATAAGCTCCCCTCCATTGCGTATGCAGAAAAATGTATGGAAACTAAATTACTCACTGAGGGTGCTGTCACATCTTCCATACATTATTATTTTGATCGCAATACGCTAAGTTTGGGGGGAGTTTCATGTACATGTTTTAGCCCTCCTAGAGAGTATTCGGCTTTCAATGTTAGTGTTGTGACAAATGTGTGATTGTGTGTCTGTGTGTGTTTTTTTACTTGTGTGAGTGTGTCTCTAGATGTAGGTCTTTAGATAATTGTACTAGTGTTTGCTCGAATGTTCTGGCAAAGTCGTGAATGTTCCGGTTCCCGATGTTTCGAGAACCATCCTTATGTCATACTATATTAAGGGCTAAAGTCGTCTGTAGCGCAGACTAGTATCGGAGCTGGCAAGCAAGTTAGTACAAAAGTCAACTGTCTTAAAAAGAATCTCTTATTAAAAATGAATCAAAGTTTTTCATCAAATTTAACCCGTAAATCGTAAAAGTATCTTTAGTAGAACCTCATTGTTAGTATTAAATAAGAAGTTTTAAGTATACCTACTTGCAGGCGCGTGCATAGGGTGTGGGCAAATACATTCAGAATAAATATTTTCTCCCATTCCTTTAAAATAACTCATTTGAAATTGATTGAAGTACTAACGATAGCTCCAATCAAACTTATTAGGCACATGTGCCTGTATGGGATGCACGCCCCTGCCTACTTGCGATGTAGGGAAGAGAATGACTAGGTTCTAAATATCACAGGTCCTTTATGATAAATAATTGTTTGTATATTATTATTTATTGATTTACAAAATGTAATTTGTCCTGTATGTTCCTTGACTTATAGGTTGGTATGCGGCTGACCACCCATGCTGTAAAAATGGTTCACTTTGCCAATGTCACCCCTGTTACAGGGAAGGACGGCAAGAGTTGCAGGGTGTATGTCCATTTGAGATTTGGTTTTTATGTTGTAGGCTGACATGAGGCATGTGCAAGCGCAAACTTATACATGTCTGAGTGCAATGGGATTGCAGTGCATCGGAGCTTCCAGTGGCAGAACATTTCGGACAAAATCGATTTCTGATAAGTGTGAATAGCTTCATACATAATGTTCTGCCACTGGAACCTCCGATTAATATACGGATCCGACACCCGACAAGTGAGAATGAGCTCAATGAGTGCAATGGGATATTCCAGACATTTTTAATTTATGTACCTAATGTTTTTTATACTCGAGGTACTTATTGGGCAGTTTTTATTTGATTGCTGTCACACATCTCCGGATAAAACGGGGATATGCGACAGGACTCAAATAAAAAAGAGAGATACACGTTGATTGGGGAGCCCGCTCTCTACTTCTTGTATGAAAAAAAACTAAACAATCTAATCTAAGTTGCAAAGATATGTTACATTGAAGATTCACATTACATGCACTCTCACAACCAGACATGTACAAGTTTGCGCTTGCACATGCCTCATGTCAGCCTACAACATAAAAACCACCCGACAAGTGGGGAACAAGCTCTTAGAGAGTGATTGAGTTTTCATGCATTTTTCAGATTTACGCAATCGAGGTGAGTTCACGCAATGTTTTATTCTAGGGGCACAGATCACACTGTGTGCACTACCAGGAGGTGGGTGTATGTGTTATGCCGGATAGAAAAACAAACACAGAACAACTGAGCAGAATACGTCTACTGTGAAACGGTTGTAAGGCCAGTGATTTAGATGATGGGTGAATGTGTTTCCACATAAAAAATGTACGTTAAGATCTTGAATGAATATGTGATAATGGTGTGTGTGTACATGAGAAAATGCATACATCCACCTACTAACATCCTGGAAATGGGCTCTGAGCATTCTTATATCACCCGGCTATTTTTTATTTTCTTTATAACTTGACTAATAGGTTGGCATGAGGCTGACCACCCATACTGTAAAAAATGGTTCACTTTGCCAATGCCACCCCTGTTTCCGGGAAGGTCGGCAGGAGTTGCAGGTCTAGGGCTAAAACATGCAGGACGTTGTAGGTCCACATGCGGAAGTAAGCGCTAACTTATACGTGTCTGCTTGTGGGAATGCATGTAATATAATATTATATGTAATAAATCTTTGCAATTTGGATTGTACTTACATAGATTATGTGACATGACATCTGTTGAACCAGATTCAAAGTTACTTGCTCTGTAGTTACACGCAAAGTTACTGCTCTGTTTCAATAATGCTAATTCGAGAGCCAACGCCTCATCCTCTCGACCATACCAGCGTATGGCATATCGCCACCTTATGGGTAAAACTTAATAAGGGCTGACTCATTGATTTGAGAAATAGTGGATGAAACTTGTCATTGAGAGTAATTTCTTGTAGGAATTGAACTAGTTATAAGGATTATTTAGTGTTTTGTCTCGTAGACAATAGGAAAAAAGGTGCATTTATCAAAGAAACCCATGTTAGCTTGATATGTCGCTTACTCAGTTTTACCTTCCATGTATTGAGTTACACCCACCCACTAATGACCAGGAATAGAGAATGGAGAAAGCAAGAAGAGTAGAGGACATGAGACAATCACAAGACGCACCTGGGGCACACTTATTGATGGATTCCATAGTTGACCCCACCTGTGTTGAGGTTGGTGGACTCTCCCGCGGCAGGCGCGGGCATCGGCATTGCCATGGGCAGGGGCTCCCCGGGCCTGGGGGCGTCAGGGGGCGCCGGCCGCGGCTCCGACCCAGGCTGTGACGTCACGGCGATGCCATCCGAGTCGTCCCTCTCCAGCGTGTGGTAATCCCCCGACTCCTCGGGCGTGCGCGGCTTGCACTTCCCGCAACAGCAGTTGAAGCAACAACACAGACAACAGCAGAAGTAGCAACCAGTTATAATGCCGCAGCCGATAAACAGAGCCTTGCACCACGTAGACGTAACGACAAAGTACGCGTTCACGTTCTCCTCTCCGAACTGTTCGGCAATATACAACCCCAAGGAGCCGTAGTTGTCGTAGATGTTCCGCTTTGTGGGGTCGCTCAGGATTGTATGCGCGCGGTTTATATCTTTGAATTTATCGGCTGCTTCTGGGTTGTTGGGGTTTTTGTCAGGGTGGAACTTCAGCGCGAGTTT
This sequence comes from Agapetus fuscipes, assembly GCA_951799405.1. Classification (NCBI taxonomy): domain Eukaryota; kingdom Metazoa; phylum Arthropoda; class Insecta; order Trichoptera; family Glossosomatidae; genus Agapetus; species Agapetus fuscipes. Next base: position 10,049,574 of record OX637343.1, on the reverse strand, counting down.
CCTGTACGTCTTTTTCACGTCGTCCTGGTTCGCCGTCTTCGGCAAAGCGAGTATTTGATACAGGCTGTCTCCGGCCGTCGATAGTTTTCGCCTTTCCATTTTTGTGTACACTTTGTTTCCTTTGTTTTGATGTCAGATACCGCGTTGGTGGGATGGACGTGCGGGTTTGAGAGATGGCTCACGAAATTCGGGCGGAGAATATCACGCAGCGGTTTACAATAATCAGAAAAGGCAATATTGAAAACTGCGCAATGAAGTTGCACACAAGTCACGAAAAATCATGAATCCATAATAGTTCCAAAGCTCATCAAACAAGTTATCAAAACATAATATTTAGAAGGAATCAATAAAAATAAAACTGATTATTTAATTCAAACAGAATTAACGAAAATAATTTTCATTGAAATTTCTCTTGAGAACGGTAAAAGATTTGCATACAATTCCAGAAATTTCCAGAGAGTACAATTGATCTATTTTACATTGTTGGAACATGGACCGGTATTGATTTTATGGCTGTAAAATCGTATGAACTGTCAAAATGTCTTTAAATTAATATCATTGACCTTGCTAGCCTTTTTTGTAAAATACATGTATCAAGAACTATTTTGCATGAGCATAATCATCTTGTGAAATGCAAATCACTAGATGACGGGATCTATGGAAAACAAAATTTACAATGCTATCAGACATAACCTACAAAAAAATGTTGGGTATAATTTTTCTGTACCTATACAGAAGTTTATGAATGTCAAGCTCAATGCTCCATGCTCAAGTTTCCATACGTGATATGAAAAACACTGCTCATTTTTTACAGCGAGTGGCAGCTCAGGATTTTTGAACTGATTTATAGCACTTAATCTGTGTCTAGAAGAAGACTAAATTTCATTATTTTTTTGTTATTGCACTATTGGCAGCATGCGCCAAGATTTTGCATTGATCGACGCCGACTTCAGCTTAGTACAAAAATGTCCGAAAGTGGGGGTGGACCTGTCGTGGGACAATATTATTAGTTTTGTCTAGACAGCACTAAATTATATTTTTAGACAGACTTTATTTGTTTGTAAAACAAAGACTTTCATTGTGCAATTCGTAAGATAAAATACGGGGCTTATAAACGTGTACAGTTTGTGGTGAAATCCTTGAGCGATAAAACAAAATTTGACAATACATTTGTTTACATCTATACTTTACAGTGATTTCTATATTATTGTTTACATTTAAATTATTATTTATTAATTAAAATTTAATAAACCACCTCATTTAACAATATTTCTCAATGCAAACGTATTAATATAGTTAAAAATAACAATTAACTGAAGATGCGGCTTCCGCCAGTGTGCAATGATTTGACTTCATACAGCTGTCAACATTTTAAAATGGATCGATTTTAAATTGAATTTAAAATGAAAAGGTACGTAATAACTTGTGAATATGATCCAGCACATCAGCTTGAAGTAATAAATCTCAATTTGAATAAGGAAATCAAGAATTTCTTTATTAAATTTGTCATTTTATCCAAACCATAATATTATTGTGGCATGTATGTACTATGTACACACAGAGCGCACCCACATTTTTTTGTTCATTCATTTTTTACACAATGGAACTAATTATATACCTACCTGTTTTGAAATTAAAATACCTACTCATCAATCAATAAAACAAGTTTAGAGTTATTTTTTTATGATTGTAAGATTTTTTTACAGGCGTGATCGTCTCTCCCACGCATTATCATATGATTTCTACGAATATTTTTCTTGCCTTGTATGTCTATTCCTCTTCCTCAGTTACATCCCATTTTAAAATTAGATGACCGAGCCATTCGTCTCCTGAAACATCCTTTCTAAAAAGGATCCCATCATAAATAAGGCTGATTTATTTGTTTATTTTGTTAATTTATGTACCAACTCAAGCAATACACATTTGTTGCACTGTACTGTACTGTTTCCTGCCGCTGTTCCACTAGGGGTGGCCGCAGGCCCGGATTAAGGGCGGTTCGAGCGGTGCGACCGAACCAGGGCCCCCGCATCCTAGGCAGGCGTTTTAGAAAAATAATCTACAAATAATTTTTCGACATGAATTTGTTCGGGGGCCCAAGATTTTAAGGCGTTCACCACCAAGAGCCCCCCAAAGAATTTTTACAAATCAGTCAAAGAAGATATTTCCTTTTGATTGAGGACAGAAAGGACAGAAAGAAATGGCGGTTAATCTGTGATGTTGGCGGCTAGGGTTTTTTAAATCAAAATTTGTTTTCTGTTAGTTTTTGATGTCCATACATAAGTATGTATTATAATTTAGTGATTTTAAAAATGTAATTTGTCATGTATGTTTCTTGACTTATAGGTTGGTATGCGGCTGACCACCCATACTGTGAAAAAATGGTTCACTTTGCCAATGTCACCCCTGTCTCAGGGAAGGACGGCAAGAGTTGCAGGGCTTATGTTCATTTGAGATGGGTTCTTATAATGTAGGTCCACATACGGCATGTGCTAGCGCGAAATTATACATGTCTGCTTGTGGGAATGCATTTGATGTAAATCCTAAATGGTATATATCCTTGCAGCTTAGATTAGATTAGATTAGATTGAGGTGCAAATCAAAAGGGGCTTCCGGGACCAATGATAGCCATGGCAAATTGGATAGAAAAATAATTCAGCATGTCTTTTTTACAACAAAGACAAGAGGAATTTTTCTCCAACAAGTGTCATAGGCCTCCGGAATAGATTTCCCAAAAATAAACTGAAAACTCCGTCAGTAATAATTTTTGTTCGCAACAATAATATATTTTTTGATGGGTTGGCGAGGGGGGGATGTTGGGGGTGGGAGGTAAGGGTGTTGGAAAGCCCCCTGACTTTCCCCGCACCAGGGCCCCCAGTGGCCTTCTTAACCCGGGCCTGGGTGGCCGGTACCTCCGCAGATGCGTCTCCACTTTTTTCTATCCTTGCATACCTCTTTCAATCCATTAATTTTTTTATGCATTTCCTTCTTTTACATTCGCTTTGTTTATTCAAGTTTCACCAATCTGATCCAGCCATAATTTCTCGGTCTCCCCTTTCCTCTTTTCCCTTCTACATTTCCTCTGTATTTGCACTTTGTATTATGGTGTTTTCTTTAAATCCCAGCCTAACACAGTTTGAGTTTGAAATATGAGAAAGTTCATACGTCAAATATTAGTCATGGAACAGACTTAACAGGGTGGTTTGGCGCCTTGCCGGCCTTTTCAATCGCCAACCCATTTGCGTAAAACTTAATAGGCGCATGCAAAAATAGGCGAGTGAATCAAACCTGGTGATTCACTATTCCAATTGATTTTGGCTTTCTGCTTTTATCAACCATAAACATCTTGAACATCAATCGGATTCCTTGACACATAGGTTGATATTACTGACCAACCAAATTGTGGAAAGCAATTCATTTTAACCACAGATTTTAACTATTTGATCGATAGTTCCCGGTCCGGTCGGTAGCCGAGTCCCGTCGATAGCTGAGTTGGTATAATGCATTGAGATTGAGTTCTTAATTATAAGTCAATGGTAGAATGTTTACATTCCATGCCGAGAGCTCGGGTTCGAATGCCACCGAGGGTGTCCGGAATGTTTTTCTCGTTTCGGTTTTTATTTCAAACACTGAATAAATAACGGCAAGGTTTACTCAGCCTTCACAAGAAATGAGTACCAGACCCCTCGGAAGCTGGGAAACTCCCACTTCAACCGAAGTGGTTGTTAAAGCCGGCCCCCATACCTGTAAAAACAAATAGGTTCCATCCGCACATGCGACCCCTGCGGGGAAAACGCGGTAAGGAGTTACGTTATATATGTTGCTTAGTAGAGGTAGTAGCGATCGATCCATTCTTTCTACAGACCGGTCCGTAGTCTAGTGGTCAGCGCTTCGGACTCGTAAATAGAAGGTCATGGGTTCGAATCCCGGCGCAACAAAAACAATATACCACTTTCATTTTCAAAAATGCTCTACGCTGGGTTTAAAAATTAATGTACCTTTACCAAAGACCGGTCACCAAAGGTCCATCCAGTCTTACAGAAACTGGGTCTTGCGTGAGAATTGGCGCTTTCTATAGCGACGACCAAGCTCGCAGGGGGCTCTTGAGGTGTGATACATTACAACGCGCTCACCAAATAAATCATCCTAATATTATAATTGTGCGGACCTCATACATCATACATGAAACATATTTTTTATGGAAATATTCCATACACAAGTGCACACACACTTCGTATGCGCTATAATTCATGATATTATTTGTATTTTTTAAAGTTGGCAGCCCTCTGGTTGGGCGCCAACTCGTCCATCTTTGTTTGTGCGCGCTCTCTGACGCCATTATTATTTTTTTACGGACATGTGACGACAAAATGTCCGCCCACCGCGCCTTCGCACCACCAAATAATTAACAATTAATTTCTTTCTTCGTCGCCATTTTTTGTCCAATCAACAAAAGGCGTTGGCAGCCATGTTTTTTTCATGATTTACCTTCCAGAGCCATCAACAGATGTGTAAACAACTTGTAACATTCACCGAATTTAAAGGACGATCATCCCTTGACTCATAGGTTGGTATGAGGCTGATCACCCATGCAATTGTTTCACTTTGCGTTGTCAGCCTTATTTGCCTAAAAATATGGTTCATTTTGCCAATGTCACCTCTTTTACAGGGAAGGTCGGCAAAAGTTGCAGTGCTTATGTTCATTTGAGGTTTGGTTTACTATTTTGTAAGTACACATGCAGCATTTGTAAGCGCTTGTTTTGTTTATGTGTCTGTTTGTGGGCATGTATTTTATGAATTTTAAATATTTATATAACCTTGCAACTTAAATTAGGGATAATATTGAAGGAAGTAGGTATTCAAAGACCCAAAAAAATGGCGGTTGATCTGCAATGTCTGTGGTTAGGACTTTTAATGTGTGGATAGGGATGTGTGTACAAGCTTCCAGACAGTTTGTCCGGCGATCCCATACATTTCGCAACCGAAATCGTAGACAAACCGCATCGTTTGAAATTGTAGTAAAAGATACAAGAAAACAAGTAAAGGGATCGAATGATCGGATACACTCCTTTCGATTGCGAGTCCGTAGCGTTCACCAGTATACTTAAGACCGGTCAAATTGATTGACAGATCCTTTATTTAGGGAAAATGTCAATTTACTATTGCGAACCACATGATCTACGAGGAGCATTGAATTATAAGGTTTGTAAATAATTTCTCGTGAAGGCTGAGTAAGCCTTGCCGGTGGGTTTGATATAAACACCGAAACGGGAAATCATTCCTGACACACTCGGTGGGATTCGAACCCGGGCTCTTTGCATGGAATGCAAGCACTATACCCACTGAGCCATCGACCGGACAAACAGAAATGAAAAGTAATAAACATGTATTGTAGCAGTTTAAAAGCCGTGTTTGTGCCTTCATTTAGCTGTCATCTAAGTTCATTAATATCTATATACAGTTATGGATTATTTCATTCGCCTTCCGAGACAAAAAGATCACTCGAATTCTGCACTCACTTTACTTAACGTGTCCAGAACCACCTATGCTCAGTATCTCCAGTGACTAGCGGCAGCCATTGCATTGTCGTTTCCTTGAAGCAGCTCCGTCAGTGTATATTTTTCACCTATTAAAGGACACCCTGACATTATGTGGCGAGTCCTGGATATCCCCGCAGTCACACAGGGTGTCTTGTCCACGGTCAATTGGGTTTGCCCTGAGTCTGTTAAGGGCTTTCCAGGTATTGTATGGTAGATGGTTGCCTGATGGAAGATGCTGATGATGATAGATGATTTTTTTCCTGTGGCGCCATTTAATGGTCCAGGACCATCTCAAGGGCGCCATGGCTCCTGGAGAAAAGCAGTGTCTTCAGTCCCTTTCTGAAGGTGGTGGTAGGCTGGTTCGCGTGAACACCGACGCGCAAATTGTTCCAGGCAACCGGCCCGGCCACCGCAAAGCTCCTGTCTTCAAAATTTGATGTGTTCGCTCTTTTGGCCACTATGACCTTCTTGACAGCAGTGAGGGCAGAGCGTAGTGGTCGTTTTAAAGGCTTATCAACAGAACATCGCTCAGCGAGACATGGGGGTGCCGTGCCGTTCAGGGCCCTATGTACAGTGAGACACAACTTAAATTCTACCCTCTCTCGAACCCTCAGCCAGTGCAGTTTGCTCAGCAATGGCGAAATATGACAGCGAAATATGTCTCGGCTGGTTCCATCCAGCTACTACAATCCCTCCACAGTCTCAGGCGCCTCTGTCCTTGGGTGACTGTGAGCTTTTCAAATGTGTGTTGTAAATGCCTTCTTGGATTTGAGTCTGGATTTTGCAGACACATGCCCGTACAAAGGATGCCTTGGGTCTGCTTATTATTATTTTGTTAAATGACGGTCATGTCGTTATATTGAAGTGGAAATCATTGAAGGAGCAATGACTCTGGTTTGAATAATTGAATTAACTGTCATTCTGATGGCGAGAATTTTAGTGGCAGCCCGAGATAAAGATGGCCTGTCCCACACTGATCGACTGCTGTTATCGCTTTAATGAGTTTATTGAATAATGGCGGCTCACTTCAAAGTTATCTTATTCATTAAATCATAATATTCATGTGGCATAATCAATTTATTGTAACATATTGTTACGATTAACTTTGGGTGCACTTTAATAAAACTTCGCTTGAATTTATTTGCAAATTTGCTTACATTATGGTTCACTTTGCCAATGTCACCCCTGTTTCAGGGAATGTCGGCAAGAGTTGCAGGGCTTATGTTCATTTGAGGTTTGGATTTTATTTGTAAGTACACAATCAGCATTTGTAAGCGCGAACTACACGTGTTTGTTTGTGGGCATACATCTGAGAGCTTTGAATGAATATATCCTTGCAACTTAGATTATAGATTATAGATGGTTCACAGTTTAAATCATTTGTACTATAAATTGGCTTCATGGCTAAACGTTTTCAGCTTCCCAGAAAAGCCTACGCCATGACGACCAATAGTGAAGACTCGGAAGGCGGTGGACAGCCGACAAATATTCCGTATTCAGTCGGGCTTCATGCCGAATATTCAGTATTCGGTCGAGCTTCATGCCGAATATTCAGTATTCGGTCGAGCTTCATGGCGAATATTAAGTATTCGTCGGATGACCGAACACACTATTCGTTGCATCACTAGTCGTCACTAAGCGCACAATTCTCAAACAAGACCCAGTTGCGGAAAGGCTGGATGTACGTTTAGTGACCGGTCATGAATTTTTCAACCGGCCGGGAATCGAACTCGGTTCCTTTGGTTAACGAGTCTGTAGCGTTAAGCACTAGACTACGACCGCTTATATTATTACGTATTCTATTTTATCAATATTTGCCGAGAAATACCCCACATTCATACAGCGAGTTTATTGCTCTATTTAATGAATGAATGCACGTTCAAGATCTGTGCACAAGGCGGCATTTGCATACGGCATGCTGTGCCAACAATGCATCGATTGCCTGTGGATCGCGCTTTGTGTTGACTGCACAATCTCATTTATTATGTAGACGCTGATATAGGAAGCTCGCACAAGTGTACTTATTTATTTAAATAAATATGTAGGTGCACATGCAAAAATGTCAAATGTTTTTAACAAAAGCCCGAAGTCCCTGTGTGGAGCCGCAGCATCCAAGGTTAAAATAGCCATGATGATCGCCTATCTTTGATAGAAGTGGCACCAAAAGGAGATTAAATACACATATAAAATGTCTATAACTGGACGTGGTAAAAATCGGAAAACTCCTATTCTAGTGCATTTTATGTGAAACAACGATAAGCTGTTCAGGCACTGCCATGTTTTATTCCGTCATATCTTCAAATAGATACAGAAAGATCTACCGACAGCCGTCGAGAATTCCACCCCTGTACCCTTAGTACGAGTTGCAAAACTTGAGTAATGCAAAGTTTACGGCAATTATTAAAGAGTGATTTCCCCCAAAATCTGCCGTTTTTGTTTGTTTGAACTTGATTTCTTCATCACTGTATTTCTTTTGCTAAGACCATAAAATGTAAGAAACAAAAAAGGCAGATTTTGGGAGAAATCACGCTTTAATATTTTCCGTAAACTTTACTTTTCTCAAGTTTTGCAACTCGTACTAAGGATACTGGTATACTCATTGAGAAACTACATAGAGAAGCAGAAACTAACTTACTGCATAAATACATACCCACATTTGTCTCAGTCCTTTCAAACGTTGCAGTGGTGTAGTCATACGATACAAAACAAGTTTTGACGTATATACAATTTTATGTTTTCTTGCTTTCTCCATTTTGTGTTTTGGCACCCAATTATAACACAAGTCATAATGTCTTAAAATAATGCCTTTTTACTTTAAAAGTCGTCAATTTTATCAATCACAAGATTTATGACGCATGCGTATGTTTGGATTGATTCAGACATAGTACGCACGCGGCAATGTTGCCACCTTTCTAGAAACATTTTTACATTCGCCCGAATATTTTTGGGCACATGGAAATGCAACTGTGAAGTTTATTGTTCTCGTTCTTGCTAAGGACCATTTTCGGAAGTAAGTTGAAACAGAGATATAATGTATATTTTCGTTAAAATAATTTCTGGTCCACAGATTTCATAAGCCAATGGGTGTACCTCAAAAATTCAAGCCCAAACGCTTTCGGGTGAAGATTTGTGTGTCTGCGTACGTCGAAAAGGTTCACCCATCCTTACGGAAAATGTTTGGCTTGCTGAGGGCCGCCGAGGCGTTCCCCGCATAAATTACCTGTGTAGCGCTTTTATAGGCGCCTTTCCCACCTATTATTCAAATGCTATAGACCACCAAAACCCCGAGGAAAAAATCCTTAAGCAGAGTGTTTTAAAGATGTGCCTAAATGGAGAAAACAAGTTTGTATTTATGCAATGTATTTTCTCTGCGTGCAAATGTCACACTTCTTTGTGACCAGAAATTTGTGTTGCCAGAGGTGCTTTTCAAGTTTACATACATTTTTCTTGAATACTCGATAGTCGATACTTACAGTATTCATTAAAAACTCGTACTCGGGGTATGGGGCTGGAAGTCTTATAACCACGGTAATTCTACCTACTGAATATAGGTAATAGTTTTATGAAGACCTGTCAATCCAAAATGGCTGCAAGTGAACAGCTGATTAGTCTTCATACAAATATAACCCATATTCGGTAGGTAGGAATTACCGTAGTGATGAGACTTCCAGCCCCGGGTCCTTTGTAACCCATAATTTATATCTTTAATCCAAGTTCTATAATCTATTATCTAAGTTGCAAAGATATACATTACATTTCGCGCTTAAACATGCCGCATGTGAACCTACAATATAAAATCCGATCTCAAATGAACATAAGCCCTACAACTCTTGCCGACCTTCCCTAACAGGAGTGACATTGGCAAAGTGAACCATTTTTTACAGTATGGGTGGTCAGCCTCATACCGACCTATCAGTGAAGAAACATAATATTTGAAAAATAAATTGTTATTCATTTAAAACACAGTTCAAATTCATTTTTATTTTAGACTGAATTAGAATTTTGTTTTCATTTATCTAATTGAAATTATTTTTTCAAATTGATAATTTATTGTATGTGCGAACCACCAAATCCTAAAAAAACAAATTGTCTGTTTGCATTTTCCCTAGCAACCAGGCCGTGTGATGTCGCAATTTTGTTGTTAATTAAATTTGCTTAGAGTGCATTCGGGATTGTTTATAGAATGCGGAGATCTAGAAAATATTGATTTTTCACGCTTCGCCAGCTTCGATTCAGTGGGAATCCATCTCGAATCCCGATTTCCCGTATGTAGGTCGGCATTTTAATATTTTCCTTGCATAAATCCGGTAAACTAGTCGTGTACTATGTTGCTTTAGTGTTTAGTTGCTCTGTGATGTGAGCGATGCATATTTCGCTCGTGCCGAACCAGCGCACACTCACGATCAGTTCTATTTTTACAGGTGCTCCCCACCATCGTCTGGTGAAGTCCACCTCCGAGCCGAATCCTCGCGAAGATCAGTCCAGCCATCGGGAGACCGAGACCAGTCCGCCGGAAACACCCGAACCGAGAGGACCTGCCGCGCCGGCTGACGGCGACCAATGAAACTCCGCGCTAAACGCAACCAATTCAAATCGTAAAAAGGAACGCGATTTTCATTTGTTTTGTGTTTTGAATAAAATTTAAATAAAAATAGAATACCTATCCGATTTGAATTCCGAACAATGCGGAATGCAGTGTGGATTTGTTTATGGTTTTAGATTACTCTCATTTATTAGTGTGGCCAGATTGAATCTGCAGTGATGTAATACACGTGATAATTATTAATTTATTTATTTGTGTTGGTGTGCTCGTCCGTGTTTATTATTATTTATCATAATGCAAACACCTACCGGGATCATATTTGGAAGTGTTTGCGTCTGATTTGAATTTGAAATTCTTTTTTCAAAGTTGGGTGCATCGGATTATTGCGCTGCGCAACATTTATACACACCTACTTAATACCATCACGACGCGCGCATTTCGTAATTTGAATTTGTAATTTTATTCCAAATTCGAAATAAACAAATGAAGTGTTGCCAAGCTAAAAAAAAATACAGTGCCATAAATGTTAATCTTTTTTTTTTAATTCAATAAAAAAAACATCCAGTGAGTTTTTTTAATAAAAAGATTTTAATCAAGTTGTGTTCCCTTTTTGTTGTTTTATTTGTGTCGGCGAAACACATCAGTATGTGTTTTGTGTAGATGTCGTGTGTATGCGCTTTGCTCATGTGTGTGAGCTTAGAATTGCTGTGAGTGAAAAGTCATAAACAGAAATAAACCAGGGGACGTTGTGTTGGGCGCGCGCACGTATAAATAGCTCCGTCTGCAGTGAGAGAGAGTAGCAGAGTCCGATGAGCCGGGACAACGGCTCACATCCCTATTTCCTCCTTCCGAATGACGCCCCGAAGAGTTCCCTGTACCGAGAACCCTGGAGAAACAATCTGAACAGACAGAAACAGATAGATAACAACAAATGGAGCAATGAAATCAAGAGTTTAGAAGTCTTTAATTCGTCTTTTGATTCCACTGATGAAGCATTTTGTTCAGAGGAGAGTGCTACGTCAGATGATTCGTTGAACTATATAGAAAACATTGAAAGCTTTGATAACAACTTGAATTGGCAGTACAGTGACGGTTTTGATTGTTTGAAAGATATCAAAAAAGATACAAGTAACAATAAAGAGACAGAAGAAGCAGAGTTTTCTTTTTTGCTGCAGAATTACCCGCATATTTTGCAGAATCAAAGAATAGCTGATTTCCTGCTGGATCCTAACTCTGGGATAACGCCGAGTGTGATATTGAACTCTATACATCAGCGACAGAAGAGGATCGGCGTGGAGAGAGTCTCCAAGAACGTGGATGACCACCGTACGATGGCGACCACGGCCAAACATGCCAGGGACAAGTTTGATGCGGGCGAAGAAGATATTGCCGCTATAGCGAAACAGATATCAGACCACGCCGAAGCCATCTATCAAACGTGGAAGTCCAGAGGCTTGGCACCCACTGAGATCCTGAACTGTCACACGGTACAGACGGCAGCTGATAAATTCGGTTCCTCCCTGACTCCTCAAAATTCTAAAACTCCCGTGTCAGAATTGATTGCTCAAGCGCCGAACATGGATAACAATAATTTAGAAAAGCTGGTGAACAGCTTTGTCAACGAGGACAAAGCTAGAATAGCCGCACAAAAAGGACAGAAATCTCCATCCAAGGCAATGCCTTCGTCTATTCAATTCGCTCTTCAAAAATTTGAAAAGAATAACACACCTGCGTCACCGCAGAAGCCAAATTCACCTTCCGCTAACAACAGTTTTGGGAATAAAGTAAGTTCAAAGAACACCCCAAACTTAGCGACGACTCCTCAAAGTCCACCTGCTTATTGTCCCAAACCTGCTATAGGAGTCAAACCTCAAATAGCTCCAAAGAATTTTAATTTGGTACACCATGATGGGATGGATTCATCAGAAACTATAGAAATGACTTTCCCACCGGATTTAGTTCCGCAAAAGCCGGAAGCACCCAAAAGACCAGCTGGACTAAGTTTACAATCGCCACCGAGTATGCAAACGTGGCCCTTAAAGAATAAAGTCATAGAGCACAAAGTACAACTGCCCGTGTCTCAGCAAAACAGTGAAGAATCTCCCCAAAAACCGAACTTTTCAAAAAGCTCACCAAAGAGCGATAAATACTCCACTATGCCGAGTGGAACAAAAGTGTCTTCCAGTTATATGGATGAAGTGGCAAGAGAGGAAGAGCGCTTGATCAATGCTTTAAAAACCGGGGTCGTCCTGGGAGAAGACTTGGACGTTCCGTTCGTACCGAAAACAAGAAGTCTCAGCAAAAAAGAGATATCACCAGTCAGGGAAACAAACTCGGTAAAACCAGATTTGATACCGACAGAAAAAGCCCAATCCAAAGATGAACGAGACAATATTAACTTATCTAGAGTCGACTATGCTAAAAGCAAATACAGAGACAACCTCGAGAATCCAATCACCCAACAGAGACTAGAAGTGAACAAGCAATTAGACATAGACAGGAAGTCGTTGATGATTGATCCTGCCCTGGGCCTGCAAGTCACTGAGACTAGAAGCAAATTTGAAAGTGACGGTAAGGTCAACGGGGAAAAGAGCGAAGCTGTGACAGCTGTTGGGAGATGGGGCGCTCCCAGGGGACCTGGCACAAGAAGGTCCGATCAGGTACCCCACCCGGAATTGACCACACAACAACGTCAGCACATCAAAGCGCAAGCTGACAAGGTCGCTGGAAATCCAGTCAGACCTTTTCTGACCAGGGGGTCCGTTGCAGAGAGGGTACTTATCTTTGAAAAGTGTCCCAGTGAACTTCTTTTAGACAAGAGAAAAACTCCTGCGATCAATTCGTGGAGGACTGGACACGATGTCATCTCAAAAGCTCAGGTGAGTCTTTCAATATTTTAACTTAGATTTTCAAATATTTTAAGCGAATCAAACAAAGTTGTTGATCGAAAAAATGAAGTTGTATTTCTTAGAAGTTAACATATCAGACATATTTGCATTAGATAGCAAGTCTGAAGGTACGTTATACTTTCATTTCATTTAAAGTCATAATATTTTAATGCATTATCTAGATAGATAAAAAATAAAGCAAACTTTATAATACGAGTATATATCGATACCTTAAAGGTAAAACTGAATAAGTGACATATTAAGCTAACATGGGTTTCTCAGATAAATACACCTTTTGCCTATTTTCTACGAGAGAAAACACGAAAAAAGTGTGAAAATCCTCTAGCTTTCTTTCTTTCTAGGGAGAGACATCGTGCTCTTAGATCGGCACAGAGTGCAGCCCATGAGATGGTTTTACCTCTCAGATCACAAAAGACTGTTTATGGGGATCGCGCTCTTTACTATGCAGGTCCCCAGCTCTGGAACGATCTTCCTCTGAGTCTCAGGCGGGCTGCTGACTACGACAGTTTCAGGGGAGGCCTGAAGACACACCTTTTTTCTAAATTTTATGAAATTTCTGAACAGTAGCTCTACTATAACTGTATAACTTGGAATTACTTTAATTGTATTTTTGTTTGGTTTCTGAAATTGATGTAGATACAATTTGATTTGATTTTTTGTTCTCGTCAAACGTTGGTGTAATTTATTGTACTTTGATTTTATATTCTATTGAAATTTATTTTTCTGCCATTTTAAATATTTGTTTGTCCGTAAGTTTAAGTTAATGTTAATTATTGTTTTTACAACGTGTAAAGCGCCCTTGAGGTGATTGGTCACAATACGGCGCTAAAGAAATCGTCCAATAAATAAATAGCTTTGAAGTTCTTCATAAGCACTGCCTTATATGTAGTTCACTTACTACGAGAAGTTACACTCAATATTTTTTTTTATCCAAGATTTCTCAAATCAGTTAAACAGCGCAGCGCTTATTCAGTTTTACTTTTAAAGTGGCGATACATTCATGACCGGTTTCTCATCTTCTTGCATCTTCAGGTGGGTTTTGTTTTAGATTTTTGGGTTGGTAGTCGGTTGCTTTTTCCACTTGACCCTCTACTGATTGGAGACAAAGGGGAAATGCTCGGTTTGAAGAGACGACAAAATCAGGTCAAGGGCTACGGGAGGCGTGTTCTTGAAAATGCTGCAGTCGATGCTTTCCGCAAAATATGTGCTATATTGACCGGTCCGTAGTCTAGTGGTTAACACTTCTGACTCGTAAATGAAAGGTTGTGGGCTCGAATCCCGACAGAGCACAAAACATATACCATTTATACTTTCAAATATGCTCTTCGATGGATGAAAAAAATCATATACCTTTACCAAAGACCGGTCACTTAAGAGCCATCCAGCCTTACAGCAACTGGGTCTTGCTTGCGAATTGGCGCTTTCTACTACGACGACCAAGCTCGCAGAGGACTCTTGAGGTGTGATACACACAAAAAAATCATCCTTTTATTATTATTATTGCCCAGCATTCCATACTCGTGTATAGGATGTATATTTAATCCGGTCTATAGTCTAGTAGTTAAGGCTACGTACTCGTATTCTGAAAGTTGTGAGTTCGATTCCCGACTGAGCACAAAAAAATCAAATATCGATACCTTAAAGGTAAAACTGAATAATTAAAATATTAAGCCCTCTGGGTTTCTCATATAAATGCACCGTTTTTCCTATTTTCTACGAGAGAAAACACTAATAAAGTGTGAAAATCCTGTACTTTACAAGTTTTTCATGAGCACTTCCTTATAAACTATAAACATTCTCTTATTTTTAATGAAGAAATGTATGAACGAAAGGTTCGTTGTACTTTATTTTTTAATTACTTCAATCTGCCTTATTGCGTGATTTGTGTCATCAAACAAAATATAATTTAAGTTGTAACCCTTATAAGTTCTCGCTTACGAATTCTGCATGTATGGTTATAAATTACAATTCAAATCTTAAATGATCATAAACAGAGGTGGGGGCATTGGCAAAGTGAACCATTTTTTACAGTACCTATATGTGGTCATCATATCATATCAAACTATTACTCAAGGAACAATAGTCAATTTTGCTTTATTAAAAATACATACAGGCCCGGTATTTTCAGCGTCAGCATAGCGACTTTATATTGAATGAAAAGGACGCACTTATGTCAATAGTGTGGGTAGTTATATTTATCAGTTTAAAGTCACATATCGACGGTTAAATGGTTAAAAGGGCATAAGGGTCAAAAACTAAATTGTTCAGGTGAGCAGTTTAAAGTTTGAGATAGCAGAAAAATGACATACCTTTTTATCCTTAAAACCAAAACATCTCTAAAATTAAAGACATTTATTTGCATTGCTATTAATGTGGTTTTACGATGTTTTACGATTTTTTTTATGTCACAAGCGCATTTAGGACAAAAGAGGCCAAAATCTTGTCGGTTACACCAAAACCATACTTCGAAAACGCAGTTGTCTGCTTGGGAATAAAAACAACAAAAAAACATCGTAGAGCTATGGGAGTTAGCGCATTAAAAAGAGCGGAAAATTTCAAGTAGGATAGCATTCATAACTCATTTTTGACCAACATTGAAAATGCCGGGCCACAGTGCTGATATTTTTTTTTTGAGTATCAAAATGATAATAAACACAAAACTAATTGTGAGTAAAAATCATTTCCGTGGATGTTTTAGAAAGTATATTTTTAATAATCCACACAAATATATTAATCCAATGTACCATGTTAAAAAAGTTATTTTAAACCGAATCACGAGCGATGTATCTGTATTTTTATTTTTATAAAAATGCTCAATAATTGAAATTAATTGATGCAATAGAATTATACAATGGAATTATCAGGCCAATCAATCAGCGTTTTTTTTACTTTCTTATTTCACACAAAAAAAAACTAATTTTATGCTAGATTACGAATAAAGTTTCGTAATAATACAGTTAAAAAATATTTTCATAGAAAGAGGTGCAATGAAATCCGATGATTTTTCAGATTCCGAATGTATTTTCATGGACTCTGAACTTTTTTTTTTCCAGCAAGAGTCAGTCTTGCATGGGACTGCCGTCCTTGGCAACCAATAACCAAATGAGTTTCGTGTTCCTGAGGATGGTCTAAGGACCTATTACGTTACAGGATTTCTTAAAAAAAAAAAAAATGTATTTTTTTATTGTCACTCTTTTTTTTCTAACCTAATCTAAGTTGCAAAGATATGTTACATTGGAGATTCACATTACATGCATTCTCACAACCAGACACGTACAAGTTCGCGCTTGCACATGCCTTATGTGAACCTACAACATAAAAACCAAATCTCAAATGGACATACACCCTGCAACACCTGCCGACCTTCCCTGAAACAGGGGTGACATTGGCAAAGTGAACCATTTTCAACAGCATGGTTGGTGAGCCGTATACCAACATATAAGTCAAGGAACGCATATAAACCTTGACGGATCTATTCTTCTAGCGATACTACTCCATTATATCACTTCGGCTGATGAATTTAGTGATCGCCGTGTTTCTGTAGGTCTCATCTCGAGGGTCCTGTCGGCTACGAAATAGTGTCGATTGAGTCATGATCAACCTTTCTAGAGGGTTTAAAAAGAGGCCCATAAAAAATTGACAAATCAGAAAAAAATGTATTTAAACTCGGATATGAACCGAATTTCTTCTGATTAGCAGTAAAATAAATCAGATGATAAATCCTAAACCATATTACACCATTATTTATGAATAAAGTGAGTATTCGTGTTTTAGAATAGGTATGAAAGGCATTTTTTTTAGTCTCTGCCCCGTCCAACTACATATCTGTCATACGGAATGAATGGCTTCGAATGTGTTCTCAATTCAAAAAATCTTGCGTTCCATTTTTAAATGGTCCTCAGCCACGGCTGCCACCCGTCACCGGATATGAGGGTATTATGTGACGCAGGTAGGTATGTAGCAATTACATACCTAGCTCTATATGTACATCATAGTCTATGGTTCCTCATTTCCGGTTGTATTTCCTTCATACAGACAATTTGACATTTCAAATGCCTACATTGTATTTGTCATTCAGTTTTCAAAATGGCATTCTTGACTATTGAATTTGTACTAATGTTATTGAAGTATGGGAAAAGATAAAGTGATTTGAGGTGCTTTAAAGATGTAAAGAAAAATAACATAAAACATGTCGCACGTTTAATAATAAAGAGCAATAACTCAAAAAATATAAATGTTGGGAAATCACGTTTGAAGTTCAGACAGCCAGTACAACTTGTATGGGATGAAAAAGGCGTCCGATGTTTTATCTCGGTCATTTTCGTCCAAATTGAACGGCTGTCGCATTCTACCTATTCTTCTCGCATTGTTCTTGCGTTTTATTACAAAATCTCGATTTTCTCAATTTTTGAGTTATTTCTCTTTATTATTAAACGTGCGATGTATTCAGTAATTGATTTGTATGAAAAATGTTTGTAAGTGTGGAATTTAAATATTTGTAGCCTGCAAATCTATTATTATTGATAATATAATCTATAATCTAAGTTGCAAGGATATATTCATTCAAAGCTCTCAGATGTATGTCCACAAACAAACACGTGTAGTTCGCGCTTACAAATGCTGATTGTGTACTTACAAATAAAATCCTTACTTTCTGATACCTGATCTTATTTTATTTATTTTTTAAATAAATTTGTGAAGAGTAATGCAATTCACCAACAATTTTTGCCTGGCCAGTTTGCCTTCATGCGAAAGCGGATGTTTGTGTGCATGCAAAGCCGGGGTTCGAATCGGCACTATTTTCAATAACGCAAATTCGAGTGACCATCCCAGGGGATTGTAATAAGTTAAACTTTCATGTTTTTGTGTATTGGCATTATGAAGATTATTTTTAAATTAATAAAAACTTTGTGTTCTACTTTTACATTAGTATTAATTTACAACAAAGCTATCTTAATATACCTACCACGATTTTCCATACAAAACCAAACCGTCATTTTATCGGCTCACTAAAACGATATAGAAAGACAAAATCGCGAGTTCTATTGAAAATGATGTTTAATAACCTAGTGCACATGCAGCATGTGTAAGCGCGCACATACGTGTGCCTGCTTGTGGGCGTGCATTAAATATGAGCATTGAATGTAAAAATATCTTTGCAACTTAGGTATTATCGATTAGTCATTAGAGGATGAGGCCTCTAAAGGGCAGAAAGACGTCTTTTATTTAATTTTAGTTTTAATTCAATCCCGCAGCAAGCCGCTAAAATAGTGCGGGATTGAGTTCTTAACATGGAGTATTGAATAGAGGTAAACACTTAAGTCGTTATTCAAAGGAGAAAACAAATGCATTTTAAAGTGACGTGCGTTGAAATTCCCAAGAAAACGAATTTCCTATACAATATATTGTATTTACTTTAAATGTTTTTATCAGTAGGTATTCTTATCTGTTTCTGAATCTGTTTATCGTTTACCGCCATTTCCTCGCCGTGTGTACACTATTTGTATGCATGTATTGTAAAGGTGGCCACATTTCTGTGCAAAATGTCAGAACCGAACGCTCGGGAATATGATTTACTCATTTTGCCGCCCTTCCTCGGCAGCGCGGAAAGGTTACCGTGTCAATAATATAGCTTAGAAATTGTAATACAGGCTTTTTAATATTTCGGGGACGGAAAAAATCTCGCTGCGAGTTGACGCCCATACAAAGCTATATCTTTTTTTCTCGAGGTTCTTTTAAACGGGCGGCATGACTATGACTGTAAACCGATGTTCTAACTCTCTAGGTGACCAAACGTCACAATTTATGTTACTAGGGTCTTGAGAAATCTATCTATAATACAATAATCTGTAATCTAACTTGCAAAGATATATTGACATTTGAAGCTCATAATTAATGCATTCCCACAAGCAGACATGTGAAAGTTTGCGCTTGCACTTGCAGCAAAAGGGCTTACGAAATAAAACCAAAATTGCAAATGAACATAAACCCTCAAAACCATTTCCTTCCTCCCCTGTATCAAGGGGGTCATTGGTGTAAATAATTGTTTACTTAAAATATATTTAAGGGCGATCAGCCTCATACCTATGAACTTACACGTTTTAATATTAATCTTTGCAACCTAATGAGATTATATTTTTAAGAGAAGGTATTTTTTTTAAGAACTCAGAATTTAACTTTTGCAAATTGAGCATTTACTTCACCCCAAGTTTTGTCTTGCCAATTTTATGACAGTTAGGTACGTCCTTTTGAAAATGACGTAGGCAAGTCGAAAGTACCTACTTGAGGTGAAAGAAATGTCTTAATTGTGAAAATAAAACTCTGTGTTTTTTTTTTAAATATACCTTCTCATTTAAATTAGTTTTGAAAAAATTGGATACTGAGCGTTTGAATCCGCCTTAATTCATATTTGACGTACACTTTTGCATGCGATATAATATTCGTCAGACGTTACCGGCTAGCGAAAAATATCAGGTATTTGAGAATTAGCAGATGAATTTAGTTTATTCTATGATAATAACATGTCTCCATAATGTTCACGTGTACATTTGGCATTAACTTAGTTTTGTTAGCACAACACCTGCGGATGTTTTTGTTATTAATTTTTGTAATATAAATACATAGATATTGAATAATTTAAAGAATGAAAATCTTATAAAACCTTTTTAAAAGGTATTAAACTTATGGTCGATCAGTTCATATCATATTAGACTTTTGAATGTTCAGCTGACAAACTCTGACTCTCTCAAGCCAGATGCTTCCTTTCTTAGGCGTATTTATATTGCCAGAAAGGTCTTATTTGCGTGCTTCCAGATATTGGTTAAAATATTAATTACATTCTAGGATATTCAGTGCCATTATCTTATGATTTTTTCTTGAATGTCTAGCTCGCTCTCTCTGGCTGTCTCAAACAAAATCCTTCCTTTCTTTTAAGCGTATTCATATTGCCAGAAAGGTCTTATTTGTGTGTTTCTAGATGTTGGTAAAATGATTAAGTACATTCTAGTGTATTCAGTGCTATTATCGAATTCTTATTTCTAAAAAATGTATGGAAGGCTAGACGAGCCTTTGTTCTCTTAGATAAAGGTAAATTTTATTTTAATTGTATTTCTAATCTAATCTAATCTAAGCTGCAAAGATATATATATATAATTTAAGATTTATATTAAATGCATTCCCACAAGCAGACGTGTATAATTTCGCGCTAACACATACCGCATGTGGACCTACAATATAAAAATCCAATCTCAAATGAACATAAGCTCTGCAACTCTTGCCGTCCTTCCCTGAAACAGGGGTGACATTGGCAAAGTGAACCATTTTTTACAGTATGGGTGGTCAGCCGCATACCAACCTATAAGTCAAGGAAAACAATAATTATTAAATAATTAAATATTAAAGAGAGGCCTTTATTACTGTAAAATTAATTATTGGATCTTTTTTCTTTGACATGATAAAAACACTATTAAAGCTGATATGTTTGGAAAGAATCAAAAGTGTCCAGTTTACTTTGTGGTTTTCGTATTTATTTTGATGTATTTTTTCGTATGTATTTAATTTGTATTAAATAGATTTGTGAAGAAAAATGCAATTAAACAACCTATTTTTCCTGGCCGGAAACAGGTTATCATTTAATAATTTTAATCAATTATTAATTAATAACTACCCAATGGCATCTGTTGAACTAGAGTCAAAGCTATTGTCTTAAGAACATGACGCAGGCGGGATTCGAACCAACGAAAATTCTAGCGCCGACGAATTATCTCCTGGACCATCCCAGCAACAAGTATCAGGAAAAATAAATTAATTTTTCAAAACCCATCGAAGAGAATTTATGAACATGTCATGCCATTTTTTTCTGCTTCGCTTAGAATTGAACTCACTAGGTACCTTCCAAAAGCCAACCACCAGACGGTTTAGAAACAAATTAGAAGGTTTTATATAAAGTTCATCTTCTTCACGTGTCAATAAAATACTTAAGTTTAAATTTAAGCCCGGACTTAAAAGCTTAACGTGGTGTGGAGTATCGTTTTGCGAAATGCCGAATTGCGATAAGAAACTTCATAATACCAAATGAGATTATGGGTGTGTGCTAAAAATTGACGTCGCGCTTGGAGAACTTCCTATGTGTAGTTTTACACCGTTTATTTTTCTTAGCTTATTACTAAAGTTAAAGGTCCTTTTAGGTTGGTATGTGTCTGACCATCCATGCTGTAAAAAGTGTTTCACTCTGATAATGTCACTCATGTTTTAGGGAAGGTCCGCAATAATTTCAGGGCTTATCTTCATCTGAGATTTGAGTTTTTATGTTCTTAGTTCACATGCGGCATTTGTAAGCGCGGACTTATGCGTGTCTGTTTGGGGACATGCATTTAATATGAACTAACATGTTATGTTTCTTAGCAACTTAGATTATCTAATATAATAAAACTGCAAAGTCGTTCGTTGGTAACGGGTTAAAATAGAGACTGGCTGAACGATGTTGACTGTCTTTTGTTCCCGAATTAAGTATGTAATCTGGGAAAGGTTATAGCATACAAAAAAGGTTGATAAAATATCGCAGAACATGTTTAATGTAATATGTAGTGTCTGACAAGTCCCTTACACATGCTGCATACAAAATTAACCTCACATGAACACAAACCTTTCAACGCCTGCCGCCATTACCCTGAAGTAGGGGTGGCATTGGCATGTCGTGGCATGGCCGGTCAATGGTGATGTTAGCCAAATTGCTAATATTTAAGAAGTATTTTGTTGAAGAAAAAACAAATAACACCCCATGATTTTAGGAGCTTGAAGGCCGCAAATTCAATAATATCCGTGTACCTACGGTTGCAGTGCGTAGTGGCTGAAAGCGCGCGAACTAAGAGCCCGTTCCCACTTGTCGGGTGTCAGATCCGTACATTAATCGGAGGTTCCAGTGGCAGAGCATTATGTATGGAGCTATTCACACTTGTCGGAAACCGATTTTGTCCGAAATGTTCTGCAACTGGAACCTCCGATGAATATACTGATCCGACACCCGACAAGTGGGAACGGGCTCTTACTCGTATCATTTTTACAAAAATGGCGCATACGCAGTTTGCAAATATCGTGAATCTCTCATGTGTTTCAGTTGTTAGTTTAAGTTTGGTACTTATGTACGTGACTCTGAGCTGTAAAGTAACAGTCATGCGATCTGAATTCCTCGCCTCATAATATGACCTCTTGTAAATTACAATACTAACACTGGCTTCATTTACACGACAAACTATTTGCAAGTGAAAAACTATCCCCAAGCACTAAACAAAGTGATTCTATTTGCAGTAACCAAGTTTTGTTGTCGTTAATGTACTGGGTACAGAATGGTACCTGATATTTACTGTTTTGGGGGAAATATGTTATGTACCCATAGTACGAGTTGCAAAACTTGAGAAAAGTAAAGTTTACGGAAAATATTAAAGAGTGATTTCTCCCAAAGTGTGCCGTTTTTGTTTCTTACACTTTATGGTCTTAGCAAAACAGTTACAGTGATGAAGAAAATCAAGTTCAAACAAACAAAAACGGCAGATTTTGGGGGAAATCACTCTTAATTGCCGTAAACTTTACATTACTCAAGTTTTGCAACTCGTACTAAGGGTACTGCTGTTTTATATAATGTATGGAATGCTTACCCGTACTTATAACTTTCATTAACTTTTAAATAACTTTTTTATTTTTACTTTATTTATTTTTTACTTTTATATTCAACATTTTTCACATAACAACCTTGTATACAACATAAAATGGGTTATTTCGTTGTTTTTTTTAAGAAAATCATTTTCAAAAGCTCCTGTGTTTAATTTTGATTTTTTTTTCTTTTTAAAAATAAACCACATCAGCATTTTCAGGGCACTAGATCTAATCCATCAATTTTTAACACGCCATTTTAGTGTATGATTATGCTTTATCATACAACCCTTTCACTCATATTGAGGAAACGGCCGCACCTCAAACACTTAGCGTTAGCCACCTGAATATTACGTGAGTGCACCCTTAATCTAATCTAATCCAAGTTGCAAAGATATGTAACACTGGGAATTCACATTACATGCATTCTCACAAGCAGACACGTACAAGTTGCCGCATGTGAACCTACAACATAAAAACCAAATCTCAAATCGACATACACCCTGCAACTCCTGCCGGCATTGACAAAGTGAACCATTTTCTGCAGCATGGGTGGTCAACCTATAAGTCAAGGAACAAACACAACAATTTACATTTTAGAAATAAACAAATAATATGGATAAACATTAAAATTAAATAGAAAATTATAATTTAAAATTTTAAAAACAATTGAAAATTTTGAGAAACCCTAGCCCTAGCCGCCGGCATTACAGATCAACCGCCAATTCTTTCTGTCCTTACTTTTCTTACTTACCTTACGTTTCTTGAATGAATTTAAACATGTTTATAAAGATAGACAGAAATGGAGGCAACTCTGCAGAGCTTCTAGCCACCTAAAGCGGAATGGGAAAAAAAATATTATTACAATACATATTATTTTATGTGCCAGCCATCGTTCTTTTAATTTATAGGTCGGTATGAGGCTGACTACACATACTCGGAAAAATGGTTCACTTTGCCAATGTCACTCCTGTTTCCATGAAATGTTCCGAAATGCGCTGAAGACATGCAAATTGGTATCATCATTTGCACGGTCGCCCTTGGTGTGACTACATCACGAAACGGCGCTCTAAAGAAATCATCAACTCATCATCATTACTTTAATAGCGACACAACAAAAAACAAAATGGCCACCTCAGCCCTTTATATTATCATCATAATATAAACATTCTATTCATAACTGAAAAAAAAACACATTCAACTCAAAATTAGCTTATTACTAAACTGAAATGCAAGGACGAAATCGCGACTAAATGTAATATTTTGCCCATTTTGAATAGGACCGGATGTTGTTTGGTAAGGGATTATTTTTTTGGTTGAGAAAATCTTCGAATATATGAGGTTTTTTTTCTCATATTTTCGGATCGCTGTATTTTCCAGGCTTACACAAAATGCGCAACCTTTTTGCTACAATTTCATTATTGAATTTTTATTTTTCTGAACTTTTGCTCCGCAGAAGTTTCTTATTTTGCTTATTTTTACGCGTTTTAAGATTTCATTATTCATTTTTCAAGTATTTTGTATTCTTTTGCCTTTTTTGAGTTCGATTCCTGGCGATAGTTAGAAAGAGAACAAAGATCTTCACAGTGTTATTATTGCCAAAAAAAAAAGTTCGGTGATACTACAAAATCTTTCCTGAAAGTTGGCAGAATTCAAATGTATGCCTGCGCAAACGCTGTGCGCACTTGTTTTAAATGTTTTGATGTGTATTGGTCGGTAAAATTGTAATTTTTTTAAAGAAAACAGGCATTGTTTTAAAATATTATGGCATTGGGTGTCGAAACACAAAATGAAAGAGAAAAGCAAGAAAACATGGAGTTTCACATGATTATTAAGTATTCTGTAGTGTTTGCCAGCTCTGTGTTTGACAGATCCGGCTGACAGGTGTGCCATATAGTATTTGTCAATGCCGCAAGCTAGTTTCCTCTCCGTCAATATTATAACTCAATGGCCACATACGTTTTCTTTCATACACAGCGTAGATATCATATTTATTTTATTCCCTTATGTTTTAATATTGTTAATTTTTGTTCCTTGACTTGTAGGTTGGTATGAGGCTGATCACCCATACTGAAATAAAACGGGTTATTTTGCCAACGTCACCCCTTTTTCAGAGAAGGTTGGAAAAAGTTCCATGGCTTGTACGTAGGTTTGACGATAGGAAGAAACAGAGACAAATATTCTGAGGCTCTGGCCTCTTTAGCGGCATGGCGACAGAGTTACAGTTACTTGATAAAAAAAATTAATCAAATTTCCAGTGAATTAATTGCCTTTTTAATCATCGCTAATAATAATGGATGGTTAATCAATTTTTGCATTAATCATTCACTGATAAGAAACTCATATAATGCAGAATTCAACCTTAGCATGCATTAAATAAATCTGGGAGCGTCCTGCATTAACCTAATTGAAAAATACAATGCAGTAGAGCGTCGATTATCCGTACTAATGGAGGGTGTTCGTAAAAACGATTTGTTCAAGGAAAAAGCGAACTGTAGTTATCATTTAAGTACCAATGTACCGATAAAGTATAAATATTTTGTACATTTCCAAATACGCACTAAATTTGGGGACAGTGCTTTCCGGATTGCGAGACCTAGCAGATTGCTACCCGGAGTGATAAAGGCAGAATCCGTCGGCAGCGTTTTAGCATGTCTCATTCGTAATGGTCCCTTGAGGTCTAACACTCACAAAAACGGTGCTCTTTTGTCATTTAAAAAGTAAAATTAATGGTTTCAAATCATCTATAAAATATAATCTAAGTTGCAAAAATATATTACATGTAAGATTCATATTAAACTAGGGGCGTTGCCCCTGGCTGCTACGCAGCCCAACCCCTTAACATTTGGTGAATGTGTATATTGCGCATAGTTTCCTCGCGTTAAAATTCGGAAAACATGTAAAATAAAAACATGCAGCCTTTGTAAAAGAAAATCGACCACCCATAGTTTAAAAAATGGTTCACTTTGAAGATTTCAGCTGTGTTTCAGGGAAGATTGGCAAGAGTTGCAGGGCTTATATTAATTTGAGATTGGGTTTTTATGTTGTAAGTCAACATGCATTATGTGTAAGCGCGAACTTATAAATGTCTGCTTGTGGGAATGCATTTAATATGAATCTCGATTGGTATGTATCTTTGCAACTTAGATTATAGAACTTAATAAAATAATTTCCTTGACTTATAGGTTAGTATGTGGCTGACCACCCATACTGTAAGAATGGTTTACCATGAAAATTTTATCTCTGTTTGAGGAAAAGTCGGCAAGAGTTGCAGGGCTTATGTTCATTTGAGATTAGTTTTTTATTTTATAAGTCCACATGGGGCATTTGTAAGCGCGAACTTATACCTGTCTGCTTGTGGGAATGCATTTAATATGAATCTCAAATGGTATGTATCTTTGCAACTTAGATTATAGAACTTAATAAAATAATTTCCTTGACTTATAGGTTAGTATGTGGCTGACCACCCATACTGTAAGAATGGTTTACAATGAAAATTTTATCTCTGTTTGAGGAAAAGTCGGCAAGAGTTGCAGGGCTTATGTTCATTTGAGATTAGTTTTTTATTTTATAAGTCCACATGGGGCATTTGTAAGCGCGAACTTATACCTGTCTGCTTGTGGGAATGCATTTAATATGAATCTCAAATGGTATGTATCTTTGCAACTTAGATTAAAGAACTAAACAAAATAATTTCCTTGACTAAAAGGTTAGTATGTGGCTGACCACCAATACTGTAAGCAATGGTTTACCATGCAAATTTTATCTCTGTTTGAGGAAAAGTCGGCAAGAGTTGCAGGGCTTATGTTCATTTGAGATTAGTTTTTTTTATTTTGCAAGTCCACATTGGGCATTTGTAAGCGTGAACTTGTACCTGTCTGCTTGTGGGAATGCATTTAATATGAATCTCAAATGGTATGTATCTTTGCAACTTAGATTAATGAACTAAACAAAATAATTTCCTTGACTAAAAGGTTAGTATGTGGCTGACCACCCATACTGTAAGCAATGGTTTACCATGCAAATTTGGTCTTTTTGCAGGGCTTATGTTCATTTGAGATTAGTTTTTTTTATTTTGCAAGTCCACATTGGGCATTTGTAAGCGTGAACTTGTACCTGTCTGCGTGTGGGAATGCATTTAATATGAATCTCAAATGGTATGTATCTTTGCAACTTAGATTATAGAACTTAATAAAATAATTTCCTTGACTTATAGGTTAGTATGTGGCTGACCACCCATACTGTAAGAATGGTTTACAATGAAAATTTTATCTCTGTTTGAGGAAAAGTCGGCAAGAGTTGCAGGGCTTATGTTCATTTGAGATTAGTTTTTTATTTTATAAGTCCACATGGGGCATTTGTAAGCGCGAACTTATACCTGTCTGCTTGTGGGAATGCATTTAATATGAATCTCAAATGGTATGTATCTTTGCAACTTAGATTAATGAACTAAACAAAATAATTTCCTTGACTAAAAGGTTAGTATGTGGCTGACCACCCATACTGTAAGCAATGGTTCACAATGCAAATTTTATCTCTGTTTGAGGAAAAGTCGGCAAGAGTTGCAGGGCTTATGTTCATTTGAGATTAGTTTTTTTATTTTGCAAGTCCACATTGGGCATTTGTAAGCGTGAACTTGTACCTGTCTGCGTGTGGGAATGCATTTAATATGAATCTTAAATGGTATGTATCTTTGCAACTTAGATTATGTAAAGAAATACACAAAATAATTTTCTTGACTTATAGGTTGGTATGAGGCTGACCACCCATACTTTAAAAAATGGTTTACTTTGCAAATTCACCTTTGTTTCAGGGAAGGTTGGCAAGAGTTGCAGGGCTTATGTTCATTTGGAATGGGCTGTTATGTTGTAAGTACACATGCAGCATATGTAAGCGGGAACTTATACATATCTGCTTGTGGGAATGCATTTAATATAAATCTTAAATGATATATATCTTTGCAGCTTAGATTAGATTAGATAAGAACTTATACATGTCTGCTCGTAAGAATGCATGTAATATGAATCTCAAATGTT
Source organism: Agapetus fuscipes (assembly GCA_951799405.1). Taxonomy (NCBI): domain Eukaryota; kingdom Metazoa; phylum Arthropoda; class Insecta; order Trichoptera; family Glossosomatidae; genus Agapetus; species Agapetus fuscipes. Next base: position 10,021,901 of record OX637343.1, on the reverse strand, counting down.
ATATATGTTTGCAACTTAGATTACAGATTGAAATCCATTTTTATATGGCTTTTTTTTTATTTTTAATTTGCATGAAATAAAAGAAAATGTAAAAAAAACTTTTAAGTTTTGCCGCTAGATGTCAATATTGTTCCATACATTTTTAGTATGAACAAACAGATTAATTCCTAAAAGATTTCATACATTTGTAAACACACACGCGTAAGCTCGCCGCATTGCAGCATATATACAAAAATTAATTTGCTATAGAGCATGAATGTGTTTCATCTGCTGTGATGGCATTGATTTTGAAAATCGAAACTCGACGACGAATGACGACGACGAAGGGCAATATAATAAAGGATACATACTAACAAGTATAGATACGTGTGAGTTTGCGCTTACAATGCCGCACGTGTACTTACAAATTAATGAACATAAACCCTGCAACTGTTGCCGACCTTCCCTGAAACAGGGGTTACATTGGCAAAGTGAACCATTTACAGTATGCGTGATTCACTTTGCCAATGTCACCCCTGTTTCAGGGAAGGACGGCAAGAGTTGCAGGGCTTATGTTCATTTGAGATTGGGTTTTATATTGTAGGTCCACATACGGCATGTGTTAGCGCGAAATTATACATGTCTGCTTGTGGGAATGCATTTAATATAAATCTTAAATGATATATATCTTTGCAGCTTAGATTAGATTAGATTAGATTAGTGGCCAGCCTCATACCGAGCTGTTGATGCATACATATTGTAGCACTTTATTCGGCTGTTCCACCGCCCATTTCTTTTCATCAATATTCATTATGCCTAAGTGATTTATTGATGGGAAGCCTTTGAGGCCTTTAATGATACAAATCTACTCTCCGTGTAAGCCAGGAGCGTGCACTGCGTAAAGGCAAATACGGGCCATACAAAAAATTTAAAAACTAATGTGAACGAAGAAACACAACTTCTATAGCATTTTAATATTCATAGTTTATCCATATAATTTTATGGATATTATCGATACCTTAAAGGTAAAAGTGAATAAGTGTCATTTTAAGCTAACATGGGTTTCTCAGATAAATGCACCTTTTTTCCTATTTTTACAAAATAACACATTACAGAAGTGTGAAAATCCTGTAGTTTTGAAAGTTTTTATAAGCACTACCTTATTATTATTAGTTCACTCACTATGAGAAGTTTCTCCCAATTAATTAATGTTTTATCCACGATTTCATAAATCCGTTAATCAGCACTTATTAAGTTTTACCTTTAAAGTGGCGATACATAATAAACACTAAATGTCAAAAAACCCATGAAAATGATAATTATTTGGGATTTTAAAACCATAGCCGCTAACACTGCAGATCAACCGCCTATGTTTTTCGGTCTTTACTTCGATCATTTTATACACAGTCATAATCTTGTATTGCTTTCTAAAATCTAATCTAATCTAATCTAAGCTGCAAGGATATATATCATTTAAGATTTCTATTAAATGCATTCCCACAAGCAGACATGTATAATTTTGCGCTAACACATGCCGCATGTGGACCTACATGATAAAAACCCAATCTCAAATGCTTTCATTAGTCCAAAATTAAAACCATTGGAAAAGAAGAAAAATATTATTTGATGAAGACAAAAAGATCAACCACAAAACAAAAACCATGCATTTAAAAATTAACGTCGTCCGTCTTCGTGCATGTGACATGTCTTTCTTTAAATTATTTATTTTTTCCTCCTGCGCATGTGCATCTTTCATTTCGTGTCACGACAAATCAGCCAAAGACAACTCGTCCACAGACAGCTCGTCCATTGAAAAATCAGTTGCACGAGTTAGTTTGCCCTTAATTTTTTAGCGTTGCCCCCCTTCTTTTTCTTTATTACTTATAAAGCATGTCACGACAAATCTTACTTCATAATTCGTTCTGAGACAGCTCGCCCATTGACAAATCTGTCACATGACAGTTCGTCCACACAACTTTTCGGTCACAGACAACTTGATCACATATAACTCGTCCACAGACACATCGCTCACGGACAATTCAGTCGCAGGATTTTTCGGTCGACGACAAGAGAAGACCACAGAAAACTTGCTCTCCAAAAAACCTGTTGTAATTACTGTAGTTGTAAATCATTGTAGTTTTCTGTGATGGAGCTGTCTGTGGACCATAATCGGTGTTATGGCCGAGAAGTGGCTGATCTTTCTAGCGTATTTGGAATAGAATAGCTTTGGTTCGATCCCCGCTGGGTCATTTTACCATAAATTTGTTCCTTGTTCAACATAATATCATTGGGTAATTAGGTATTAATGAAGAATTCATTAAAATGTACAAAAATAATTTTTAATTGATGATATTAATACCTATTATCTAGGTTTTTTGCAGTAACTTCGTGAAAGTTCATCTTTACAATTTAAAAAAAAGAATTAAAAACTTTGTTTTAATTCACTTTTTAATCACAAGTGAATTAAAACAAAGTGTTTTTTTTTTTTTTTTTTTTAAATATTGATACCTGTTTCTGGCCAGGGAGAATAGGTTGGTGAATTGCATTACTCTTCACAAATCTATTAAAAAAAAATGATAACGAATTATATGTGACCGAAATATCGTGCACCAAAAGGTAGTGTGACCGATGTGCCTGCAGACAAGTTATCTCTGCCCGAATGGACTGTGACCGATTTATCCATGGTCAAACTGTCTGTGGACGGGTTATCTGTGACCGATATTTCGTGCAACCATCTCGACAGCTATCTTTCTTCTCGGCGCGGCGTCTGAATTCCGAAATACGCACCAATCACAAGACAGCGCCATCTTCCTTTCTTTTTCTTATTCCGTTTCCATTTTTAAATCTTTTAAAATCTCACCGCAGTTGACGCGCTTGCGTGGAAATTTGTCATTTTCAAAGAAAATTTAAAGACTTTAGGCACTTGTACCTACTTTCTTGTATCCGGCGACCATTCCGCTCGGGGGCTGCCAGTTCATTCTCAGATGTGTCTCCATTAAAAAAAAACGGATTTTTGAAGAGGAATGCAATTCACCAACGTATTTTGCATTGTTAGAAATAAGTATCAACATTATAATTTTTTCTTCTTATTCTTTTGGTGCCACTTAGATCGGCAATCATCATGGCTCTTTTAACCTTTGATGCTGCGGCTCGAAACAGTGACTTGGTGCTTTTGTTGAACTATTGTCGCAGCTTTCTTCGGTCTAGATGTCCTTCGGCATCCCTGAGATCATCTCCCCTCAATCTTACCCTGTATGATAAGATAAAGAAGACGGTATTTTTCATTTCTCAAAATATGGCCGACGTACATAAGCTTTCTCTGCTGAATGGTTTGCAGTAGTATCAATTAATAACTCATTCTTTTACATTTTAATGAATAATTAATTAACCCAATGCATCTGCTGAACCAGGGTCAAAGTTATTGTCAACAGGACACGGTGCAGGCGGGGTTCGAACTTGCATTTTTTTCAAAAACACAAATTAAAATGACGACGCCGTAATCCCCCTGACCATACCAGCGACAACACTTTGATATTCTGTCCTTGCACGTTTCTTTCCTCATATGACCTCATATGAACATAAACCTTGCAACTCCTGCCGCCTCTCCCTAAAACTTGGGTGGCATTGGTAAAAGTAAACCATGTTTGTACAGCATGGTGGAAATGACTCTGGAGGAAATGAAAGAAGTATGCAAGAACAGAAAGAAATGGCGGTTGACCTGAAATGTTGGCGGCTAGGGTTTGTTAAATTGTAATTTGTTTTCTGTTTAGTTTTGATAATATTATTATTTACTGATTTATAAAATGTAATTTGTTGTGTATGTTTCTTGACTTATAGGTTGGTATGCGGCTGACCACCCATGCTGTAAAAATGGTTCACTTTGCCAATGTCACCCCTGTTACAGGGAAGGACGGCAAGAGTTGCAAGGTGTATGTCCATTTGAGATTTGGTTTTTATGTTGTAGGTTCACATGAGGCATGTGCAAGCGCGAACTTGTACGTGTCTGGTTGTGAGAATGCATGTAATGTGAATCTCCGATGTAACATATCTTTGCAACTTAGGTTAGATTAGATTAGTGGCCAGCCTCATAGAACAATTAAGCAGAGAAAGCTGATGCACTTCGGTCACGGTATCAGTAATGAAAAATACCGCCTTCTCCATCTTATCATATAGGGAAAGATTGAGGGGAGAAGATCTCAGGGACGCCGAAGGACATCACGACTGAAAAACTTGCGACAACAAAAGCACTAAGCCCCTATTCCGTGCCGCAGCATCCAGGGTGAAAATAGCCTCTATGATCGCTTATTTTAGTTAGATGGGGCACCGAAAGAAAATGTTGTGGGATTCCTTGTGTTAAAAATACAAGAAAAATTCAAGTAATTTTAAAACCAATGTGGTTGAAATCAAGACGATTTGCGAGCTGAAAATTTTCCATCTAAAAATAAAAAGATGTGCATCTCCACGCTAAATGATTTACAATAATAGAATTTGTGTATAACATTTTATGGGCTATTTTCACTTAGCTCCCCAGAGTATTTTTACCACTTTTTTCATGACCGATTTGTGTGTGTTTTCGGGTGTAAAATGTTTATTTTCATGTTTCATGCATACTTCAAACATTCAACGCGAATGTTTACACATATTTGGCGGCGCGGCATAGAAAGACTAACATGTGTGCAGCGCCAAAAACCGAAATTCATTTTCCAAATGTTTCAAACTGATATTCTTTTTTCAAATATTAAAACTGTGATTCTTTTTTCAAATATTCCAACCGTTTTTTTTTTCAAATGTTCAAACTGAGATCCCATTTTGAAATGCTGATATTGTGATTCCTTTTTCAAATGTTCAAACTGAGATTCTTTTTTTCAAATGTTTTAACTGAGATTCCATTTTGAAATGCTCAAATTGTGATTCCTTTTTGAAATGTTCAAACTGAGTTTCCTTTTTCAAATATACAAACTGTGATTCCTTTTCCAAATATCGCAATTGAGATTCCTTTTTCAAATCTTCAAACTATGAATCCCTTTTTTTTTTTTTTTTTTTTTTTTTTATTTAAACAAGAATACAACAGCATTGAATAGAATTTTGTACATAAATAATATATTTTTTACAATTCATATCGCCTATTACTGTATTCTACGATTGATATTTTAGATTACAAATCATGTGAGGTAAACAAATAAAAAGTGAAGAAAAACAAAAAAGAAGCAGCATCCAAAACCAAAGACAAACAAATACACAAATCAAAAATAAAAATAAAAAATAAATCTCGTCCTCATGATGGGATAAGGAAAGAAAGGTCAGGAGAAAGGGAAGGGAGTAGAAATACAATGCGCACACAAAACACGTCAATGATGATTAATAAGCAATAAAAACAAAATAGGAATTGGGAATGATTAAAAAAATTAGAAATGAGATTCAAAAATGAAATTCAAATCCTGCAAGATTCAAAATCTTCTTTTTCAATGACTGTGCAGACAGAAAGAAAATGTCCAACTTAGGATCAGTCCGTTGGACACTATTTACTGCAACGCAGGCTCTACTTATAAAAGAATTTTGCTTATAATTTGTCCTGGCTGCACCCACATAAAATAAGGATTTGTCTCGATGAGTTCTGATTGGACAATGAAATGGAAGGAGGCTTGTGAGAGGCGCACTATCGATTTTGTTATTAACTATCTTATATATGAAGCTGATGTCAAGCATATTTCTCCTTGCCTCCAAAGATCGTATACCATAATGCTCCAATGCTTGGGAATAACTATTGAAATGTTGTCTATTGCGAAAGTTCAGTTGCTTGATAAGTTTTTTTTGGACCATTTCAATAGCATTAATATGGACAACGTAATTGGGGTTCCAAACAGTTGAACAAAACTCAAGTACACTTCTAATATATGAATTGAACAAGAAGGGCAATACTTGGGGATTCGTGAAAAGTTTAGTATTCCTAACAATAAAATATAACGTCTTCATCGCTCTTTCAGTAATATGCTCATAATGGTTGATAAAACTCAGTCTCTCGTCCAACAATACACCCAAATCATTGACCACTAATTTTCTTCTGAGTCCATCAACACCAAAACTGTAGTCAAAAAGTATTTTACTACGATTTCTTGTGTAAGTAATGACATTACATTTGTCAATATTAAGATATAATTGGTTGGCATTAGAGTAAGAAAGAATCGAGTTAAGATCAGACTGCAATTCTATACAATCCTCAATGGTATTAATTTGTTTAAATATTTTAGCATCGTCGGCAAACAACAGAATATTGGAGTACTTTATTGAGTGAATAATATCATTAATGTAAACAGTAAATAAAAGAGGCCCCAGGTGGGATCCCTGAGGTACACCAGAGTAGATACCTCTATATACTGACTCATAGCCGTGAAGTGCTACAGCTTGGGATCTATTTTTAAGATAGGATACAAACCACCTTAAGAGATCCCCCCTTATACCGATGTGCCAGAGCTTACTCAACAATATATTATGACTTATATTGTCAAACGCCTTGGAAAAATCACTATAAACAGTGTCTACCTGATAGCCATTATGAATGCAATTGGTTACAACCTGAGTAAATTCTAATAAGTTTGTGTCTACAGATTTCTTATGACGAAAGCCATGCTGGTTAGGGATAATTATTGTGTTTAGAATAGGGTTGATTTGGTCCATTATTATCTTTTCAAATATTTTGCCCAGAATAGGAAGCTTTGCGATAGGCCGATAATTTTCTATGCAGCATTTATCACCACTTTTAAAAATTGGACATATCTGAGTTTTTTTCCACAGTAATGGAAAACAACCTTCCCGAATTGATCGACTATATATGATGGCCAACGGCTTACACAACACTGAGGAGATTTTTTTTATAAATAATCCAGGCAGCCGGTCAGAACCAGGACCCTTGTTCACATCTATATACTCAAGGTATTTTTCCACCAGTGCATCATTTATCTCTATACCGCTAATCATTATGCCATTGGCAAGAGATATATCGCCTTCATCTTCATCTTCAACCGAAAACTCTTCAACGACATCACGCACATGAACGGATGCAAAAAAGTCGTTAAATGCATTACAGACAGACTCACTACCAATGAAAGTTACATCACCCAATTTCATTATTTTAGGAATTCCATTAGTACCACGTCGTGATTTAAGAAATGTGAAAAGTGATTTGGGATTACTTTTCAAATCGCTCTCAACGTTTGATATGTAAATAGAATAGCAGTCACGCTGAAGAGATTTTTGTCTCCTTCTTAACGTTGAAAACGATTGATAATCCATTAAATTGCCATATTTCTTCCATTTTTTATGAAATACATTTTTTTCTTTAATAATGTTTATGAGAGACATCGAAAACCATGGTGGATATGTATTACTGTGATTAAGTCTCTTTGAAGGTATATTTTTATGGATACAGGTCATCAAGATGTTATAAAACTTAGCGACGACACAGTCTATGCCAATATCTGAAAATTCAATATTCCAATCAATATTTTTAAGTTCGGCATTAATCTTTAAATAATCTGCTTTGTGATACAACACTACATTACGCGAGTTATTTTTAAAAGTGTTGACCTTATCTGAGCGAATCTGTAACTCTACAATTATAGGTGTGTGATGTTTGTCAGCACTCACAAGGTATGAATCGGCCTCAGTGACCCCACACCTACAACTCGATATAACCAGATCAAGCAGTTTATCATATTCATTATGTACCATATTGTACTGGGTAAATCCCGTGGACGAGATAAGATCAATAAATGTGGAGTGGGCTGCACCACAATTATGACTTCCAATTTGGGGAAGATCATTATCACCCAAAACCCATTTCAACTGGGGCAGGTTATAATCGCCGACCAGCATATACTCATCATGTAGATTATGCAGGGAAATTCTCTCTACCATTTCTGCATGTGAGGTAAGATTATTTAGATGGTCAGTGCCAGGAGCAAGGTAGCAGCAGCATAAATTGAGGTACTTACGCGGCGAAAGCGGAATTCCAACCCAAATATCTTCAGCTGAAGATGACCAATGTGCTCGGCCCACTGGAGAAAGACTAGACCTCACCGCAATAAGAACTCCTCCGCCCGTTTTAGAAATCGATGCACTTCGATCTCTTCTAAATACTGTATAACGTGAATCAAATAATTCAGCATCAGTTATACCTTGAATCAACCAGGTCTCTGTCAGACAAATTATATCAAAAGTAAGTTATTATTAGTACATATATAAAATATTATTGGAATAATGCCGTGTGATTCTATAACACAGCAATTTAATAAATCAATAACAATAGGCAGGTACTTATTATAATAAGAATAAAAATATTGCAGTATGCGGGTGATTGGTAAGATAAACCATTGGTTGACGGCAGGCAAATGCGATTGGATATTGAAGGGAATGGATAAACAAAGGAATAAGGAGGAAGAGAGGAAGCTGCTGAGGACGAGCATTGACACAGTGATGAGAACAAAAGCAATCAGAAATGACACCACACAATGAGTTAAACGCCTTCGATTCTCTCTAGGTCGCTCTCGCCTCTGATCCTTACTCTTGGCGAGGTGTCTTCCTTCCTTATAAATATTTTGCCGTTTCTGGTCCAGACGTATTTGTAGTTTTTTGACTTCGCGAAGAGCTTCGTCTTATACAGAATTCGTTTGTTGTGTAAAGATAAATGTTCGTTGATCGTGATGGCGTTTGGAGTCCCAGTGATGCCGATGTCATTGCTGTTGATAATCCTCTTCTTCATTCTCACTATTGCGAGGAAGTTATCTTTGGCCATCCTCCTAGTAAATCGTACGATGATAGGCTTTGGCGCTGAAGTATTGAAGGACCTGACTCGTACTATATAATCAATATCCCTCGCATCCAATTCATAGCCCAGGATCTTGGAGATGTTTTTAAGAATCTCCAGCAAATTTTCATTATTCTTCTGGGTTACTCCTTTGATTTCGACATTGTATGATTTTTCCATTTGTTCTCTGTTGTTTCTGTCGCTCTCAACAACATCACACTCCTCTTTAGTAGGTTTGTGTGATAGACTATTTTTCAACGAATTGACCTCTTGTTGAATAGTTTCAAGACGCTGGAGTCCTTCGCCCATTGTATCGACCCTTTCGTCCAATTTCTTCCTGTTTTTGTTTGCAAGGCCCAGTTCCTCCCTGATGGACGATAGTTCTTTTTCGATTTTTTCAAGCCTCTTCTCCAAGTCGTTAAACGGAGCAGGGGAGCTGGGGCTTGATACTGGGCGCGTCGATTTAAGAGTCACTTGAGCGCAAGGAGACGGTGTGAGGACTTGATTGGAGATTCTTGGGTCCTCATCTCTACATGGGCCGCAGATCCACTGTGCGCGAGTCCTCGCAGTCATTTTTTTAATGATCGTGGCGGACTGCTCTTGGCATGAGAGGTGGTAGCCCTCATAGCATCTTGAACATTTCAGGCTTTTTGTTGGGCTTAGATCCCCGGTACACTTTTTGCACTTCATGCTAAAGATTGAAGACGCAATGGTTTAATATAATATAATAAATTCAAATTCGTTTAAAATTGTGCTTAATTAATGCATTTATTTTAAACCGTTTTTTTTTTTCACTTTTAAATTTAAATGTTATACTGACATCTATTGATACTTTATCCTACAGTGTTCTGAGTAAAGAACTTATTTATCTTCAAAGTTTATTACAAAGTTTCAGGATATTATCAGAGATGTCTACTTCAAAAAAAAATAATTAAATAAATAATTATTATTTATTTTTTAATTTTAATTCCTACCCAGACACTTTTTTGAAACAAAAAGGATGGCATTTAAAGTTATCACTTCTCTATTGAATTTCACCTTCATTTATTCACTAAATAACTTTACAGTGCTTGTTGGTACTTAGAGACACTATCAATCACTTCATCAGTAAGTTTTTGGTGCAATATAATACTACCCAGGTTGTCACTTATTACGCTTTTTCAAATAACTTGTTTATTTAGACAAAATTTTTATAGGTTTATATGTTTGACACTCAACTATATCTCCTTTCAACTGAGGAAGTAACTTTTGGAATAGTAAATTCAAGTTTTGCACTGTTTTTTGTAATATTTTTGAGTAGCCTTTGATGGCTCTGTTTACACTTATATTATTGATATTATTCATTGATTATGTTATCATAATTATGTTTTTTTATCATAATTTTATCATAATTATGTTTATGTTTTCATAATTATGTTAAAACTGAGAATCATTTTTCAAATGTACAAACTGAAATTCCTTTTTCAAACGCTCGAACATGCTCATATCTATAGTCATTTTATTTTAATGTCCTCAGCAGTCAATAGCAAATAATTATTTGTTCCTTTGCCCTAGCTACTCGGCCGTGTAACGTCACATCTCATTTGACTATTTGTAAATGTGCCGACCCCATTACCGTCCATGCAGCGCACGCACCTAGGCTATATACCCACTATGAAGCGTGTACTACTTGTATTCGTAAATGGAAGGATTATTTAGCAGTAGCAGTCTCAAAGCTGAACCCGCACGATTGTAAATGCATAGATTGACAATAATGACTGCGGCCTGCAGCGGTTAGCCTTGCCTTGTGCGAGTTAGAAAACACCGTATATAGGAGGTGAGTGTGTACATGGGAGATAATATAGTGCGTGAGTGTGCGTGGAAATATTATCTACTAGACACCAGTAGCGTAGGTATGCAAACGCAACGCAACTACGTTACACATGCAGTGCAACTTCTGGCCGCGTTATCCCGAGTGCCGGAATGCGGATTCGCGTCTAATCTAATCTAAGTTGCAAAATATAAGTGACATTAGAGATTCACATTATATGCATTTTCACAAAACAGACATGTTTAAGTTCGCGCTTAAACATGCCGCATGTAGTCCTACAATATAAAAACCCGAATCTCAATTGAACATTCACCCTGCAACTCAACCAAACCAACACGTGTAGTTCGCGCTTACAAATGCTGAATGTGTACTTACAAATAAAATCCAAACCTCAAATGAACATAAGCCCCACAACTTTTGCCGACCTTCCCTGAAACAGGGGTTACATTGGCAAAGTGAACCATTTTCTACAGCACGGGTGGTCAGCCGCATACCAACCTATAAGTCAAGGAGCGTACACAACAAATATTTTTTTTAAAATCAACAAATTATAACATGTATGGACATCAAAAACTAACAGAAAACAAATTCTTATTTAAAAAACCCTAGCCGCCAACATCACAGATTAACCGCCATTTCTTTCTGTCCTTACACACTTCTTTCATTTCCTCCAGAGCCATAACCTTCTTCATACAGACTCTCCTTTTATTATGACTTTGGACATTCCATTCTTTCGCAATTTCGGAAATTTGGTCCATCCATAGTACTCGAGTACTTATCGCGATTTTTCATTTTTCTTTACTTTTTACACATCACCAAGATCGAAAATCGTATAAAATACTGGTATTGGGTAAAACTACCCTACAAGTAACTCGAAGCATTCATTTTCATTAAATTAATGAATATTTGAAAAAAAATTAAGTTTACCATGTAAACTGACGAGGTAAAAGATGAATATCTGTTTTTGTTTACAAAACACACACACATAACAAAAAAAAGTACTCATTTGTTGTGAAGGCTTATTAAACCTAACCGGTATTTTATTTTGGGCTTGAAATAAACACCGAAACGGGAAATCATTTCTGGCGCCCTCGGTGAAATTTGAACCCAAGCTCTCGGCATGGAATGCAAGCACTCTACCAACTGAGCTATCGACCGGACTATGCACTATATCGACCAGTTTATGCACTTTAATCTATTACCTAAGTTGTAATAAGAAGATGCGTGTAAGTTCCCAATCTCAAATGAACACAAGTCCTGCAACTCTTGCCAACCTTCCCTGATACAGGGGAGACATTGGCTAAGTCAGACACTGTTTGTACAGCATGGGTGATCAGCCTTATACCTATTAGTCAAGGAAAACAACAACTTCGGAAAGTCAAATGAAAAACTTAAACGAAAACCAAATTTAAATTCAATTCAAATCGCAAGTCATATTATTTTTTTTATAATTACGCCTCTGAAATATCTATAATATAATCACACATTAAGGTGGTGCATACAGCCAATAAGACAAGTCGTTTTTATGCAACATTAGATGCAAAATGTACTTGTATGTACGCTGGTAACGTGGGAAAATACATACGAGAAAATCTTGCGGCGGAATACTGATTCATTTAGTTCATTGGACTTTTCTTGCAATTTTCCCTTTTCAATTGCAAACTATTAATGCACATGCGATAATGACATGTTTTCAAAATCTGCAATCTATAATCTTAGTGGCAAAGATTCATATCGATATCTTAAAGGTAAAACTTAATAAGTGACATACTCGTATTAAGCTAACATGGCTTTCTCAGATACATACACATTTTTTCCTACTTTATACGAGAGAAAATCCTACTGAAGTGTGAAAATCCTGTAGCTTAAAAGTTTTGTTATGAGAATTTCCTTATAATTAGTTCACTTACTCTAAAAAGTAACACCCAATTTATAATCTTAGTTGAAAATATTATATTTAAGATTCTTACAACATAAATCTCAAATGAATATAAGCCCTGCAACTCTTGCCGACCTTCCCTGAAACAGGGGTGACATTGACAAAGCGAACCATTTTTTATAGTAGGAGTGGTCAGCCTCATGGCCACCTATATATTAAGGAACTATTTACTGTATACCCCCTAAAGTATATGTCCGTTCTGTACTTTCTCCGGCTCTCAAACTTTGAAAGCTCAGTGCGTCCCGTACCACACTCCTGAAGCGCTATTCTGCCAAATTCCTTACGACCTTAAGACGAAGAGTAGTGATTCGTGTCCAAAAATAAGGTGTGTTGTGATTTTATATCTATGGAGTTTTTTCACAAGCGCCAGCAAGCTCCGACTTGAATCGATATCCTAAACGCAACTAAGCTTCAGATATAGTGTAACTTCTTACCTGCGTTATCCCCGAAGGGGTCGCATGTGGCGATTCGGGACCTATTTATTTTTACGGGTAAAGGGCCGGCCCTACGCCAACCACTTCAGTTGAAGTGGGGGACAAGAATACAACACAACGCGAGCGAGAAGCTGAGTCAACTGTCTAATCTAATCTAAGCTGCAAAGATATCATTTAAGATTTATATTAAATGCATTCCCACAAGCAGACATGTATAATTTCGCATGCCGCATGTGGACCTACAATATAAAAACCCAATCTCAAATGAACATACGCCCTGCAACTCTTGCCATCCTTCCCTGTAACAGGGGTGGCATTGGCAAAATGAACCATTTTTAGAGCATAGGTGGTCAGCCGCATATCAACCTATAAGTCAAGGAACAACTGTAAATGTAAGGAATTTAGCAGAATCGTGCTTCTGGACTCTCTGTCTTGTGGTGCTTCCCAATTTGGTCCCCTTTCTCCCAGAACTTGAGCGTCAGCCCCGACATTGTCTTCCCACCGTATTCTGGGACGTCCGAGTGGTCAAACACCGGAGGGGGCACCATCCAAGACATTTCTGATGATCCTGGAGTCCTCTGCACGTGCTACATGTCCGGCCCACTGAAGTCTCCTTGATTTCATTACCCTTTGAAGGGAAGGTTTTGAAGTTTAAGGGTGTTGTGTATTGACATTGTGAAGATTCATGTTAAATTAATATTGTAAAAATATATCACAAGGTTATCACGCCATTTTCAAGAGAACAGCTCATTTGGTGTGATAACTTTACTACTTTTCTCCAATGAACAGTACCCTTAGTACGAGTTGCAAAACTTGAGTAGGTATGTAAAGTTTACGGCAATTATTAAAGAATGATTTCCCCCAAAATCTGCCGTTTTTGTTTGTTTGAACTTGATTTTCTTCATCACTGTAACTCTTCTGCTAAGACCATACAGTGTAAGAAACAAAAACGGCAGATTTTGGGAGAAATCACTCTTTAATATTTTCCGTAAACTTTACTTTTCTCAAGTTTTGCAACTCGTACTAAGGGTACAGAATGTCTCGTCTCGTAAACTTTTCATCTCATTTAGATTTTTGTGGTGTAAGTCTGTCTGAATTCCGTAGAGCTTTGCTTTGTTGAGGAAAGTGTAGGTAAAGGTTCTTTAATTTGACTGTGCTGTGTTATGTCTAATCTAATATAATCTAATCTAAGCTGCAAGGATACATACCATTTAAGATTTATATCAAATGCATTCCCACAAGCACTTGGACCGGTCAATAAATGGAAGGTTGTGGATTCGGATCCCGGCGGAGCACAAATACCATTTATATTTCGAATGTGCTCTTCGCTGGGTTGAAAAATTCATAAACCTTTACCAATGACCGGTCACCAAAGGTCGATCCAGCCTTACAGCAACTGGTTCTTGCTTGAGTATTGGCACTTTGTAGCGACAACTAAGCTCGTACACCTCTGCAGCACTACAACAAGTGTCATAGACCCCTAGAGTCTCTAGAATCTAGGGAGTCTCCCGCACAGGATTTCTTAAAAAAAAAAAAAAAAGCAGACATGTATAATTTCGCGCTAACACATGCCGCATGTGGACCTACATTATAAGAACCCATCTCAAATGAACATAAGCCCTGCAACTCTTGCCGTCCTTCCCTGAGACAGGGGTGACATTGGCAAAGTGAACCATTTTTTTACAGTGTGGGTGGTCAGCCGCATACCAACCTATAAGTCAAGGAACTACTAGGTTTTGAATTGATTATTTTTCTATTTTAATCATTGTGAAATACTTCGTTATATATTATGTACCTACTTAAATGGTCAATCATATCCGCTAATAAAAAAATAAAATAAAAACAACATCGAAAGCGCTCGAGGAGATGAATCAACTCGTGAAGAATTGTTTTTTGTTTTAGTTTCACATTATTAATGATGAATATTTTGTCCATTATAATTTGTATATTTTGCATCATTAGTTTAGAAATATCGTACTTTATATAGTCGTTAACCTTTTTCCTGCATCTCCTCATATTCTGGCTCACTTCCAAGTCTGCGCACATATAAATCTCTTGTATACAACTCCCGTATGCATGGTGAACATATATAGATAGATGGTTATCGTCGCGTATGTGCTCTGGAGTAGGCGAGAGCTTGAATACCGCTGTTAAATAGCTCATTAGGGGTTATCAAAAATCTCTAGGTTCTTTGACATCTAGGTTGGTATGAGACTGGCCCGGGAGCGTCTTTCCATTCTACCCCCCCTTTCGACAGACGGCACACACGAAAAATGTTTCTTACACTTTATGGCCTTTGTAAAGAAGTAACATTAATGGAAAAAATCACGCGTGTTTATTGATTTTTATCTAAATTTTAAAGTTAAAATATTTTATAAAACTTAAAAAATGACGCTACAAAAAAATATTTTAAAATACACGTTTTTGTTCACATTTTTTTCTTATAATTTTGTTGTTTAATATTTTGGACATATTTTTTTTCTTCATAATTATAGAATGATACAATGTCTAGAGAGTGTTTGAAAAATATTTTAGGTAATGCGAACAGTTTTCGAGATAATATGAAAAAACTGAAACATGATAATTAATTAAATGTGCGCGGCAGTACTTCAGCGTGAATTGTCGCCGAACGCATGATAAGAATGGAAAGACGCGGCCCGGGAAGGCCTTGCGCCACTGGGATAAATTATATAGCATTGCATGAGCATCCATGTACTGTGGTCTGACACATTCATACGGGACTGGAATGAGGAGCGTTTGAGCATATGACCACCCATACTCTGAAAAATGGTTCGCATTACCAAAGTCTCTCCTGTATCAGGGAAAGGCGATAGGAATTGCAGGGTGTTTTAAGAATTCTTGCGGCATGTGTAAGTGCGAACTTTTATGTGCTTGCTCGTGAACAGACATAATTATGAATCTAAAATGTTAATCTATATTTTTGCATTTAAGTAAGGTTATAGATTAAAGGTGCACCCTAAACCTACTTCATGTACTTGGTGAGACGCACATACACAGCTTAATATTTTGTATACGTGATGCAAGTCATTCCAAAACTAAATCAAACTTTGTGAATTCTAGGCATGTAAAACTTTTTTATTTTCTCAAATTGGAAAGTCGAACGTATTCCCGTTGCGGGGTTTATTTCAAATCAAAATATAGGCAAGGTTTGCTCAGCTTGCAAAAGAAATTAGAACCAGCCCCCTCGGAGACTGCGAAACCCCACTTCGATTGATGTTTTTGACGTTAAATAGCCCCCTTACCTGTGAACAGAAATAGGTACCACACGCCATATGCAAGCCCTTACACATACGAGTATAGTGCAATTCCTTAAAGTTGCACTATATGTGCAGCTTAGCGTTTATGTGAAATTTAATTTTGAAAAAAAAAACTCTCAAATATGCATTGATTTTATTCTTTTGATTTGTTTTACTCAAAACCAGATTTTTCCGTCATACTGTATATAGTACTGAAAATTTGGCTGTATTAATAATTAAAACATTTCTATGAATATTAGTTCACAAGGGAAGCCAGTTGGCCTTGGCTTCTGCAGACACAATATTAACCTATACAAGTAAGGATATTTTCAATCGTTTCCATTAATATTTGTGTCTGGTTTTAACTTCAAAAGGCCGTCAATTAATTATGGACTAACCTTTCACCCACATCAATTAAGGACCAAAATAATCTTGTATTTGAAATATAAATACGGTGAAAGCTCCCGGTTTTGGATTTTGATTAAATAAATAAAATAAATGACAAAATTGACCTCCAGACGACAAGAAAAGTTGTGAGGTGGCCGGTCCTTTTCTAATATTTCTTAGCCGTGACATATTCTAATACATTGCATTATTATGACCCAATCATCTAATACGTCTTTTCCTTTTGATAATATTTGTTTGTATTAGTCTCTTGCAGAAGTTATGTTTTAAAATCAATGACCGATAATAATAACTGGTGTAATGAAGTATGATAAACAAACCATTCCATTCGTATGAGATCTGGGCCATGTGCAACGCATAAACTCCAAGATAAGTACGAAAATACTCGTCAGAATTAAAATACCGCGTTTAAATCGATTAATTTTTCTTTTTTAGGACTGAGTACGAAAGTAAAAAGTCACGGATGCCATGTTCCAAGTCACGAATACCATGCCCCAAGTCACGGATACCATGCCCCAAGTCACGGATACCATGCCCCAAGTCACGGATACCATGCCCCATTTCACGGATACCATGCCCCAAGTCACGGATACCATGTAGCAAGTCACGGATACCATGTAACAAGTCACGGATACCATGCCCCAAGTCACGGATACCTTCGGATACACGGTACCTTCGATACTGCGGCACAAAAGAGGGAACTTATGCTTCCGCCAAACCGCTGTCCCAGGTTCTTCAACTAAGATGTTCTCCTTCGACCTGGAGCTCGTCCCCCATCAATTCTTCCATGCATGATGAGATGCAGGAGTGAATACTTCTCATTTCTCATTATGTGGCCGAAATAAATCCGTTTTAGCCTTTCGACAGACATCAGGAGTTCTGCTCTCGGCATTTGTGTCTCGATCCATCCACGAAATTTATAACATCTGATGGTAGACCCACATAAGGGCGAAGTTAGTGATTTTGTTCCCAAGGCGTAAGTGTCCGCCCTTCTATGCCATAGAGTACAAAGAGTCCAAGGTTCTTATTTTGTTGTTTATTGATGGTACTGTTATCGGGTCACCAATGAAGAAGTCCTCCGACGTTGGGCAAACCCATCCTCATACCCGTTCCGTTTGTACACTTCCATGTGCGCACCACAAACGAACCTCTGCCAACCATTAAGCAGAGAAAACTGACGTACTTCGGTCACATTTTGAGAAATGAGAAATATCAAATACCGTCTCCTTCATCTTATCATACAGGGTAAGATTGAAGGGAGATGATCTCAGGGACGCCGAAGGACATAGTGTCTTAAAAACCTACGACGATCTAATATAATCTAATCTAAGTTGCAAAGATATGTTACATTGGAAATTCACATTACATGCATTCCCACAACCAGACACGTACTAGTTCGCGCTTGCACATGCCTCATGTGAACCTACAACATAAAAACCAAATCTCAAATGGACATACACCCTGCAACTCTTGCCGTCCTTCCCTGAAACAGGGGTGGCAAATTGGCAAAGTGAACCATTTGTACAGCATGGGTGGTCAGCCGCATACCAACCTATCAGTCAAGGAAATGTTAGGAATTTTTAGGAAGATACCCATGATGATAATCGATCTTCGATAGAAGTGGCACCTAAAAATGAAGAAGAAGATTGTTAGAAGAGCGATCACAGCTGGCATGTTAGTATGTAGGTAGGATCTAACGCTGAGCCCACTGGATGTGAAACAATATTTACCTTGCCCGCGTATACTCGTATCTCCGCCATGTTGGACTGTGGAGCCGTGGGCGGGCCATGGCGATATTTGTACCACGGAATTTTTAACATTATTGCCTCTCCACGTATACGGGCGCAGCGCTCCCAGAGTCTTAAGGATGCGTGGAGAGAAATGTGGCAACGCTGCTTTGGCGGAAGACAGATGTCGGCAGACATTCCTATTTGAAAAATCTGGTATCCCCAATCACCCCAGTAATTTCAGTAAAAGCTTTTGGAGGAATCATCGATCAACGTAAAATATATGGATGGAGCATCGGAGACGATTTGTGTACCGATAAGAGTGCGCCCTAGGGCGTACGCTTCATACTCTTATGATTTTACTGGGTTCTCTTTTAACAGCAAATTATCTCTTTTACACGGTTTTTGTTCACAATTTACAACAATTGGTTTCTAGCTCTTGCTTTCGACTTCACGGCTCAATGTTTTAATCGAAATTTCCTTAATGCCCCATTGCAGTCCCTTTATATAGGTACAAAAGAGATCTTTCTTGCATCTTCCAGACCATTCGATCTCTGTTCTAGATTACACTAGACAGCTGTTCGTTTACCATGATGGATCATACCAGACGGTTTTAGACACACTATTGTACCTGTACAGTCGCACGCAGGGACTCCAAGTTCGTAACAATACAAATGAGGAGTTGTTATTAACAATTTCCATGACACCGTCATGTTTATGTCTCTTTTTGACGTATGGTACATATTAATATATTATGTCTGTTTTTCGTTGTTTACCTATGATTTCGTTTCATGGGACGTTTGTTACTATGGGAAAAAGTAGACATAAGTCATCTATGTCTATTATATTGATCGATGCGAAGAACCTATTTATTTTTACTTACGCCAACCACTACAATTGAAGCGGGTGTTCTTGCGAGGGTGCTGGCACTCATTTATTTTGTAAGTATATGTTTATTCTTTTACCTTCGTGTCTTGTATCTGGATGGTTTTGCTTCTCATGTATATAATATTTGATTAAAATGTTGTAAAAGGCATATGCCGTAAAAAAAAAAATCACCGTTTTTTTTTTGGATGGAAAATTCACGTTAGGTGACGGTTGAGCCATGGATTTGCTATTTGTGAATATCACCGTCTGCATTGTGTGACCACTACAAGATAGAGTTTTATTTCTGGTCTCACGGCTTGAAGCAACCATGTCCATAGGCGGCTATGCTTTGGTTCAATATTCATGTATCGAAGATGAACGTGGGCCGCAGCACACAGAGAAGGCACAGCCCGCTAGGTTTTGTAATCTACAATATTATTGTTATTAAAAAACATTAGGCCTGCGGTATCAATTTGCTGTCGCGCAATGATATTATGGTGTTTATAGGTCCACGGTACCGATAGTAGGAAGTCTGCTGAGATAAAAGGCGAGACAATGCTGTGGAGTTTCGTAGTCTATCTGCATTTCAGGGAAATGTGATCAGTAAGACGGGACTGTAGACTGTAGTCTAGTGGTAACGCTCCCCACTCGTAAATGGAAGGAAGTCGGTTCGAATCCCGTCGGAGTACTAAATATATACCATTTCTATTTCCAAATGTGTTCTTCGCTGGGTTGAAAATTCATATACCTTTACCAAAGACTGATCAAAAAAGGTCCATCCAGCCTTACGCACCTGGGTCTTGCTTGAGAATTGGTGCTTTGTAGCGACGACCAAGGTCGTAAAAAATCCGGTCGTTTGCTCAGTTGGTAGAACGCTTGCATTGCATACCGAGAGCAAGGGAAATGATTTGCATGTGAAGATGAAACGTCACATGCCAATCCTTCAGGGATAACGCAGGCAAAAAGTTACGCTATATGTGTAGCTTAGTTGCGTTACTTAAACTACCCTTAATCGCGTAAATCTAAAATGTTTAAAAAACATACGACGTCACTGATAGCTATTGATTTTGCATCCGCACTAAATCAATCGTGTAACACGTTACAAACACTTGTAAGTTTGCACTTTCACATGCTGCAAGTGTATTTACAAAATTATACCCAAACTTCCTATGGACTTGTAACTTAGATTATTATAGATATTCGTGTTAACTAGATAGCCAAGAAAGTTCGCGCACTGTGTTCGCATCACTTGTTTATTTGTCATATCGAAAATATAGTCCATCCCACGGGAACTGTCACTCCATATAAAAATATTATTTACTTTATTAAAGGTACATATATACGTGAGTATAGTCGTTCCGGCAAAAACTGGCAGCCCGCCGAGTTCAAGAATTTAATTATGGCAACTCCGCAGGAACTAGGCCAACTTCTTCTACACTGTTTTTATTTTCATTTTTCCGGCCGGCGTTTTCCACACGTTTTTTTCGCACATCAATAAGTGCCAATTTCGTAGAGAAGCAATGGTTTCAATGCACCTTTATGTCCCTGTCGTGCGTCGTGCGGAACAGCTCCTCCACCATTGAGTCAACATCATCATCATCATTGGCACGAGAACCCGGGGTGGGTCTTGGCCTCCCTCAGCAACCGCTGCCAGCGCTGTCTATCCAACGTATTCCTCCTCCAGTCCCACATTCCCACTGCACGGCAATCCGCCACCACTCCATCCAGCCATCTTGAACGTGGTCTTCCCACTGTCCGGCGTCCCTCCGGGTTCATCATCACAATCGTCTTCTCCAGGCTCCGATGGTACATTCGCTGAATGTGCCCCAGCCAATGCAGTCTGTTGACCTTTATTGAGCGGACCACATCAGCATGAGTCAACATAGAGGAACAGAAACTAAATTACGACGTATAGTCCACATTTTTCTCAGTCCGGCCTAACACCTTCAGTTGAAGTAGGATTTCCCAGCTCCCAAGATGGCTGGTACTAATTTTCATGTGAAAGCTGAGCAAACCTTGCCGGTATTTTATTTTGGGTTTGAATAAACACCGAAACGGGAAATCATTTCTGACACACTGGTTGGGATTCGCACCAGGGCTCTCGGCATGGAATGCATGCACTCTACCAACTGAGCTATCGACCGGACTACCTACACATTCATTTGTTACAATTTCCATGTAGACAGATACACAGATAAAACATTTCTTAGCATGTAGTCTAATTTACCTCGGAACAAAGGGTTCCGAACAAAAGCGAAACCTTTCCCACGCCGGTAGCAAGTGTGCCTCGAAATGTGCTTTTCGTTAGGCGCTATAACTTATAGCCACGTTTATATACAAGTACAAGTAATAAGCACCCCAAGCATAAAGCAGTAAAGTAAACTCAACCATAGCGTTCAACAAAAAAATGTGTCCCACGATGTGTCGGTCACAGACAACCCGTCCACAGACACATCGGTCACGGACATTTAGACATAGATCTAAAAATAAATAACAAAGAGCACAAAAACTAACTTACTGGCACATTGATACATACTATAGCCCACATTTGTCTCAGTCCTGTCAAACGTTGCAGTGTTGTAGTTATACGAAATAAGACCAGTTTGTCTAAATCCATTTTGTGTTTCGACACCCAATTATAACATATGCCATAATATATTAAAATAATGCATTTTTCCTTTAAATTAATCAATTTTACTGATCACAACATTTATAACGCGTGTTATCTGTCAACTGGCAGCCATTATAATTCGAAATCGTACCAACTTTCTAGGAACATTTTTACATTCGCCCGAGTTTGTTTGTACACATAGGGGCTGTCCATATATTACGTCATTCGCATTAAGGGGGGGGAGTCTGGTCTGCGGATGATGGCAAATGATGTACGAGTACCAAAAGTGACGTCGTTCTTGTAAATACCAATTTCTACAGAATATACAAAATATTATGTAAGATATATAACATTATTAATTATTAAGGGTCATTAGATAATGACTATAGGATGATTGTAGGGAGGGGGGGGGGTCGAAAATCGGCCAAAATCAATGACGTAATATGACCAAATGACCAAATGACCAAAATCAATGACCGTATGGACGGCCCCATAGAAATGCAACTGTGAAATTCTTTGTTCTATTTCTTACTTATCACCATTTTCGTAAGTAAATTGAAACAGATATATCATGTATATTTTCGTTAAAATAATTTCTAGTCCACAGATATCATAAGTCAATGGTCACGGACGACTTTTCGATTCGACACATTCAACATAGGTCCGTAGTCTAGTGGTAAACACTTCAGGCTCGTGATTGAAGGCAGTGGATTCGAATCCCTGCGGGGTACGAAAAGATATTGCACTTTTCAAATTTGCTCTTCGCTGGTTTAAAACTAAATCTGCCTTTACCAAAGACCAGTCACCATAGGTCCATTCAGCCTTACACCAACTGGGCGTTGAACACTTTCTACAGCGACAATCAAGCTTGCAGAGGGCTCTTAAGGTGTGATTTCCACAAAAATAGCGCTCACCGAATAAATCAGCCTAATGTTATTTTTATAGGTCGAAGGACAGCTCCATCACATAAAATATACGAGTACTCTCCAAAAAACCTTTGTTATTACTATTGTTGTTATATGTGATGAAGCTGTCTGTGGACCATATCGGTACCTTAAAGGTAAAACTGAATACGTGACATATTAAGCTAACATCTGTTTTTTTTAATAAATGCATATTTTTTCCTATTTAAAAAAAAACCGACATTAGAGAAAACACTACAAAAGTGTGAAAAGCTGTAATTTAAGAGTTTGTCGTGAGTATTTCTTTATAGCTATTTCATTTACTATGAGAAGTTACATTCAATAAAATGTTGTATCCGGTATTTCTCAAATCAGTGAACCATCACTTATTTAGGTTTTCAGCAGTAACTTTGTGAAATTATTCAGTTTTACCTTTAAGTTGGCGATCTATTGTGTGTGACCGAAATGTCGTTGGCTGAAAAGTCTTGTGATCGACTTGTCGTGTGATGGGTTTGTCTGTGGCAGCGCTATCGTTGACAGATTTGTCGTGACACAGCTGGAAACCTGTGCTCTAGTGAGTCTTTTAGTTTCCATACGGTTTTAGTAAACGGCGTGGTTGAGCTGAAACGCCGAAGTTAAGTATTGTAATCTGTAGGTGGACTATTAAAGTGCGTGCTCCATTGTTGTAAAGCAGTTGACATTTTCATGTTTCCGACCTAAAACCGCTTATTTGTATGAAATGTAAAAACACTGTTATAATGTCGTCGTTTTATTAGACACAATGAAGCTCAGGAAAAGCCTTGGTTTATGTTTTTCGTCCGATGATTCTCCGATGGCACATGCTCTCCCTCCTCTGACCCACTCCCTATGTATATCCATCCCATCCGGGGATGTGTCACAGGACTCGCATGCAAAACATTATATAGATGCAAGTGGCAGCAGGCCCTCCCGTGAGGCTTACACTCTCTCCAGTGTAAAACTAGACAAGGTGGCTCAGAACATAAACTAGCAATGATAGCCATAAGTGAAGAAGTTTAAAGGCTCGATGATTT
This sequence comes from Agapetus fuscipes, assembly GCA_951799405.1. NCBI lineage: Eukaryota > Metazoa > Arthropoda > Insecta > Trichoptera > Glossosomatidae > Agapetus > Agapetus fuscipes. Next base: position 9,998,115 of record OX637343.1, on the reverse strand, counting down.
TAAATTATACCCTGTTGGGTTTCGGTTTTGAGCATCTTTTGTAAGTTTTGACTTGAGGCCACAGTGAGCGTGATGTTAGAGAACATGTTTGGGAGGCGATCTCCTGACTTAGTTGCCAACCACCTTAAGGTGGAAAAGAAAATAAAATAGAATAGTCAAATTACTAAGATTTAGATTTAGAAACCAAGGAATTCTCGCCGTAGCTTGCACAGAACATGGAAAAGCCTCAAAGTTGGACTTATTGGCAACAAAGTCCGCATATCCGATAGGGCCAACTCATTTTTCTTATATGTTTGCTACTATATTGTTATCCTGTATTTCCTCTGTAATAACTTTAAGATTTAATATGGCTGGTCACGCATTGCACCATCCGCGTGACTAGGCTGGAATAAAGATTTATTATTAAAATAGGTTGTCATATCACCCCTGGTTGCCAATGTCACCCCTGTTTCAGGGAAGGTCGGCAAGAGTTGCAGGGCTTATGTTCATTTGAGATTGGGTTTTTTATATTGTAGGTCCACATGCGGCATGTGTGAGCGCGAAATTATGCGTGTCTGCTTGTGGGAATGCATTTAATATGAATCTCAGATGATACATATCTTTGCAGCTTAGATTTAGATTGCAGTGTGTATCGGTTCAAATGCAATGCCCATGATTAAATTGAACGCGGTGCGCGTGGGCCGAGGTAAACTGGCGAATAATTGAATTAATGTCACTTTCTAAATGAGACCATTCAACAATCGGTGTGGCCGCATGAAAGTGTTGCTGTGTGACCTGTACACTGCACACTGCGGGTCGGCGGCCCCAAAGGTTGCCACGGGTCAAACTTCTTGTTTTTAACACTCTCGTGCAACTTTCAAAAAACAAAAAACAGCTTTTGGTTTATCTTGCATCCTTGTAGTTTAACGCAATTATTTGCGATTAAAACAGTTTTTTAGTAATTTTGGTTGTGTGGTCCAGTAATGATGAACGTTCCATGGTCTAGTGCTTAACGCTATGGACTCGTGATTGGAAGGTAGTGGGTTTGATTTCCGGCGGAGCACTATAAAACATTTTTTTGTTGCCTTGAAAAATTCATCTGCCTTCACCAAAGATCGGTGAAGTTTTCTCTCGTAGAAAATATGAAAAAAAGCTGCGTTTAGCTGAGAAACTCCTGTAAACTTGATATACCACTTATTCAGTTTATCTTTAAGGTATCGATAAGTCGGTGTTATGGCCGCGGGGATCAAGTCAGGTTATTTGGAACCGGATAACGTTGGTCCGAATCCCGCGACGATAACTTCGACCCTGGTTCAACAGATGCCGTTGCATGCACACAAGCTTCTGCTTTCGCATGAAGACAACTGGCCAGGCAAAATAGGTTGGTGGATTGCATTCCTTTCCACAAAAGTATTGTCTGCGACCGAAAAGTCGTGTAAACGAACTGTCTCTGACTGATTTTTTCAAGGTCGAGCTGTCAGTTGACGGGTTGTCTGTGACAGATTTGTCGTGGAACCCAGTGCTCTAAATTATTACTGAGATCGCTACGAAAGAAGGATCTAGAAAACTGATTTTCTCTACACATGCCTTCGTTTTTACAGCGTTCAGTTTGCCATGCTCTAGGCCCAGCCAAAGTTTAAAGCACCTCCTTTGTATGAAGATTGAATCGGCCGAGCCTTGGGGGAATTTTCAAAAATTCAAACCGGCCTCCGTACATATCAAGGTAGCCGGAAAGTGACGTCATACCTGAAATACGAAAGCATGTACTTCATCAATTATTTTAACTACCTCCATTTTATGTTGACAGCGTGTTTCACATAAAGGCCGTCCTTGAAATATGTACCTACGTAACCTCACTTACTACCCCTATCCCTTAGTCCCGGTATTTTCAACTTTAGCATAGCTAGTGTATGTGTATTATGAATGCTGGAAATTTATTCAAAATGTCTTAAGAACAAGTCTCACATTATTATGTTTTACGTTTTTTTTTTAGCTCATATTATTGAGAATGTGATTCTTCGACCATTTCATTTTTTAGTCTAATGGTAGATAAGACAAACAAGCATTGGAGTGACGATAAGTGCGTCCTTTTCGTTCACTATAACGCCGCTTTACTTACGCTGAAAATACCGGGCCTTAGTCTCCATTGTGGAGATATGAAATCAGGATGTGTGTATTTTTGTCTGTAAAAGTTGTCCATTAAAATCTACTAAGGGACATATTTTAAACTTTCAGATTTTTTGGTTAAATCGGTCGCAAAACTTCCGTCCTCAAATATGTTGTTGAATTGTATCCCTCTCTGCAATGTCAATCAGTCATGAATGCAAGGGCTCGTTTAATCTATACTCAGAGTAAATACTGCCACATATGACATAACCTCACTCTTGCAGAAGCTTCACTGGCTAAGGATCCTAGAAAGGTTCGAATTTAATCTAGGCCTCATCGTGTATAAGGCATTGCATGGAGTGGCGCCAGAATACTTGCAGGTAATGATAATCATGAGGAGTCTGAGTGAGAGGGGGCTCACTCTGCGATCTGTTGACAGTGCACCATGCAGAAGTAGAAAAAAAAGCACAGTGTTCGGAGACCGCGCTTTCGCCGTTGCGGGACCGTCCACTTGGAACCAGCTGCCCCCAGAAGTGCGCGCCAAGGAAGGGATTGAAAATTTTAAGAAGGGAATGAAGACCCATTTCTTCGCCGCGTCAAGCCTGAAATCGCCCTTGCACAGTGACAGTAGTCACGAAACGGCGCTCTACAAATCATCATCATCATCATCTCTCCACGAATGTATTTTTCTAAAACAAAAAAGTGCCTGCACTCAGTTAGTACCTACCGACGTTATGAGACCGTTTAAGACTTTAGACTGCTCAATTGTAATCCGCATTTTGCATAATAGCATTACCCTAATCCTCTTAGTGCAACTTAGTGCCTATTCATTCCCGACCTCCCCCTCGCATGAAGCGTCCGAGCTCACTTTTACGGCTTCCTCTGATCGCTTAAACGCCCATTCAAGACTCTCTGTGTATAGAAAATAAAAGATGTCCTTCTTATCTTGCGTGCTTTGAATAGTTGTTATTTTTCAAATACCGGAAAGGAGTGTAAAAAAGCAGACGCGCCCAAAAAAAAACACGTACCTAGGTGCTTTTGGAGATGTACCTTCCTTTAACTGCCGTAGGGTGACCACAGACCATTGTATTTTTTCTTCTTTTTGAATTTATGAATCGGTATTTTGATTTATAATAATCCATAATCTTTTTGTTGTCATATAAGGCCCTTTATTTACTACACGACCGCAAGCAGATACATGTTAGTTCGCGCCTACACATGCTGCATATGTACTTACAAATTAACAACCAAACCTCAAATGAACACAATCTCTGCAACTTTTACCGAGAAACAGGGGTGACATTGGCAAAGTGAAACATTTTTTTAGAGCATGTGTGGTCAGCCTCATACCAACGTATAAGTCAAAGGATCTCATTATCGAATACAAAATTCTAAATTGCCGCCTTGTACTTCTGTTCGACTTGGTCGCCCTAAAAATACATGAGATGGTAATGATGGCCACGGCCATAAATTACCTACTTAATGGTTACCCTTCTTTTCTTAAAATACACCCTTTGTCTTCTTCTTCCTTTGCTTTCCTCCAGACTCCTCACAAAGTCCACCACAGCACATAAAACAAACAGATGCGTGCACGACATAGAGGCACATATCGCACGTTTAATAATAAAGAGCAATAACTCAAAAAACATGAATGTTGGGAAAACGCGTTTGAAGTTCAGACAGCCAGTACAACTTGTATGGGATGAAAAAGGCTGCCAATGTTTTATCTCGGTCATATTCGTCCAAATTGAACAGCTGTCGCATTCTACGCATTCTTCTCGCATTGTTCTTGCGTTTTATTACAAAATCTCGACTTTCCCAATTTTCGAGTTATTTCTCTTTATTATTAAACGTGCGATATGTAGTTAAAGGTGGACACGGATATTAGTGAATTTTGACTTATAGGTTGGTATGCGGCTGACCACCCATGCTGTAGAAAATGGTTCATGATGTATGTTCGTGCTCTCACATGCTGCATGTGTCTCGAAAAGATAACCGAAATCTCAATTGAACATGTATCCTGCAACTCTGTCGCCTTTCCCTGAAACAGGGGCGGCATTGGCGAAAGAGAACCAAATTCTTACAAGATCAAGGATGAATCAGAAATTAGTGAAAATTGAAAGAATGACTACTTTAAAGTTGAAACACTGATAGTTTTTAATTTTAAAGTGAAGTGTGTGTAATACAACTTTAAATCTCTATGGAGTGCTCGTTCCTGATATTGCGTGCCACCTTTTTTATAGTTTTCAAATTTTAAACATTTTTTTTTTCTATAAATTGAAAATATTTTAGTGATTACTTTTTCGTCTTAATTTGACATGAATTTTAACTCTTATAATTTTTGTACGTTGTTATTTAGGCTGCTCATGGGTACATAATGACCACAATAAGGAAGAAAAAATAATGAAAAACTGTTAAAAATAAGACAGGATCAAAGGCTTCCGCCGCCTTTGTGGGTGCATCCTTTTTACGAGCGTACTATTCTTGCTTTTTTCTTTATCCTTTTATTTCTTTATTTCATCTCTTCTAACACAGTAAGAGTAACCTGGAGGGTAATTTTAAATTTTAAACGTCTTAGGAAGGTCGTCCAACGATCAAAAAAAGAACTGTGTGTCCAGCCCCAGCCTCTTCGGGAGCCGGGAAACCCCCACTTCGACTGAAGTAGTACATGTTGCCTTCAAGGAATAATAAATGTCTCCTTTAGTGGCCTATCAGCTTGGTTTCATTATCATCACATATTCCCTATAAGTCCTCGTTTTTCTTCTAGATCTTGAACACCCTCTCGTCGAGGTTCTTCTTTTATGGTTCATTCATCTTCCTACAAATCCGCATGTCAAATACTTCTAGGCTATCCTTTCTGTATTTTTTAACAATCCAGGTTTTATATTATACGAACTAAGGATTTGAAGTACCCTCGCGCGCCTGAACATGTACGCTGAACAATCTGGCTCTAGTATGATGGTAGTAGTAAGGTATATAGAAGGCGGTCTGGTGTGAGCGAGAGATCGAATGATCTAGAATATGCAAGAATGGCCCCTCTTGTACCCATATATACGGACTGCAAAGGGCATCAGTGAATTAGTCGCATCCAACATTTGGACGTGAATGCCAGATACGCAGAGATTATCAATTATTGTAAATTGTGAACCAAACCGTGTAAAATAAATTCTATTAAAATATTTCATTGCAATATCATTATTTGATGAGGCATTCACTTTGTAACCTTTCATTTAAAAAAAAATTAAATTAAAAATAAAATAAACAAATTGTATTAGGTTACGGGGTGAGTAAAATTTAATAATGTACGACCGGTTTCGGAAACAATGTTTCAATCGTCAGGTACAAAATATTACTGACTAACAAAATCTTATATATAAAAATCTAGGGGGTATTTGCGTCTGTTTTTTTCGAATTTGCAAAAATGTTTTTCTAAAAAGTGTTTCTCTTGATAAACTGAACTAACGCTCGATTCCAGAATTTTTGGTGTTTGTTTGTTTGTCCGTTTGTTTGTTTGTCCGTTTGTTTGTTTGTCCGTTTGTTTGTATATTTGTACCATTATAGGCGCCCAGACCGTTCGCAGCACGATGCTGAAATTTTGCACACCCCCATAAAGTGTTAGTGGCTAAACAACTGTCAGGGTCCGGATGACGTCACGTGCATATTTCGCATACCTGCCATACAGACTGAAAGTTGAAATCTTGCCGCTGGCGGCCATTTTAAATTTACAGGCTTGATATTCGAAACAGTCATGTCTCTTAGTAATTTTAACAACTTTTGGAAGAAACTTTTTCGCAAAAAGTAAATTCTTCAAACAACATTTGTAAATACCTACATAGAAAAAAATAAAAAATAATAACTTTCAGGTAGCACAACGGGCGCATGCATAATGTTGGAACATTGAAATTAAGCATGCCACCTGAACATAAACAGAATTACATATTTTCAAAAACACAACAAAATACATGAAGGATTAAGAGTAGCTGCCGTACATTTTTTTTGGTTTCTTAAATATTTAACATTCAACTGGCGTTCATTTTAAAAGTCTGAAGGTTTTTCCTCAATGATCAATTTGGTTTTGGTTATGTCAACATTTTTTGAAAGAAAACTTTTTTCAATGACAACTTTTTTCCAACAAAATTTTGAAAAACCTGATTTTCACAAAAAAGTCAAATTTATAAGTAAAAAAATCAACTGTTTTGATGCTACACAAACAATTATTATTTAGCGAAATGTAATGATATGTAATAGGACAATCACGCCGAGTATATATTTTGCATACCCGCCATACCAACTAAAAAAATACATTGCTCTGCAGGCGGCCATTTTGAATGTCTAGGCCTCATACTCGAATATAAAATGCATTTTAGTAAACCCCATAAATGTTGGAAGAAACTTTTTTTCTACGGCAAATTTCTTTGAACAAATATTTAAAAAGTAAAATTTCATACAAAGTGTCTTATATATAAAAATAAAAAAAAAGTTAAAAAGTTTCTTTTTTTTTAATTTTCAAAAGTCATTTTTTCTTAGAGTTCTGTCGATGGGTCGAACGTTTTCCCATACTTAGATTTTTTGTAGATTGTGAGTTTAGGCATTTTAAGGTATCTTCAGGTACCAAGCAGTATGAGACCCTAAAATATCGTGAAAAGTATCACAAGCAGTTTTAAGATGTCAAAAGATAATTCAGAGCAGGACGAGCAGTTTGAAGGCATTTCATGACAATAAGAGCAGCTGGAGCAATCGAATAACAAAAGCACCAGTACCAACAAAACGATGCCGTATAGCAAACGCAGTCATGTTTCATGCCACTATAAGACAATTGCAAGCAACATAGGAACGCTTAAGATACTATTACCACCAAAACGAAAAAGAGCAGAAAAGACAAGTTGTACACTTAAGTAATAATGAACGGGTAGAGCATCATTATAAACCATCACCAGAAAAATAAAGAGCAGAAATAAAAAGCAGGATAAAGACTTCAGCACCTGTACAACAATAGGAAGTAGCACGGCCTGGGATTCTACTATAAAACTGTCCACTTTTTTGTTGTTGTTGGTCAGTTAGTTCTCTTGAATCTTTTAAAAATCAGAGCAGGGGTAAAGTGTGCTGGCGAAGCCGGACTTTAAACTAGAATGCCGTAATCGTGTAGGCAGGCTATTTAACTTAAATTCGTCTTTCGTGGATTAAAGATATTCGGAACATGAAAAGAATTCAATTACCTTTCTATCACAATTTTTTTTAAATTATATTTTAAAGCATTCAATGAAATAAAGAACATATGGGCAAAAAATTATGGCGAAGCCAGACTAAAACCTGCCCGGAGGGCCTAGCAGCCAACCGTGCGAGAGCGCGGTTTGGTCTGCTAGTCTTATATATAAAAAAGGAGAGGGTATTTGCGTCTGTTTTTTTCGAATTTGCAAAAATGTTTTTCTAAAAAGTGTTTCTCTTGACAAACTGAACTAACGCTATGTTCCAGAATTTTTGGTGTTTGTTTGTTTGTTTGTTTGTTTGTTTGTTTGTCCGTTTGTTTGTATATTTGTACCATTATAGGCGCCCAGACCGTTCACAGCACGATGCTGAAATTTTGTATACCCCCATAAAGTGTTAGTGGCTAAACAACTGTCAGGGTCCGGATGACGTCACGTGCATATTTCGCATACCTACCATACAGACTGAAAATTGAAATCTTGCCGCTGGCGGTCATTTTAAATTTACAGACTTGATATTCGAAACAGTCATGTCTCTTAGTAATTTTAACAACTTTTGGAAGAAACTTTTTTGCAAAAAGTAAATTCTTCAAACAAAATTTGTAAATACCTACATAGAAAAAAATAAAAAATAATAACTTTCAGGTAGCACAACGGGCGCATGCATAAAGTTGGAACATTGAAATTAGGTATGCTATCTAAACATAAACAGACTTAAATATTTTTAAAAGAAAAACGAAATACATGAAGGATTAAGAGTAGCTGCCATACATTTTTTTTGGTTTCTTCAATATTTAACACTCTTCTGGCGTTCATTTTAAAAGTCTGAAGGTTTTTCCTCAATGATCAATTTGTTTTTGCTTATGTCAACATTTTTTGAAAGAAATTTTTTTTCAATGACAATTTTTTTTCAACAAAATTTTGAAAAACCGGATTTTCACAAAAAAGTCAAATTTATAAGTAAAAAAATCAACTATTTTGATGCTACATTTACAACTTTAATTTTGCAAAGTGTAAAGATATGTAATAGAACAATCACGCCAAGTGTAAATTTTTCATACCCGCGATAGCAACTAAAAAAATACATGGCTCTGCAGGCGGCCATTTTGAATGTATAGGCTGCATACTCGAATTAAATATGCATTTTAGTAAACCCCATAAATGTTGGAAGAAACTTTTTTTCTACGGCAAATTTCTTTGAACAAATATTTAAAAAGTAAAATTTCATACAAAGTGTCTTATATATAAAAATGAAAAAAGTTAAAAAGTTTTTTTTTTTTTAAGTTTCAAAAGTCATTTTTTTCTTAGAGTTCTGTCGATGGGTCGAACGTTTTCCCATACTTAGATTTTTTGTAGATTGTGAGTTTAGGCATTTTAAGGTATCTTCAGGTACCAAGCAGTATCAGACACTAAAATATCGTGAAAAGTATCACAAGCAGTTTAAAGATGTCAAAAGATAATTCAGAGCAGGACGAGCAGTTTGAAGGCATTTCATGACAATAAGAGCAGCTGGAACTATCTAAAAACAAAAGCACCAGTACCAACAAAACAATGCCGTATGGCAAACGCAGTCATGTTTCATGCCACCATAAGACAATTGCAAGCAACACAGGTACGCTTAAGATACTATTACCAGCAAAACGAAAAAGAGCAGAAAAGACAAGTTATACACTTAATTGATAATGATCGTGTCGAGCATCATTATAAACCATCACCTGAAAAATAAAGAGCAGAAATAAAAAGCAGGATAAAGACTTCAGCACCTGCACAACAATAGAAAATAGCACGATCAGGCCTGGGATTCTACCGTAAAACTGTCCACTTTTTGTTGTTGTTGTTGGTCAGTTCTCATGGATCTTTTAAAAATCAGTGCAGGGGTAAAGTGTGCTGGCGAAGCCGGACTTCAAACTGCCCGTAGGGCCTAGCAGCCAACCGTGCGAGAGCGCGGTTTGGTCTGCTAGTCTTATATATAAAAAAGGAGAGGGTATTTGCGTCTGTTTTTTTCGAATTTGCAAAAATGTTTTTCCAACAAGTGTTTCTATTGACGGACTGGACTAAACCTCATATCCAGAATTTTTGGTGTTTGTTTGTTTGTCCGTTTGTCCGTTTGTTTGTTTGTATATTTGTACCATTATAGGCGCCCAGACCGTTTGCAGCACGATGCTGAAATTTTGCACACCCCCATAAAATGTTAGTGGCTAAACAACTGTCAGGGTCCGGATGACGTCACGTGCATATTTCGCATACCTGCCATACAGACTGAAAATTGAAATCTTGCCGCTGGCGGCCATTTTGAATTTACAGACTTGATATTCGAAATGGGCATGCCTCTTAGTAATTTTAACAACTTTTGGAAGAAACTTTTTGTAAATACCTACATAGAAAAAAATAAAAACTCATAACTTTCAGGTGGCACAACGGGCGCATGCATAAAGTTGGAACATTGAAATTAAGCATGCTACCTCTGGCCGAAAACTGGAAGAGTTGGTGTTTCTATTGACAAACTGAACTAACGCTACGTTCCAGAATTTTTGGTGTTTGTTTGTCCGTTTGTTTGTTTGTCCGTTTGTTTGTTTGTATATTTGTACCATTATAGGCGCCCAGACCGTTTGCAGCACGATGCTGAAATTTTGCACACCCCATAAAGTGTCAGTGGCTAAACAACTGTCAGGGTCTGGATGACGTCACGTGCATATTTCGCATACCTGTCATACAGACTGAAAATTGCAATCTTGCCGCTTGCGGCCGTTTTGAATTTAAAGACTTTATATTCGAAACAGTCATGTCTCTTAGTAATTCAAAGAATTTTTGGAAGAAATTTTTTTGCAAAAAGTAAATTCTTCAAACAAAATTTGTAAATACCTACCTAGAAAAATATCTACAATAATAACTTTCAGGAGGCACAACGGACGCATGCCTAAAGTTGGAACATTGAAATTAGGCATGCTATCTGAAAATAAACAGACTTAAATATTTTCAAAAGAACAACAAAATACATGAAGAATTAAGAGTAGCTGCCATACATTTTTTTTTGTTTCTCTAATATTCAGAGGTCTGCTGGCGTCCATTTTAAAAGGCTGAAGGTTTTTTCTCATTGATCAATTTGGTTTTGCTTATGTCAACATTTTTTGAAAGAAAACTTTTTTCAATGTCAATTTTTTTCCAACAAAATTTTGAAAAACCTGATTTTCACAAAAAAGTCAAATTTATAAGTAAAAAAATCAACTGTTTTGATGCTACACAAACAATTATAATTTAGCGAAATGTAATGATATGTAATAAGACAATCCCGCCAAGTGTATATTTTACATACCCGCCATACAAACTAAAAAAATATATTGCTCTGCAGGCGGCCATTTTAAATTCATAGGCCTCATACTCGAATTTTGAATGCATTTTAGTAAACCCCATAAATGTTGGAAGGAACTTTTTTTCTACGGCAAATTTCTTTGAACAAATATTTAAAAAGTAAAATTTCATACAAAGTGTCTTATATATAAAAATGAAAAAAGTTAAAAAGTTTTTATTTTTTTAATTTTCAAAAGTCATTTTTTTCTTAGAGTTCTGTCAATGGGTCGAACGTTTTCCCATACTTAGATTTTTTGTAGATTGTGAGTTTAGGCATTTTAAGGTATCTTCAGGTACCAAGCAGTATCAGACACTAAAATATCGTGAAAAGTATCACAAGCAGTTTAAAGATGTCAAAAGATAATTCAGAGCAGGACGAGCAGTTTGAAGGCATTTCATGACAATAAGAGCAGCTGGAACAATCTAAAAACAAAAGCACCAGTACCAACAAAACAATGCCGTATGGCAAACGCAGTCATGTTTCATGCCACTATAAGACAATTGCAAGCAACACAGGTACGCTTAAGATACTATTACCAGCAAAACGAAAAAGAGCAGAAAAGACAAGTTATACACTTAATTGATAATGATCGTGTCGAGCATCATTATAAACCATCACCAGAAAAATAAAGAGCAGAAATAAAAAGCAGGATAAAAACTTCAGCACCTGCACAACAATAGAAAATAGCACGATCAGGCCTGGGATTCTACCGTAAAACTGTCCACTTTTTGTTGTTGTTGTTGGTCAGTTCTCATGGATCTTTTAAAAATCAGAGCAGGGGTAAAGTGTGCTGGCGAAGCCGGACTTCAAACTGCCCGTAGGGCCTAGCAGCCAACCGTGCGAGAGCGCGGTTTGGTCTGCTAGTCTTATATATAAAAAAGGAGAGGGTATTTGCGTCTGTTTTTTTCGAATTTGCAAAAATGTTTTTCTAAAAAGTGTTTCTCTTGACAAACTGAACTAACGCTCGATTCCAGAATTTTTGGTGTTTGTTTGTTTGTTTGTTTGTTTGTATATTTGTACCATTATAGGCGCCCAGACCGTTCGCAGCACGATGCTGAAATTTTGCACACCCCCATAAAATGCTCAAACTTAAACAACTGTCAGGGTCCGGATGACGTCACGTGCATATTTCGCATACCTGCCATACAGACTCAAAATTGAAATCTTGCCGCTGGCGGCCATTTTGAATTTACAGACTTGATATTCGAAATGGTCATGCCTCTCAGTAATTTTAACAACTTTTGAAAGAAACTTTTTCGCAAAAAGTAAATTCTTCAAACTAAATTTGTAAATACCTACATAGAAAAAAATAAAAAATAATAACTTTCAGGTAGCACAACGGGCGCATGCATAAAGTTGGAACATTGAAATTAGGCATTCTATCTGAACATAAACAGACTTAAATATTTTTAAAAGAACAACGAAATACATGAAAGATTAAGAGTAGCTGCCATACATTTTTTTTGGTTTCTTCAATATTTAACATTCTCCTGGCGTTCATTTTACAAGTCTGAAGGTTTTTCCTCAATGATCAATTTGGTTTTGCTTATGTCAACATTTTTTGAAAGAAAACTTTTTTCAATGACAATTTTTTCCAACAAAATTTTGAAAAACCTGATTTTACAAAAAAAGTCAAATTTATAAGTAAAAAAATCAACTGATTTGATGCTACACAAACAATTATAATTTAGCGAAATGTAATGATATGTAATAGGACAATCCCGCCAAGTATATATTTTGCATACCCGCGATACCAACTAAAAAAATACATTGCTCTGCAGGCGGCCATTTTGGATGTCTAGGTCTCAAACTCGAATTTTAAATGCATTTTAGTTAACCCCATAAATGTTGGAAGAAACTTTTTTGTTACGGCAAATTTCTTTGAACAAATATTTAAAAAGTATAATTTCATACAAAGTGTCTTATATATAAAAATAAAAAAAGTTAAAAAGTTTTTTTTTTTTAATTTTCAAAAGTCATTTTTTTTTTAGAGTTCTGTCGATGGGTCGAACGTTTTCCCATACTTAGATTTTTTGTAGATTGTGAGTTTAGGCATTTTAAGGTATCTTCAGGTACCAAGCAGTATCAGACACTAAAATATCGTGAAAAGTATCACAAGCAGTTTTAAGATGTCAAAAGATAATTCAGAGCAGGACGAGCAGTTTGAAGGCATTTCATGACAATAAGAGCAGCTGGAAAAATCTAAAAACAAAAGCACCAGTACCAACAAAATAATGCCGTATAGCAAACGCAGTCATGTTTCATGTCACTATAAGACAATTGCTAGCAACACAGGTACGCTTAAGATACTATTACCAGCAAAACGAAAAAAGGGCAGAAAAAGACAAGTTATACACTTAAATGATAATGAACGGGTCGAGCATCATTATAAACCATCACCAGAAAATTAAAGAGCAGAAATAAAAAACAGGATAAAGACTTCAGCACCTGCACAACAATAGGAAGTAGCACGATCAGGCCTGGGATTCTACCATAAAATTGTCCACTTTTTATTGTTATTGTTGGTCAGTTCTCATGTATCTTTTAAAAATCAAAGCAAGGGTAAAGTGTGCTGGCGAAGCCGGAGCTTAAACTGCCCGTAGGGCCTAGCAGCCAACCGTGCGAGAGCGCGGTTTGGTCTGCTAGTAAAATATAAATTAGTGTAACATTCTTTTAAGGGGCGGAAGTAGTGGAGGGGGGGAGGGGCGAGGAAGGGAACAGAGCGCTGGGATCGCTGGTGACAGATTTATTATTATTATTTCTTGGAAACAAGGTCAGTAGAGGAGATGGATTAGGGATCAAAAAGTTAATAAGTAAGGAATTGACAGTACTTGAATTTTTATTACTTTCTATGGTCTCGAGAGCTGTTAAAGTCGGTCTGTATGTGTTTGTATGAAGAAGTTTGATTGTATGTTTATTAAAAGTATGTCCTGATTCTATAATGTGGTTGGCAAACTCGGAGAAGTTATTATTAGATAGACAACGCCTGTGTTCGTCCATGTTTAATTAAAAGAGAACCCTAGTAAAATCCAAACAATATTTCCTTCTTTGTTTTAATTATGAAGTGCGTATATCTTAAAAGGTATTTTTGCCTATATGGAGCTCTTGCTCTGAAGTACGACATGCAGCTCTAAACTAAACCAGATTTTCCTTTCATCTACCTTTCTTTGTTATCGTTTATTTCTAAATATAGCAAAAGTGTGAATGTTTCAGGTATTTCTATTTATATAATTGAATCGAGAGTGAATTCCAGATTATTTCCAGAACAATTGTTTTTGATACCGTATGCGCATTTCACATTCTATCACAGATAAGGACGGAATGCAGTATATTGGGTTGCGTCAATTTCCTTCGATCGCGTAAACAATGAAAAAAGTTTTATAACCAAATAATTCACTAGGAGTGCTGTCTTGTATTTGATACATACTCGATTTACGCGGTCGAGGGGAGTTAATGTGAATGTTGCATACTCGGGGTACAGGTTCAACTAATTCCATATTAAATAATACATATCTTAGTATTTGATAATAGGTTAACATGACGTAAAATACTGTATACACGAGCCTGTAATTTAATTTTATTGTTTGAAAAAGGCATGCCATTAAATGGCAACGTAGTTAGACTAGTATGTTTCGAATTATCGATATATTTGACTGAAAAGTTAATAGAACATGGAAATCAATAAATTTAAATTGGCAATTATATGATTTCCATCACCTGAGGTATATGGTTATAAAAGTAATGCCAGACTCATAATTAAATCAATAGTTCGGGTAATCAACCACAATGATACATTGAATAATTAGAATCTATAATCTAAGTTGCGAAGATACAATAACATTTAAGAATCATACTGTTATGTTTTTAGCGGGTTCTATTTAATAAAAACAGCTGAGGTTCATTTATTTTACACAATTTATGTATTCACTTTCGGTTCCGATAGAGTTTCACATGTAATAGTACCACAGTTGATTGATATCTGATCTTAGAAGGGATCTTGGTCCTAATTTATACAGTTTATTAAGATCGTTTTCGAAATATGAAGAATCCTTATTTACCAGGATATTCGATTTAACATTTAATTAATTTCAAGCAAATACAAATTATTGTTATGTACCTCCCTAGCTTCTCACTTCTAGAGATTTCATAGACGTAACTAGCACAGACAAACCTAACGCAACTACTAATGTCTTGCATATTCGAAACAATTTTAAATGCATGCCCACAAGCAGACACTTTTAAGTTCACGCTTACACATGCCGCTTGTGTACCTACTTACAACAACAAAAAAACGCAAAATTCTAATCAACATACACCCTGCAACTTTTGCCGCCCTTTCCTAAAACAGGGATGATATTGACAAAGTGAATCATTTTTTGCAGTATATGTGTGTGGTCAGACTCCTATAAATGAATAACCTATAAATCAACAAACCAAAACACTTAAAAAAAAGCAATCTAATCTAATCTAATCTAAGTTGCAAAGATATGTTACATTGGAGATTCACATTACATGCATTCCCACAACCAGACACGTACAAGTTCGCGCTTGCACATGCCTCATGTGAGCTTACAACATAAAAACCAATCTCAAATGGACATACACCCTGCAACTCTTGCCGTCCTTCCCTGTAACAGGGGTGACATTGGCAATGTGAACCATTTTTTACAGCATGGGTGGTCAGCCGCATACCAACCTATAAGTCAAGGAACATACACGACAAATTACATTTTTAAATCAATAAATAATAATATACATGGACATCAAAAACCTAAAACATAAAACAGATTTCATTTTAACAAACGCTAGCCGCCAAACATTACAGATCAACCGCCATTTCTTTCTGTCCTTACATACTTCTTTCATTTCCTCCAGAGTCATAACCTTCTTCATGCAAGCTCTTCTTTTATTATGACTCTGGATATTCCATTCATTCGCAATTTCGGATATTTGGTCTATCCATACCTGTCTCGGTCTTCCTCTACCACGACATCCATCTATTCTACCAACATATACTTTATCTACAATATTCAAGAATAAAGAGGAACAATCTCTGTAATCAACTACCCTTTTTCTCATGATTCACAGATATCATGCAAGCCAATGGCATGCCATTTCTAATTCAAAGGCAAGATTACACGTACCTGCCGCGTGTACGTCAGGCTTTGCAGTGGAAATAATGATCACGCGTCTAGATCAAAAACCGGTAAGGTCGACTTTGAGAACTTGCTCTCAAACGTTCACTTTCGTTGCTAAGCTAACCACCATAGTAGAGCTACGAAAACATAACATTATTCTTTAAAAATTGTTTATCCTGTTGATTTTTAATTTATTTTTAGTTATAAATATAAATAAGTGCTTTGTTGACTTTACGCCGTGTTATGATTTTCATCATTTTTAAGCAGAGGTAAAAAGGAGGTGGAAACTCTCCCGAAACTAGTCGCGTTCTCAATGCTTTACGACACTAAGCTACACCTATATAATTGTCGGGGCTATAGCCGCGGGGGCCAAGAGGGCTGATCTTTCTAGCGTGTTTCGAATGGAACAACGTTGGTTCGATCCCCGCTTGGGTCAATTGACTTTAACTTTGACCCTGGTTCAACAGATGTTATTGGGTAATTATTATTTAATAATTCATTAATAATAAACAATAATGAATTATGAAATGATGATATTATTACCTGTTTCTGGCCAGGCAGAATAGGTTGGGGAATTGCATTCCTCTTCACAAATCTATTTTTTTTTTAAATAAAATAAAAAAATATATATAGTGCAACTCCTTGCCGAGTTCTCCCCGAAGGGGTCGCATGTGGCGAGTGGAACCTATTTATTGTTATAGGTAAAGGTGCCGGCCTTACGCCAACCACTTGAGTTGTAGTGGAGGTTTCCCAGCTCCCTAGGGGGCTTGTGCTAATTTCTTGTGAAGGCTAAGTAAACCTTGCGGGTATTTTATTTTGGGCTTGAAATAAATACCGAAACGGGACATAATTTCTGACGTTCTCGGTGGGATTCGAACCCAAGCTCTCGGCATGGAATGCAAGCACTCTACCAACTAACTGAGCTATTGACCGGTCTTGTTTTAGTAATAAAGAAATACTTGCTTTTAAATGAAATCAAAGATTTCGATAGCTTAAAGGTAAAACTGAATAAGTGGCATATGAAGCTAACATGGGCTCTCAGATAAATACACCTTTTTCCCTATTTTCTACGACAGAAAGAGTAGAATTTTTCATGACCACTGCCTTAGATTTAGTTTACTTACTTTAAGAAGTTACATACCTACAATAAAAGGTTTTTTCAGCACTTATTCATGTTTTACCTTATGGTGGCGATATATTTGATTATATTTGTTAGCTGAAAAGAGTTTTGCAAAATTTGTTTATCCTGAAATGTCAAATACGAGTAGTCAAAGGGAAACTCAATCTACTTTTCCCCCAGCTCAAATAATGCGAGAAATAGGCGTTTGTGATAATTTCTCTGTAAAAATCTATGGTTCACTTCCCAATTGCCTTGATGATGATGATGATTTTTTTATAGCGCCGTTTCGTAAACCCTGTCACTCCAAGGGCGCTAACGCCTTACACAGCACATCTCGGTCCTAAGTAGACATCTGTAACTGTAACTGTAACTCTGTTGCCATTCCGCTAGGGGTGGCCAGAGCCTCTGCAGAGCTGCCTCCATTTTTTCCTATCCTTACATACCTCTTTCAATTCATTCATATCCATCACCTTTCTCATGCATTTTCTTCTTTTACGCTCACTTTGTATATCCCATTCTTTCACAATCTCCTCAATCTGATCACTCCATACTTTTCTCGGTCGTCCCTTCCCTGTTTTTCCTTTCACACTTTCTTAGTATACACACTTTGTGTGTGTGTATACATACTAAGTAGACATCAATTAATTCAAAAGGAAATGATCGAGTCTCTACTGGTTAGATATTGGTAATATTTTACTGTGGATCAGCTTATTGCCGTATTCAGACCAGAGCTACTCTTGGTAATGATGAAAAAAAAATACACTAGCGTGACTCTCAGTAATAAAATCGTGATTTTCTAATGGGGCCATTTTGACTTTACGAGCCGACCGTTTCTTTTAAATTACCAATTTTGGATTTAGCTCATTTGCATATTGTGCAATGCAAAATCTTAACCTGTACCATATTCATCATCATCCATTATTGGCATGACGACCCAGGGCTTGAAGTCTCATCTAAATTTAATGTAATCTAAATCTGAAATGCAAAGATATGTATCATTTGAGATTCATATTAATTGCATTCCCACAAGCAGACACGCATAATTTCGCGCTCACACATCGCACGTTTAATAATAAAGAGAAATAACTCAAAAATTGAGAAAATCGAGATTTTGTAATAAAACGCAAGAACAATGCGAGAAGGATAGGTAGAATGCGACAGCCGTTCAATTTGGACGAATATGACCGAGATAAAACATCGGTCGCCTT
The DNA here is from genome assembly GCA_951799405.1 of Agapetus fuscipes. Taxonomy (NCBI): domain Eukaryota; kingdom Metazoa; phylum Arthropoda; class Insecta; order Trichoptera; family Glossosomatidae; genus Agapetus; species Agapetus fuscipes. The sequence goes on along the minus strand of OX637343.1, from coordinate 9,980,011 downwards.
TTTCATCCCATACAAGTTGTACTGGTTGTCTGAACATTCTTATTTTTTGAGTTATTGCTCTTTATTATTAAACGTGCGACATGCCGCATGTGGACCTACAATATAAAAACCCAATCTCAAATGAACATAAGCCCTGCAACTCTTGCCGACCTTCCCTGAAACAGGGGTGACATTGGCAAAGTGAACCATTTTTTACAGTATGGGTGGTCAGCCTCATACCAACCTATAAGTCAAGGAATAGAACATCCGACCAAACACTCGAGCAATGTCGAACAATACAAATCAATAGCAGGTACAAATTATATAAGTATCTAATATCTATTTATTTATAGAGAGACTTCACAGACTTCATTATTAACTCACACAGACAAACAAACACACACAATTGCAAATTCGTAACATTATTATGCTTTTGTATTAAGTTATGTATTATCAAGTACCAAGTTTTAATGTACAATTCGTGGTCTAGATTACTTCACGTAATTAAATTGTCTAAAGTTTAGGTTATCTCCATCCGTCGGTCCATTCTCAAATCCAAAAAATTAATCCATGGATCATCTGCCATCTGACCTTAATTTTGCATACATAAAAAAGCAATAATCTGTGTCTCATCTGAGGGCGAAACGTTTCTGAATAGCTTTGAGGTCTCTAATGTACAATATCCACGTTTAAAACTTTACTTTTTAAAGTTTATCTCAGCGTGATCTGCAGGGAGCTATTTGAAAATAAAAGGAACACATATTTTCACTTCATCTCCTTCCTAAACTAAGCTACACATATAGTGTAACTTCTTGCCGCGTTATCCCAGAGGAGTCGCATGTGGCGAGTTGAACCTACATATTTATTTTTACAGGTAAGGAGGCCGGCCTTAGGCCAACCACTTCAGGTGAAGTGGGGGTTTTCCCAGCTCCCGAGAGTGCTGGTACTCATTTCTTGTGAAGGCTGAGTAAACCTTGCCGGTATTTTGTTTTGGGGTTTGAAATAAACACCGAAACGGGAAATCATTTCTGACACCCTCGCCTAGGTGGGATTCGAACCCGAGCTCACGACATGGTATGAAAGCACTCCACCAACTGAGCCATCGACCGACAAATTCCTAAATTATTGTATTTACAAATATTCAATACTACATTGCATGAGACATCTATAGTCGTTTTGATTTTACTGGCATTATTTTCATTGATAACGTGTCATACTTTGTTTCTAGAGATTATTTATTTACGACTTAAAAATACCTGCTTTTTAATAAGTAACTTTTACTTTGTGGCATCTCCAATATAAGGTTGCCGACGTGATTTCTGCATTTATAACAAAAACACGATTATCACATGCTAGACTGAGACCTTCCACTGTAGCAGGATTTTCATCCACTATGGCCATCGGCGTCCTTGATTTCTTCTCCCCTCAATCTCTTTTTGTGTGATAAGATGTAGGAGGTTTTTTTTTAGTTACACTATATGTGTAGCTTTGTTGCGTTTAGATCAGATCTAGAATGATTGTTGAATACATTCTTACATACAATTTGAGCATGGCAATTTGATATCTGTACATATCAATCATTCAATACTAATAATATAAGTAATTGGAGGGATTATAAACGTATCAGTCTGCTTCACTATGCCGTCATCTCGACTGTGAAGCTTTGTTCCTACTAAACAGTTAGACTTCGCAGTTAGCACATGCGAAACGACGTCATACTGGCTTGTTTTGTATTAACTCAATTAGACTACAGGCACTAATTCTAAAAAAGGTAAGATTATGACTCAAGATGAGACAAACGAAATACCAACGCAAGGACTGAAAAAATGGCGGTTTATCTGCAATTTTGGCGGAAAAGGCTTTTAAATTCGAAATGATAATTATCAAATCAAAAAATGTAAGCTTACAAAGTAAATGCCTCATCAATTAATGATATTTATGTGTCGATTTATTTTATACAGTTAAATGTGTGTATTTTACATTGTTTGTTTTTGACTTATAAGTTGGTATCATAAGATTGACGACCCTAGCTGTAACATTGTTTCATTTTGCCTAAGTCACCCCTGTTTCAGGGAAGGCCAGCAAGAGTTGTAGGGTTTTTATTTTTGGTGAACGAAATCACCAATTTTTTCGAGCAAGACCCAATTATTTTTTCAATCCAGCAAAGAGCATACCAAACCGTGATAAGCCAAGTCCACTCGTTCCGTAGTCTAAGTGTTAACACTTCTGTAGCTCGATTCCCGGCATAGCACAAAAAGTATAATTTCGTTATCTAATAGATACGCACTTCTCAAAATTTTCATCTCCACACCTTATTCCTGTCACTCTAAACAATCGTCCATGCTTCACTTCCATATGTGAGTGTCGGTATTCAATTGTGTATCAGGCCATATACGAAGTCAAACTCTTCCTCTTCCATACATGCGACCTTCATGCATAAACATCGACCTCCTTATTCAGACACATCCCGACCGCGCCTTCAAATCATCATCATCTCGGCATCTCCACACATGAAAATAATAGTTAATGGCCGCTAACCTTCGACTTAATCGTCTGTGAATATCACTCGTGTAATTATTTTCAGATTGGTACAAATCCCACTCGATCCACTTATTTTCATAGTCCACGCAATAAGAGACACATCTTACAAAAACGGTGCAAAAACACACATGAACATGAACCTTGCAACTCTTGTCTCCTTTCTCTGAAACCGGGATGGAGAATTGGCAAATGTGCTTACAGCGTGGGGGTCAGCATCATAGCAACCTGATCTATAATTGAATCTATAATCTAAGTTGCAAATATCTATTATATTTCAGATTCATTCATTCAGACTTTCAGTATAAAAACCCAATCTCAAATGCACATGAGCCCTGCAACTCTTGCCGACCTTCCCTGAAACAGGGGTGACATTAGCAAGAACCATTTTGTACAGTATGTGTGGTCAGCCTCATACTAACCTATAAGTCAAGGAGCTAGTGATGGTGAAATAAAAAAGAATATGTTCGGATGAAAAGGTATATACTTTTGTAAAAACTTTTAGTGTCCTCTCAAAAATGGCGTAAACAAGTCGAAAGTACTTGAGGTGAAATAAATGATCAAATTGTGAAAATCAAACTCTGTTTGTAAAAAAAAATAAACCTTCTCATAAAAATGAGTCTTTACTATGTATCCACACAAAATCGAATAAGTTTAAGATGTTCGTGTTGATTACATTATTTTTTGAGATATGTCACTTGTGTAATAAAGCTTCATTGCTCCATTACAGTAATCCCATACAAGAGACACAATCAATTCCGTATTGCAATAAATTACATTTATTGCGATATAAATTATTATGATATTTTCTATTGTTGCTGTGTTTTTATTTACTATTTTTATTTCATGCTATACCTACATACCTACGCCAATGTATTCCAGCGGCGCACTTATTTACAACCAAAAGCATTTGTTTTATTTTTATTTTTTCATATTTATACATCAGGGTTCCGATATCCCGAGATAAAGGGACGGATGCATTGCAAGTAAGCGAGTGCGAGGGAGATAGATTAAATGAGGATGCATTAACCGTAAGTTTATTGATTACGTGCGTAAAAAGTTTGTAGTTAGGAAGAACAATAGAGCGACTCACATTCTCACAACAGCGCGGGTCAAAAAAAATTGATATTCATTCAATCGCTGTATCTGTTTTGTATTATGATATTGCATTTTTGATCGTTGATTTATATGTTTTTATGAGTTTATCTTTGGATTTGTAAAGGGGAATGCAATTCACCAGCCTATTTTGCCCGGCCGGATATCTTCATGTGAAAGCAGAAGCTTGTGTGTATGCAATGACATCTGTTGAACCAGAGTCGAAGTTATCGTCAAAGGGCCAAGCGTGATTCGAATCAACGTTATTCTGTTCCAAATACGCTAGTCAAGAATATCGACTTGGTCGCCTCAGCTACCGACCTACCACCGACCGATTTACCACCCATACTATAAGAATTGGTTCGCTTTAACAGTGTCACCCCTGTATCAGGGAATGGCGACAGGAGCTGCAAGGTTTGTGTTCGTCTGAGATTTGGCTTTTATTTTTATTTTGCAAGTACACATGCAGCATGTGTTAGTACTTACTTGCAGATGCCAGCTTGTGATACATTTTACATTAATATAAATGTAAAAATGTCTTTGCAACATAGATAATAGACCATAGTATCGGTAACTCATCATCATCTTCTAAAGGCAGCGCCTTGTTGTATCAGCCATCTGTCTCTGTCTACTGCCATCCTCTTGAAATGCGAATAGGAGGAGACATCCATGAGCCGCTTCAAATCCTTGAAGTATGAAGCTCTTGGGTGACCTCTTGTGCGTTGCCCTAAGATTTTGCCTTCAAAGATGTTGCTAAGAAAGGTGTTATGTCTGATTGAGTTCCCTATTAGCTTGGCTTTCCTCTTTAAAATATGATTTATCAGCTCTCTTCTTTCTTCTACGTCCCGCAACACCTTTTCGTTGGACTTCTTTTCGACCCATGATGTCTTGGACATTTTCCTCCATGTCCACATCTCGAATGCCTCCAGGCGGTCTTTCTCATATTTTTGGATGGTCCAGGTTTCGCTACCATACAGTAAAATGCTCCAAATAAAATAACTAGGTTGACAATATAAGATTCTAGATTAACATATATTAATGCGTTGGTACATATTTTCATACGCAAGTACGTGTTATGATTTTCAATTCTTATTATTGTTTAAGTTATCATTCACAGTACGCCACTGTTCGGTTGTATAAAAAAACTCAGAGGCGTGGCCGCACTGTGCTTCTGTGACCCTGGTAAAATTTATAACTATACAATTATGTATTATTAATTGTGTACTTACTTATGATGCAATTTACATTATATCAAACGCATGTACGTTTTACAATCTAAGTTGCAACGATATTCTAATTTGAGGTTCACACTCCATACACGCACACAAGCAGGTGCGAGAAAATTTGCGGTTACATTTGAGAAAATGGTATGAATAAAAAAAAATGGATCTTTTGATTTTTTGGCAATTAGTTTTTATGAGTAACGCAAAGCAACTAAGCTACACATATAGTGTTACTTCTTGCCGCGTTCTCCCCGAAAGGATAGCATGTGGCGAGTGAACCTATTTACTTGTACAGGTGAGGGGGTCAACCATACGCCATCCACTTCAGTTGAAGTAGGGGTTTCCCAGCTCCCGTTGGGGCTGGCACTCATTCTTGTGAAGACTGCTGAGAACCTACACATTGCCGGTATTTTATTTTGGGTTTGAAATAAACACCGAAAAAGGAAATAATTTATGACACCCTCGATGGTATTCGAACCCGAGCTATCGGCATGGAATGCAAGCACTGTACCAACTGAGCTGTCGACCGGACATGAATTAGTAATAATTATTATTAATTCGTTGATATATAGGTTAGTATGAGTCTGACCGCCCATACTGTAAAAATATGGTTCACTTTGCTAATGTCACCCCTGTTTCAGGGAAGGTCGGCAAGAGTTGCAGGGCGTATCATTTGAGATTGGGCTTTTATATTGTAGGTCCACACGCGGCATTCGTTAGCGCGGACTTATGTACGTGTCTGCTTGTGGGAATGCATTTAATATGAATCTCAAATGATATACTCGTATATATCTTTGCAACTTAGATTTAGATTTATATATCTCATACTAACTTCAATAGTGAAAATATGTATTTATTTCTCATTTTAATCTGCGGATTGTCAAGCGTACAAAAAACTTGGCAGCAGCTCTCGGCACATGAAAAAATCTGAATGAACGCAAAACTTATTACTTACTTTAGTTCTTCAAGGACTCGGAAAAAACTTTGACGGATCGTTCTCAGTGCTTTGGACGTCAAAAAAAGTTCTTAACTGTGTCATAACGTTAAAGTCTAATATATGTAGGCTAAGGTATACTGAAACGTATTAAAAACTTTTGGCCCACTTTTTTTTAAAGTGGGAAACTCGTTGTTACTTTTTAAAAGAAATGGACATAGCACATAAATACATATACATACATGGGCATAGCATGTAAATGGACATAAGTAAATGGGAATAGCAAATAAATGGGTATACGGTATACTGTCCGGTCGATAGCTCAGGTGGTAGAGTGCTTGCATTCCATGCCGAAAGCTCGGGTTCGAATCAGAGGCGGCTCGTCATTAGAAATGTTGGCAGTTCATAATTTCTGCATTTACATTTTTTCTTTTATTTTCCATTTTGCTTGGAATGAAAGTTGCAAGAAATACATACATATTATAAATATTTTATTTAGGTATACACGAGAACGTACCTACACCCGTTTTGTTGCATATAACAAAGAATTACAACAATTAAATGTATTTGAAGCAATTTTTTTTTACTAAGCCACATATATAGTGTAACTTCTTGCCGCATTTTTCCCGTGACGAGTGTAACTTATTTATTTTTACAGGTAAGGGGGCAGTCCTTACGCCAACCACTTCGGTTGACGTGGAGGTTTCCCAGCTCCCGTGGGGGCTGACAGTGACGGCCGATGGGTCAGAATATTGGGTGGCAGAAATTTTCAATATAATTATGGCCTACACCTCTTCCCCCACTCCCCCCAATGTACCATACACTTCACGCTGACCGGCCTTGAAAATGTTCGCTGAAATGTTAGCACGAATATTATAATCGATGACTTACATTGTGTAAAAGAGCTTCCTTTAACGGGGATGATCGCCGTCGGTAAATCCAAATTAATTCACTTCATAACAACACAGCAAAACATAGCACTTAAAAACACTTCACATAAAACCTTTTCCTTCACACCAACACCATTTAATAATTAATCTACCTCACAGCTTTTACATGAATATTTGTTTATTTTATCTACCTCACAAATGAGTGTTAATTATAAATTTACATAAGAAATTCAATATCGTCACTTAAAATACGAAAATATATTAAAGGGACTAAGGTCTGCCTCCGGAGAAAAATCCAACTTAACTGAATTTAAATTAAATTAAGATTATGGAGCAGGAGGAGGAAAGATCTGTGACATCATCTTGTACTTACATTCTTAAAAATAACAAGAATGTATTGTTCTGCAAGATTAGCAAGTTCAGAGATTTGCAACCTTTGACAAAACTAATCATCCATACTTTAAAGTATGGATGATTAGTTTAAAGAGATATTTTAAAGTACGTTATAGTGGAGAATATGAGTGATGGTACAAAAGAGTACAATTGGGCGTATAGCTGGGCAAAGAGTTTAGTTGAGCATCTACAAATAATGGACGATTCACGACTGATAAAAATAGTGCACAAAGATGATCCCCAAGGAAAGCGTGGAAGAGCAAGACTGACAAATTAATAAATTGATTAAATAAGCAACATTTCAAATTATTGAAATCTGCAGACTGAAAAAAATAAGAGAACTCACGAAGAAAGTACGGAATGCTGAGAATATAAAAATAAATATGCAATCACAGAACAGAGTAAAGACGCTGACTGACGCTGACCGCCACTAGCGTAGAGATGGTTGGTTTCATATCAGTTAAAACACAGTTTATCCATTTGTATTATTTTGCTTAAAATGCTCGAAAAAACACTTGTTGACCACGACTGAATATTTTTCACTAGGAATGGAATCCTCAAGCAAATAATAAAAACGTCGATAAATTAAAAAGTAATGAGTTTTTGTCGGGCTTAACTTGATCTTAAAATAAACAATTTGTATCCTGGCTAACAATAAAGCATTGTATTTGAATTATATTTTAAGTATAGAGCTTTATGGTAAAACACAAACATACTTTATGCGAAGATTTTTATTGATACTAAAGCAGCATCTGTTGTGAGCGTTTCAGTTTTCATTATTTTTTTTGTAAACGCAATAGTTAAGTGTCAGGAAATACTTTATAGTTTTGTTTTAAATGACGAATATTGAAGTCTTTTAAACAAAGAGTTGGATATGCTCTGAACATAAGAGTTCCTTTGGTAGAATAAAAAAAAAAGTTTTGTCACAATTCTTCTCCGTTCATGTCATGTCACTTACCTAGGAAAAGCGTGCAGTGCCGGAGCTGCTATCTAAAAATGTACAGGCACCTCCGTATTCACCGTTTGAGCTGTTTTTTCAATAAATGTATGGACTTCATAGAAGGAAGTATGGGGCATTGCCACATATGCACGCGATAATATTATACATTTAAATACCTAGCAACTCGTAGTCTTTACATGTTCGTAGAGCTGTATAATATGTAAAATAATGATAAATGTAAAATAGGACTTGACACAGAGGATATTTTATGGGGAACAAAATTGTAAGTGATGGGTCGTGGCATTCTTACAGGAGGTGCAATGCACCGATGCACCTTAGCTGGAGCCGCCACTGGTTCGAATCCCACCGAGGGTGTCAGAAATGATTTCCCGTTTCGGTGTTTATTTCAAACCCCAAAATAAAATACCGGCAAGGTTTACTCAGCCTTCACAAGAAATGAGTACCAGCACTCTCGGGAGCTGGGAAACCTCCACTTCAACTGAAGTGGTTGGCGTAAGGCCGGCCCCCTTACCTGTAAAAATAAATAGGCTCAACTCGCCACATGCGACCCCTTCGGGGATAACGCGGCAAGACGTTACACTATATGTGTAGCTTAGTTGCGTTTTTTTTTTTTTTTACGTAACTTGAAATAGCAAATAAATGGAATGGACATAAGTAAATGGGCATAGCAAATAAATGGGTATACGTAACTTGACATAGCAAATAAATGGAATGGACATAAGTAAATGGGCATAGCAAATAAATGGGTATACGTAACTTGACATAGCAAATAAATGGAATGGGCATAAGTAAATGGGAATAGCAAATAAATGGGTATACGTAACTTGACATAGCAAATAAATGGAATGGACATAAGTAAATGGGCATAGCAAATAAATGGGTATACGTAACTTGACATAGCAAATAAATGGAATGGACATAAGTAAATGGGCATAGCAAATAAATGGGTATACGTAACTTGACATAGCAAATAAATGGAATGGACATAAGTAAATGGGCATAGCAAATAAATGGGTATACGTAACTTGACATAGCAAATAAATGGAATGGGCATAAGTAAATGGGAATAGCAAATAAATGGGTATACGTAACTTGACATAGCAAATAAATGGAATGGACATAAGTAAATGGGCATAGCAAATAAATGGACATAAATAAATAGACATAGCAAATAAATGGATATACGTAAATAGACATAGCAAATAAATGGATATACTGAATGGGCATAGCAAACAAATGGACATAAGTAAATGGGCATAGCAAATAAATGGATATACGTAAATAGACATAGCAAATAAATGGACATAAGTAAATGGGCATAGCAAATAAATGGAGATACGTAAATAGACATAGCAAATAAATGGACATAAGTAAATGGACATAGCAAATAAATGAGCATAAGTCAAAAGACTGACAGCAGTAAATCGGTATAGCTAATAAATTGGCATTAATAGTTGAGCATATTAATAAACACAAGTTAATTGACATATATATTCTAAGTCGCAAATATATATTGATATTCAAGACTTCTTTCTAATGCACGCCCACAGGCAGACACGTCTAATTTCGCGCTCACAAATGCAGCATGTACATTGTACACTTACAAATAAAAATCCAAATCTCACATTAACATACACCCGCAAAATAATTTGCCGCCCTTCCCTGAAAAAGGGGTGACTTTGAAAAAGTGAACCATTTTTAGGGTGATCGCCCATAATGTAGCAGAAATGATATGAAAGAAATGACCGTACTAATTTTCACATTTTTATTTTTTTTATTTTTTAATCCTTAAAATTACTTCAAGTATCAATTAATTTATTCGAACGTAGCATTGAAAATGTAAGAAATTAATTTGTCGTCTAGCCCCCCGAAGAGGCAGATTTGGGGAAACCAATTTTCCATGTTGAAACGATTTAATTGTTTGGAATAATCTCCTCTAGAGGATCGTCTGCCTATATTGGAGACAGACATTTAATCCCAATTCCCAGACCGGCTTAGCGAAATAACAAGGAGGAGCTCGACTCACTTACAAATAGGGTAATTTCACATTTTTTTATTTCATAAAATGATACACTATATTGCAAAAAAATGCATCTGCGTTTTTAAAAAAATAATATCTGTCTTAGTTTTAAAAATTATAGCCCTTTAAATTTCGCGCATTTTCAATATTCGGTGAACAGGTCATTTTTTTATTTAGGCGGATGTGACGTCGATGGATATTCGGATCTTTTGAGTGTACCGTTAGGCCCTGGAAGACTGTTGGATCCATCTACGCCATTTTGACATCACAGCGTGGCTAGCCGGCCGCGCTGCGTTTTGGCGGGACTCAAATGCTCGGCATTTTATTTTTTTAAATTATAAATTATATCTTTATTTTAACTACTTAAAAAATATATGGTTGTGATCCTTGAAATGTACTCTACACAAACATAGTATTTTAAACCGTTTTCCCCACCACTGCAATTACCATATTACGACTTGTCTAGTACATCGTATAATTACCTGCTTCTTATGGACAAAAATGGTTATAGATTCTACAATATTTAGAATCTGTTTTGTACATGGTCCCCTGGCTTTAAGTACTCCAGCCTCATGTATATCTGCAGCCTGGGGTGGAAGTCGCGACGACCGTCGATAGTTCTTACTGTATCTATTTGAAGATAGGGTGGAATATAATATAGCGGTGCCTGAACAGCTGATCTTTGTTTCATATAAAACGGATCAGCTCTTGATACGCCGCCATGTTTTATTTCGTCACATCATCAAGTAGATACGATAAGACCTATCGATGGTCGTCGAGACTTCCACTTATGGACTGCAGTTTTAACGGGCGTCGTTAGAAGTTTGACTCCACCAAACCACGTTTTACAGTATGGATGGTCATAATAAGTACTAATAATTGAATACGATACAAAAAGGGAAACAGCAATTTAGCAAAGCTATTTTGTTACATTTAATTATTTCGCAACGTCTCGTAAAAAGGCCTATTAAATCGTCTGCGAGGTCATTCTGAATAATGCCTCAACTGAGCCTTGGATAATCCCACCCTAGTCCACCCCCGTGTATACAACTCAACAAACCAAACCGTAGCATTTCATGGAAAATGTACGTAAATCAAAACGTTCACTAGAGGCGTTGTACATATTGTAGTTGCAGCGCTATGTTTGGGTGTAAACGTAAAGTTCTGTAATTGGTGTAGCGGATTCTGTTACCCTGAATATTCTGGAGACTGGGGATTAACGACTGGAAAAACAGGCAACCCTTTTTTTCAACCATCCCCCTCGTAATGATCGGCATTCTTTAAATCAATTACGGTTATTTATTCTGTAAATATATTTTCAAAATTGTATTACATTCGACTTTATTTACTTACTTTCTCCAGCTCACAACCCTTGAAGGCTCAGGGCTTTCGACACTACACTCCTCCAGGACTTTGGAGATAGATCTTGTGCCGCTTCTCTCCATGGTCCCCTTACTTTTAGAACTTTGGCGTCGGCTTCGACATTGTCTGCCCACCTTATTCTGGGACGTCCAAGTTGTCTTACACCGGAGGGGGCACTATCCTGACATCCCTGATTATCCTGGAGTCCTCTGCACGTGCTACATGTCCGGCCCAACATTGCGAAAACCCACCTCATACCTATTCCGTTTATACACTTCCATCCGGGGAAGCGTATTACAGAACGCTCATGCAATGCTATAATTTTTTTTGTGGCGTAAGGCCTTGCCGATGGCCGTGACCCGACCCAGCAGTGATTCTAGATTAACCTGTTCGTCCACTAGAGAAAACAGCAAAAACCCGAAGTTACTGACTCGGTGCAATGTCATCGAAATGCACTTCTTACTACTTCGTGCTAATCACAAAAGATGTGCTGATGGCGTCCTCAATCTACTGAGAGGAGATCCAGTCCGGGGTCCACGTAGGAGGCGCAAGAGCGCCTGGAGGCTCGCTAGTTATCCCTTGTGGACACGACGTCGGGTTGTCCGGCCCACTGAAATCTTCTTAATATCATGACCGATACGATGATTGAGTCTAATAGTACATGATTGTTTTTCTCTTGCAGACCTACGCTGGCGCCAACCGCAGCACCCCGGGCACGTCCACCTCGGGCACGCTGGCCCTGCAGCGCGCGCAGGCCCGCGCAGCATACGCCGCCAGCAGCCCCAGGGGACCAGCGGCTCCCGTGCCCAGGTTCCACTTCCCCAAGGGCAGGCCGCCCCCGCAGGCGGGCATAGACCAGGCCATGCTCAGGGTGCAGTCCGCCTTCGCCACCTTCCCCAACAGCCAGGTGAGGCCGCACATCCTAGTGTCCCAGCAGCAGGTTCTACTTTCCAAATTTATAGGAGAGCATGATAAATGAAGACAAAGCAGGAGCATGCACAACATGTCAAGCGTGACTAAGCATCCATATAGATTTTTCCGGTTTTTGGGAGACCAGATAGAATTAGTACCGCCGTTTAGCATTTTCATAGATTTCCTATTTTTCATAATTCCTTGACTTATAGGTTGGGATGAGGCTGACCACCCATACTGTAAAAAATGGTTCACTTTGCCAATGTCACCCCTGTTTTAGGGAATGTCGGCAAGAGTTGCAAGGCTTATGTTCATTTGAGGTTTGGATTTTATTTGTAAGTACACAATCAGCATTTGTAAGCGCGAACTACACGTGTTTGTTTGTGGGAATACATCTGAGAGCTTTGAATGAATATACCATTGCAACTTAGATTATAGATAGATGCGGCAGGCCCATTGAAAAGTCTGGTTGAATATTTCCAAATGAAAATATCGTATTTCCACAAAAGCATATCTGAAAACTCACCGTCCGCATACTTTACAATGGATTAAAATAAAAAACTTATTTGTTACATTCACATGAGCTTTTATTATTTTTTAAACACTACCGGTTTCGGGAGAAGCAATACCTCCCATCTTCAGGTGTAAATATAAACTAACATACAAATACAATACATTATGACGTGAGGATTTGAATTACTGAGGGGGAGGGGGGGGGAGTGTTATGTGGGCGGGGTGTAGTAGGAAACATAGAAAGTAGGGGAGAAGTGTTAGGAAATATAATACTATTTAAGAGGTTATTTACTGAATTAATATTTTTTTGGATTTCTAGGTTTTCAAAATTATTCATGATTTTACCTTTGTAGGGAATGGAGTGAAGGAGTTTTAGTGTGTGGGTATGAAAGGAATGGTTAGATTCTATTATATGGTTGGCGAATTCAGATTGCTTCTCCCGAAACCGGTAGTGTTTAAAAAATAATAAAAGCTCATGTGAATTGTAACAAATAAGTTTTTTATTTTAATCTATTAAAATGAACTTTCACGAAGTAACTGCCAAAAACCTAGATAATATACTTTACAATGTGTCACGACAAATCAGTCAAAGATAAGTCGTCCATAGACAACTCGTCCATGGACAAATTTTTCCCACGAATTTTCGGTCAACGACATTTCGGTCCCATACAGCTCGGCCACAGATATCTCGTCCACAGACACATCAGTCGCGTCAAACAATTTTGTCACATGACAATTTGCCCACACGAATTTTCGGTCACGTACAATACAGGCCCGCCGACAGCTCCATTACAGAAAACTTGCCTTGCAAAAACCTTTGTCATTACTGTAGTTTAAATTACTTTTCGTTGCCTGTGATGGAGCTGTGTGTGAGTCATATTTTGTTTGTGACAAAAAAGTCATGTGGACAATTGTCGTGTGACTGAATTGTCCGTGACCTATGTGTCTGCGGACTAGTTATCTGTGACCGATGTGTCTGTGGACAGATTTTCGTTGAATGAGAAGTCGTGTGAAATAACTGTCTGTGGGCGAGTTGTCTGTGACCGATTTGTCGTGGAACGGCTTATAATATCTCACGCTGAATTTCCCCGAGAAATAGAGGTCGGACGTGCGGCTGGCGGAATGAATGATAAAACTCTGTACACTTTTCAGGTTATGCGAGCCGGCGGGCACCGAATCCAACGTCTACTTACATTCTGTACTAAAGTAGGCGACCCCCTATACTCGTGATCCATGAAAATTCGTTTTGATTTTCGTACAAAAATAAAATTTGAACATTGAATAATTACTCTCAGTTGTCAGTTTGCTTCACACCATAATCCAATTTCAACGGTCGCAATCCCGTCAATTTGCACGCAAAACCTAGTTGTTATATTATAATTATTACAGGATAATTTATTTTATAGTACACATTATAAGAGAGCACCGTTTTTGTGTGTGTCACACCTCAAGGGCCCTCTACAATCACGGATAAGACGTACTGAAAAGATAAGTGTTCAGTGCTCCCCGAAATACACCCATACACTCAGACACATGTACATAGTTATAAATAATAATAATAATAATAACAGGCTGATTTATTTTAAATTACACATGATAAGAGAGCGCCGTTTTTGTGTGTGTCACACCTCAAGGGCCCTCTCCGATCATGGATAAGACTTTCTAAACAAGTGTGCCTTGAGTGCTCCTCGAAATACACCCACAGATTTGGAGTTCTTCACTCCGGGTGGCAGTCTGTTCCACTCCACCGGCCCCGCAACACGGAAAGCGCGGTCTCCGAAGTTTGTACGAATCTGACGGCGCGGCTGAACCAAATTGACTACTCCATCACCCGCAGATCTGAGTGTCTGCCTCCTAACACCCATTTCAACAGGTGAAATCATATCAGCCAGATAAGGTGGGGCCAAGCCATTGATGGCTTTATATACCATTAAACAAACACGGAAGACCACCCTCTCCGGGAAACGAAGCCAATGAAGTTTTTTTAACAGCGGGGTGATGTGAGCGAATTTGGGAATCCCGAATATGAGTCTTGCTGCCGAATTCAACACAGATTGAAAGCGATTAAACTGTTTCTTCGGCTGACCACTATAAAGCGTCGAGCAATAGTCAATCCGAGACATCACAAACGCACTCACCAGGGTCTTAACCGCATCTGACGGCAGACATTTTCTTATTGCCTTTATTTGGCGAAGCGAAAAAAAAGAAGAAGCTATTGTGGCATCTATTTGCCTATCCAGTGTCTATAAACATGGATTAACTCATGTGACCTGTAGAAAACGCCAATTCTCAAGCAAGACCCAGTTACTGTTATGCTGGATGGACCATTTGTGACCGGTCTTTGGTAAAGGCAATGAATTTACAACACAGTTTTGAAAATATAAATGGTATTTTTGTGTGCTCCGCCGGGATTCGAACCTTCCATTTACGAGTCCAAACCGTTACCACTAGACTATAGACCAGCCTGATGAAAATAAAGGACGAAAACTGAAGCCCCGTGTATTTCAGATTTCATATAATACATCATCTGTTGGCAGTGAATTCTGGATACCGCACTATCCGGTTTATCCGTCGTTTTCTATAAAAAATATTACCTTCATCTTTGTTAAAATATATTGGCAGCTTTGATTATAGATAGATTAGTATCTTTGAATAACGCTTCGGTATCCGAGCAACTTTCCACCACGATGTAATTTAACAGCGAATCCTGAATCCTCCCCGAGTTCAGATTTCTATGTACCGAATACGGCATCTGTTGGCCATGAATTCTGCCTACCGCATTATCCAGTTTTTTCTCCCGTTTTCTATACAACCTTCCAGATCCCACGTTGTTTATATACTTTGATATCCATAAATTTTACTGTACTTATCCAATGAAATACGGCTTTCTTCGACTCAAAAAAATAAAATAAACTACATTGGAAATATAATAAATTATATTGGAAATAGTTCACTGGTTAGATAATCTCGACTACTCGCAAAATGTTCACCGTATTTTCTTTTCATCTTTGACTGAAAAATAAAACACGTATTTGAATGATTTTCTAGACTTTTATGTCTCTCTATTGTTCCTTGACTTATAGGTTGGTATGCGGCTGACCACCCATACTGTAAAAAATGGTTCACTTTGCCAATGTCAGCCCTGTTACAGGGAAGGACGGCATGAGTTGAAGGGCTTATGTTCATTTGAGATTGGGTTTTTATATTGTAGGTCCACATGCGGCATGTGTTAGCGCGATGTCTGCTTGTGGGAATGCATTTAATTTGAATCTTAAATTGTTTTAGTTTACAATTTTGAAGGAATTCAAAAACACTGTTTATTTTTACACAAATATATTTAAAAAGATTACAATCTTTAGAATAAGTTACAAACGCGTTTTCGACCTAGTAGGTCATCATCAGGTATGAATCTTAAATGATAATATATCTTTGCAGATTAGATTAGATTAGATTGTTACGAATATGCAGGGTATTGGTATTTGTGTTTGGTGTGTCTGTGTTGGTTTGATAATAAATCTATGAAATCTCTAGAAGTGAGTAGAAACTTAGGTAGGTAAGGTGCCTAATGATAATTTGTATTTTTTTTTTTGAGATTAATGAAGCGTTGAATTTACAAAAATACTAAACCTGGCCCTCCACAATTGTATGTTTGACACCCCTGTGCTAGGAAGACGAATGATAGAGTAATACCAATATATTGTAATGTAAATAGTAGATTGATATAGGTGTACACCGTAGGTAGCAATAGACCTAAGAAATCTAGAAATTAAATGATTCTTTTGTTGTCTCGAACTTGTTAGAATATGCGGGAATGTGCTGGCAAAATTAGTCACTGGAAAGTACTGTCTGTGAAATATATAAGGCGGAGAATTGAGTGTGCTAAGCCAGTGCGATAGTTGGTTTTGATTGGAAGAGTGTAAGCGATACTAAACTGTGAAAAATAAATTTGTGTTGCCAAAGGAGTTAAAAATAAATATAAATTTGTAGAAATAAATTAAATGTAAATAAAGATCCTGAAAGAAGACAGGTGTGTTTTAATTTATAGACTTTTCGAACCTAAAAAACAACTAAAAGATAACAATATTGTTCTGATTTTTTTATATAAAAAATATATTTCTATTACATCCTTTTGTCAGCATTACAACTACATATATGGTCTCGAACTGTCATGCTGTATTCAATAAATAAATGTCTTTGCAGCTTAGATTATAGATTGTCATGTATTTGCCAGCTCCTACTTTCTCCACACACGAGCCCCACATCGTGTCCCGTCCAGTCCGCATGCTAATGTGACGCTACTACAGTTAGGATAGTTTTATTGCCGTTCAGACACAAATGCACGAATTCAAATTCACGCCGCGCCCCGAAATGGGCATAACAGAGGTGGCGGTGTGCCTAGGCCATAGAGTTATTAATACGTCAATGGCCTAGGCTCTGGAAAAGTGGTGACACTTTTTAAGAATAAAGATTATTCTCGAAACGTGTCTTAAACTTTACTAGAGCATCCGACCAATCACTCATGCAATCTCGAACAATACAAATCGATATCAAATACAAATTACATACGTACCTAAGATCTATTTATTTCTAGAGAGATTTCACAGACTTTCCTATCAACTCACACAGTCAAACATAACACACACCTACATATTCGTAACAATGACCGGTCCGCAGTCCAGGTGGTAACACTTCGGACTCGTAACTGGAAGGTCGTGGGTTCGAATCCCGGCGGAGCACAAAAAAATACCATTTATATTTTCAAATTTGCTCTTCGCTGGGTTGAAAAATTCATAAACCTTTACCAAAGACCGGTCATCAAAAGGTCAATCCAGCCTTACAACTGGGTCTTGCTTGGGAATTGGCGCTTTCTACAGCGACGACCAAGCTCGCAGAGGGCTCTTGAGGTGTGATACACACAAAAACAGCGCTCACCAAATTAATCAGCCTAATTTTATTTTTTTAATATTATAAGCCTTCAGTGTAAATGTGATAGGCAACAGCCACAGCCGGTCCTGGTGCGATGTGCGCTGAATTAACAGTGCCTCCTTTTCACACAATGCTCTTTCAATTACTTGTAATACCGCTTGTCATTCCACAGATGACATTTACAACATATGCCTCAAGTGACGTATGTCTCGGTTAGCGTACCTCTCAGCTTTGGTCCGTAAGCAAATTCTACACTAGAACAGTAACCAGCTTTTTGTAGCCTAATAGAAAATAAGGAATTCTAGAAAATAATCCTCCAATTCATTGGGTTCATCGTACATAAAGTCACATATATATATTTTTTTTTTTAAGAAAGCCTATGCGGGAGACTCCCTAGATTCGAGAGACTCTAAGGGTCTATGACACTTGTAATAGTGCCGCAGAGGTGTTGGTGATGTGGCAGTTGTCCATGTCCGGTTGCAGGGCCGTTAGCTGCGCAGTGCTGTGGTGTGTGTGGCATTGCTTTGTTTTGAGACACTGAGAGGAAATGGCGATTGATATTGGATTTGAAAAGGGCAAGGTTAAATTGGGATGGAAACACAGATACCGGTAACTCATTCCATAAGCGGGCAGTTTGGCAAAGGAATGAGTCGTGAAAACACCAAGTTCTCATAGTTTTGATATCGACTGCAAATGGTTGAATGTGAGCCGTTCTACGAGTTGCCCTTGTTGTGACGAGAGGAGGGGGTATAAGTGAGGATATTTCATCAGAGCAGACGCCATTGTAGTACCTACAGAAGAGACTGATAATTCCAACTTTCCTTCTGTGCTCAAGAGGGTGTAGGGTTGAGATTTGCTTTAAATTGGAGAACGACAGACAAATCTTCAACTTGATGAATCAAGCAAATAAAAAGAGATTGATTCATCCGTATATCTTACAATAACGACACAGTTTTGGTCTAGAAAAATATTGAAGACTATAATAGTAGTCATCTGTAGGGGATCTTCCGTTCCTTCTCATCCTCTCCATGGGTGGAAATCTCGATGACCGTCGATAGATCTTACCGTATCTATTTGGAGATAGGAGATAGGAGACGAAGCAAAACATGGTGGCGTATCAACAGCTGATCCATTTTGTATGGAACAGAGATCAGCTGTCCAGGCACCGCCATGTTTTATTCCGCTCTATCTTCAAATAGGTAAGGTAGTATCTACCGACGGCCTTCCAGACTTCCACCCCAGGCTACCTATTGCAACCAGTCGTTCTAGGGTATCCTTATTGCCACAAGCAACGTGCCCAAAAAACTCCAAAGAACACGATAGAGAAAAATGAACCTACATAAATCTACACTCCTAGACAAAATAAATCAGATGGGGGGCTAAAATTCTCAGGAAAGACACATACGATCTATTAGAAATGACTCGATGAAGTACCTATGGCTTGAACATCGACAAAGTCAAAGATCGGAACTTTATAAATAAATGCTTTAGATTTGGTATGTTATTTCTCATCTCGAACACTGAGGTATTAGAGTTCACATTCCGAATGTGTATGATCGGCTCACGGCAACCTGTCGCGATCCTTCTCACATACAAATATTTCACTAGTGCAGCTGCCAAGAGGTCTTTTACCTTTACAGACGTGATGACAATTGACACCAATACTCAACATGTGCACCTCCATCATCTATAATCTAAGTTGCAAGTATATATTGATTTAAAGCTCTCAGATGTATGCCCACAAACAAACACGTGTAGTTCGCGCTTACAAATGCTGATTGTGTACTTACAAATAAAATCCAAACTCAAATGAACATAAGCCCTGCAACTCTTGCCGACATTCCCTGAAACAGGGGTGACATTGGCAAAGTGAACCATTTTTTACAGTATGGGTGGTCAGCCTCGTACCAACCGATAAATCAAGGAATACGAGTAATAAATAACATTTAAGTTTACAAAAAAAACAACAAAACCTTAAAAATAAATCTATACAAAAAAAGTCAAAAATTTCTTATGCAGAAAATTTAGCAAACTAATAAACCAACATTACAAATCAGCATTGCAGATTAGCCGCCACTTCTTCCTGTCCTTGCATACTTCTTTCATTTCATCCAGAGTCATAACCTTTTTCATACAAGCTCTCCTTTTATTATGACTCTGGATATCCCATTCACTCGCTATTTCGAAAATTTGGTCCATCCATACCTTTCTCGGTCTTCCTCTTCCACGACATCCATCTATTCTAGCAACATATACTTTCTTCGTCAATCTTTCATCACTCATTCTCTCCATGTGCCCGAACCATCTTAACATACTTCTTTTAATCTTCACTTTCACACTTTCCCTTACACCACATTATTATCATTATCATCAATGATCATTATTTACATTGAACAGGAGTTGCAGGCTTACACGGCAGGCTTTTGATGCTGGAGAGTTGCTTTCCAGGATCTGTTGCCGTGGCCTTTTGGAGTTAGAGCTTCCGGACGTTCCAGCTCCCACAGACCACGGCAACAGGTCCTGGAAAGCGATTCTCCTTTACATTGAACTCGTCTTTTAATCCTAGTATAAAATGTCGAGTAATGGTCGGTGGTATGGCCGAGCGGGCCAAGTGGGTTGATCTTTCTAGCGTGTTTGGAATAGAACAACGTTGGTTCGATCCTCGCATTTAACCATAACTTTGACCATATGTTATTGGGTAATTATTTATTAATAATTCATTATAATAAACAATAATGAATTATTAATTGATGATTAAAATACCTGTTTCTGGCCAGGCAGAATAGGTTGGCGAATTGCATTTCTCTTCACAAATATATTTTTTTTCAATTAAAAAAAAATGTTTTCGAACTCCTTCGGGTTTATTATTTTGCAATGATAGGATCGATATTTACTAAGTGCAGGTAATAAACCTACACTTACTTTGAAAAGTACACCCAATAAAATGTTTTATCCAAAATTTTACACAGGTGAATCAGTACTTATTCAGTTTCACCTTTAAGGTGGTGAAATATAAATATATCTTTGTTGATTATGTAGACACACTTTATCAGTCTTTCATTCTTTCCACATGTCTGAACCATCTTCGTTTGTCGTCAAGGAAACGATAGCGTCAGTCGTATTGTCATACCATCATCATCATCATCACATGTCCCGCCACATCCCGTCAGATATTGTGTCATTTGTATACTCCACCAATTATTGTCAAATTGACAGGCCGACCAATGCATGCTAGGTACCTATACCTACAGATCGTGGTATTCCTAAAGGCCATACTAGGGATGGGCGAAATATATCGATATGTCAAACGTAACGATATATATATTTTTAAATCATATGTATTTATAAAATCATTAATAGTATTTTCGACTCACCTTATCTTTTACAATGTATCAAATTAAATGTTCCAACGCGAAGATTTAGAATAAATGAATTGCTCTCTCTCAACTTTCACACTTTAAATTTAGGATACTATTCTCCTATTAACAGAATGTGTCGTCTTTTAAATTCTTCCTCTCATCTAGATTTATGCGGCATGAGCCTATCTGAATTCCGTAGAGCTTTGTTTTGCTGAGGAAAGTATAAGTATTTATATTTTGTCTATGCTATTATGAAATATTAATTCTTGTATTATATTATTTTCTTTGTCATTTTCTGTAATTACTTTTTCATATAATTATGTAATTGGACTATTATGTCCGTAAGTAAAATAAAAAAAAAAAAAAAAAAAAAAAAAAAAAAATCTTTATTTTCCTCGATATTAAAAAATATCGATATATTGATATTTGACTTTTTAAAGTTTGTGTATTCACACAGTGAAAATTCATTTTTATAAATAATTATACAAAATTATAAAAAACACAGAGTTTTATTTTCACAAATTGAGTATTTATTTCCACCTCAAGTACTTTCGACTTATTTACGTCATTATCAAGAGGATACTAAATTACAAAAATTGACAAGACAAACACCATAGAGAAATAAAATAAAAATAATGATTTAGGTACGACAAATAGGTACAATAAGGAAATGACACATAATATAATTACAATATTATATAATGATATAACAAATTGATAAAACAACAAACCATAGAGAAATCTAAATAAAAATAATAATTTATGAGAAATAGGTACAATAATGAGATGACACATATTATAATTACAATATTAAAAAATTGACAAAACAAAAACCGTAGAGAAATCAAATTAATAAGTCACGATAAAGAAGCACAATTAGTTAATAACAAAGGTGAGGCAGCAGGAATTTGGACATTGACCAAATTGTATTGTATCCAAATTCCTGCTGCCTCACCTTTGTTATTAACTAATTGTGCTTCTTTATCGTGACTTATTAATTTGATTTCTCTACGGTTTTTGTTTTGTCAATTTTTTAATATTGTAATTATAATATGTGTCATCTCATTATTGTACCTATTTCTCATAAATTATTATTTTTATTTAGATTTCTCTATGGTTTGTTGTTTTATCAATTTGTTATATCATTATATAATATTGTAATTATATTATGTGTCATTTCCTTATTGTACCTATTTGTCGTACCTAAATCATTATTTTTATTTTATTTCTCTATGGTGTTTGTCTTGTCAATTTTTGTAATTTAGTATCCTCTTGATAATGACGTAAATAAGTCGAAAGTACTTGAGGTGGAAATAAATACTCAATTTGTGAAAATAAAACTCTGTGTTTTTTATAATTTTGTATAATTATTTATAAATATATTGATATTTGTTTTGAAGTATCAAAAACGATATTTTTTTTGCAAATGTGTTTTTGCTCCCCTCGCTTTATAATAATAATAATAATATACGTTTATTCCAGCTTGGTCATGTGGAGGGTGCAATACATGACCAGCCATAAAAAAATAATACATCAATAGAAAAAGTACATAGAAAATTACAAAAATGCAGAAACATGAAAATATGTGATGAAATATATGTATGAGAAAAAAGAGCAAACAAAATATATAGTTAAACAGTGAAAGAAAAGAGAAATACATGGTCATTGTACATTAGAATATCAGGAACATATTAAACAGGGAAAAAAGGCTACGTAAGCTTCAAGTTCCTTGCCCAATGACGCCATATGCCCAACTCCCATTTCAGGCCTCTGATTGCTACGATCAGAGAGTTTTTGCTGGATTCAATTCTATCTCTGAACCCAGCCATTCGGGTTCGCAGCAACCCATTCCAGGAGGGTAGTTGAGCCGCCACAAACATCCCACTCGCACTACAGCTCTTCCGCAGTCGTAACAATGCTCTGTAGCCCATGTTGTAGCAGACTCTCATCTCGTTCATGCTTTGTGCTTTATAGTCACACCACAACTCGCTGGTGTATTGTTGCGTACATAGAACGAGGAAGAGCCTGTTTTTAACGATAATAAATTTATAGGTGGTTTTGTTTTGAAGCAAATATGATTACGTTGCAAATCGCATGCCCCCCCTTACTTTATTATCTAAGCACCACTGGAACTGGCGATGTCATCCAAACAAAGCCGTTTGAAAGTGACAGTTCTTTTGGAGGTTATAAATCTTTGTTGTTATATTGGTTGCTAAGGATCGTAGTCCCATACGAGAACGGCTTTTACTCGCCGAATAAAAAAGTTATTAATTCAAATTTATGCTGAATCCATTGGCTTCTGCACTTCATTATACGCGGAAGAATATCGGATTGACGGGATCTAAGTTGATGGAGAACGTCTTGGTTGAAGAACCTGAGGCAGTAGTCTGGCACAAGCACAAAATCTGTCTGTACGATCCCCTTACCCGAATACTTCTGTCAAAATATGCACCGTTACGTTGCCGAAAACTAACGGGAAATGTGAATCTTACCTACCAGAAAGATTTTGTAAAAATGTGCGCTTTAGTCGACAGCTTCTATGAAAATGTGCGCCTTCGTCGAGAGCTTCTACGAAAATGTGCGCCTTAGTCGAAAGCTTATGTCAAAATGTGCGCCGTAGTCGAAAGCTTCTGTGAAATTGTGCGCCTTTGTTGAAGGCTTCTGTAAAAATGTGCGCCTTAGTCGAAAGCTTCTGTGAAAATGTACGCCTTTGTCGAAAACTTCTGCAAAATGTGCGCCTTAGTCAAAAGATTGTGTCAATGAGCGCCTTGGTCGAAAACTTCTGTGAAAATGCGCGCCTTAGTCGAAAATTTCTGTGAAAATGTGCTCCGTAGTTGGAGATTTCTATAAAAATGTGCAAGTAGCGAACATCTAATTGGTTAAACCAATCAGGATTAACGGCTTCGATAAATAGGAAATAAATAAAACAAAAAGTTGCGTGGTTGACAGCCCTGAAACCTACTCACTTCATTGAACAAACTTATTCCGAACGGTCTGTCTTTCCAACTGAGCTATCGATTTAACTAAAACAGAACTAAGAATTAAAAAAAATATACTTCAATGTTTACTAATTCGATGAATGTCAAAGCGCAAATAAGCCACAGTTTTAAAATAAAAATTTGGGTGATTTATTTAGTGAGCACTGGGTTTGTGTGAATCATACCTCAAGAGCCCTTTGCGAGCTTGGCCGTTTATAGAAAGTGAATGGTACAGCAATCAGCTATTTGAGCGACGCCATGTTGTAGTGCTTTCGACCTTCAAATAGATACGACAAGATCTACCGACATCGTCGAGTCTAAAGATTAAGAACACAAATTTAAAGACAAATACTCTACTAAAGACCTAAGCTCACCTGCTCACCTTCAAAGCACTGCGTGGGAGTGCTCCGGGGTACTTGATGGAGCTGGTGTCTCCAGCAACTACAACCTCACGCGGACTAATACTGAGGTCAGCTGCGTCAAGAAGCAGCTGCCTGGGCATCCCTGCAAGAAGGCCCCGCACTGTTTTTGAAGACAGGGCATTCAAGGCGGCAGCTCCAATGACTTGAAACGCTATTCCCGCCTCATTGAGGGAACTGGATATGGAGAGACCATTTAAAAGAGGTCTCAAGGCTCACCTCTTCGTCCAATCATACGGACAAGCGCCTTTGTAGTGACACACTGGCATCAAAGGCGCTATACAAATTTTGTCTTATCTATCTATCTAAGTAAAAACTTAATAAATGAAGAGTAATGGTTACTTAAATTATAATGTTACTGTTACTGTATCCTGCCGCCGTTTCACTAGGGGTGACCGGTACCTCCGCAGATGCGTCTCCACTTTTTCAGTCCGTGCATATCTCTTTCATCTCTTCAACATTCATCACTTCATGCATACTCTTCTCTTATTCTCACTTTGCAGGTTCCATTCTTTCGCAATCTCAGTTCTCACCTATTTGGTTTATCCATTCTTTCTTCTGTCTTACCCTTCCACGCTTTCCTCTGACATTTCCTCTGTAACTTTTTCCTTAGTCGTTCAACATTCATTCTTTCAAGATGTCCGAACCATCTCATCGTGTTTTTTTGTGAGAGTATTAAATTAGGATAGGAGCTCACAATACGTCTGTGTCATCCATCCCATTGTCCATGTGTGTACACAGTCGTTTTTTTGTGGGATTATTCAACCCACACACCTTTCTAATGCCACACACACACATACAGCTACATGCATTGTATCCCAACACATGGTATGTATTTGGAGGTATTATATGACTGTCCATTAATTGACCTTTATTGGATTATAGCATGGTCATTCCATTGTGCCTAATTGGTACAGTACTTTGGCATTTACTATTCCTACAGTATTTGTACTCTGGATGTGCTAATACGAAAATCCTTTTAAAAAGTTAGGTTTAGATAGGAATTAGGTTCATCCTCAGTCGTCCTGCAGAGAGGGTGTCACCTGAAGACGAGATTTTTTTTTTCTTTGATTTTCTGATTTTTGTTCCGCGACAGGGATCTCGTCAAATAGTTCCTTATCGCCCTGTAGCTTCCAACACTGTTGCAGAGTACAACAGCTGCATTAATCGCATACAACGTATTGGTAACCAATATGCGTTGGACTTTGATCCTTCTAATAATAATTTTAATAGGTACAGGACAGGTTTGAAGAGATTCTTTCTGCGGGGCCAATATTAATTGTTGTTTTACTTATGTATTAGATGTATTTTAATTTTTTTTTTTTTTTAATGAGTGAGTTTTGCATTGTATATCTGCTTTTTGAATTGCAATTTTTTTTTTTTCTTTTTTTAATTAAGCTTCTCGTAAATATATTGTTTTCACCATATTATTTAATATTTCTGATATAAGTTATTACCTTACTATACTTAAGTTTTACCTACCTATTGTAAATTCTCAAATTATCATTTTGCACTAGCATATCTTTTTTATTCACTGTAATTTAATACATGTTGTTCTTTTTGGTATTTTTATGTATTTGTATTATTTTTGAAACTCTGTATCTATTTATTGTAAAAGGCACTAAGTGCCCTTAATAAATAAATAAATAAATAAATAAGTAAATAAATATCAAGTCCAATGCGATAAACCACTACCAAGCATATCCAATGTCCTCAGAGCTGTCCCTTCTCATATGTGTTCGGTGCGTAGTCTAGTGGTTAACACTTCTGACTCGTAAATGGAAGGTTGTGGGTTTGAATCCCGGCGGAGCACAAAAAATATATCTACCATTCATATTTTCAAATATGCTCTTTGCTGGGGGAAAAATTCAGATAGATACCCTTACCAAAGACCGGTCATTAAAAGACCCATCCAGGCTTACAGCAACTGGGTCTTGCTTGAGAATTGATGCTTTGCAGCAATCACCAAGCTCGTAAAAAGTCCGGTCGATAGCTCAGTGGATAGAATGCTTGCATTCCATGCCAAGAGCAAGGTTTCGATCTCAAGGTGTACTCAACCTTCACAAGAAATGAGAACCAGCCCCCCAGAGGGTTGGGAAGCCCACACTTCAACTGAAACCGCTCAGGTACACCGCGTGTCGTTGGCATCTTGAACCGGTCTGTAGTCCGTAGTGGCAACACTTCGGACTCGTAAATGGAAGGTTGTGGATTCGGATCCCGGCGGAGCACAAAAATGTACCATTTATATTTCGAATGTGCTCTTCGCTGAGTTGAAAAATTCATAAAACCTTTACCAAAGACCGGTCACTGAAAGGTCCATCCAACCTTACAACAACTGGATCTTGCTTGAGAATTGGCGCTTTCTACAGCGACGACCAAGCTCGCAGAGGGCTCTTGAGGTGTGATACACACAAAAACAGCGCTCACCAAATAAATCATCCTAATATTATTATTATTATTATTAAAGTGGTTGGTGTGTGTTATGCTTATATGTGTAACTTAGTTGCGAATATGAATGTGTTGTTTGTTGCAGGTGCCGCGGGACAGCTTCCACCACATAGTGAAGGCGTGTGACTGCCCGCTGTACTGGAAGGCGCCGCTGTTCCTGGCCACGCAGAGGAACCTGCACGCGCCCGTGGACGGACACAAGTTCATCGACTGGTGGCGACAGTAAGACAAACAACCGCATTGTGGCTATAGTCTATAATCTAAAGTGCGATCGGAGCAGCCACCTTCAAGGGTCGCTCATTAAAAACAATCTTCTGTTCTCTTCTGTGAAACTCTAGACCATGGGTCGGCAACCTGCGGCCCTTGAGGCGTCTTGTTGCGGCCCGCAACGCACGTGTTGGAAAACTACAAATCGATTTTCAGTAAATGACAAAATAAAAGCTTTATCAAGAAATTTAAAATTATAAAAAATAGCGTATTGAATGAGAACCTTAAAGAATCGTGGGGTTCCCAAATTGAATTGGCGGGAATTCTACAATATGAGATTTATTTTGGGGGGTAGAATTAATAGTGAATTTGGGGGTAATTTTCATTTGTAGTTCGTACGTCAATTGATTAATATTTACGATGCAGATCCGCCACTGCCCAAGTGCTGCCCGCACTAAATACCACGTAAAATATTTGGCCCTTTTACAACAAAAGGTTGCCGACCCCTGCTCTAGACGACTGATAGTAATAACTATCTAAAATATACGGCCATGTTAAGGTTGGTGTAATGTGTGATTGTCTGTTTCCAGGGTGATATCGCAGTGCCACGACCAGGCCTCCCGCTTTGTGCACATCCTGGGCGGGGGCAGCTGCTCCACGCTGGGCCCCGAGGAGCTGGCGCCCCTGGTGCAGGACGTGGTGGACACACACCCCGGCCTGTCCTTCCTCAAGGAGGCCACCGAGTTCCATTCCAGATACGTGCACACTGTAAGACTACAACTCAATCTTATCTAAATCTAAGTTGCGAAGATATATATCATTTGAGATTCATATTAAATGCATTCCCACAAACAGACACGTATAAGTTCACGCTTACACATGTGGCATGTGGACCTACAATATAAAAACCCAATCTCAAATGAACGTAAGCCCTGCAACTCTTGCCGACCTTCCCTGAAACAGGGGTGACATTGGCAAAAGTGAACCAGTTTTTACAGCACGGGGGGTCAGCCTCATACCAACCTATCAGTCAAGGAGCACAAAAAAATTAAATGGTTTACAAGCAATACTTTAAGAAACAACGTAGAAATTGAATTTAAAATAAAAAGTAAAATTAAATTTCAACTTAAAATGTAACTTAAAATTAATGCCCTAGCCACCAACATTGCAAATTAACTGCCATTTCTTTTGGTCCTTACATACGTCTTTCATTTTATTCAAAGTCATAATCTTTTTCATTCACTCTCTCCTTTTGTTATGACTCTGGCATTATTTTATTTAAAATACGCTAGTCTATATTAGCGAGTTGACCCACTTGGCCATAGCTCCATTGATTTTGATTGCTATGTTGGCAGTAATTAAACAATCTCTTTATATCCTTCCAGGTGATAGCTCGGATATTCTACTGCGTGAACCGCTCGTGGTCGGGGCGCATCAGTGTACCCGAGCTGCGGCGCTCCGACCTGCTGCAGATACTCCAACTCCTCGAGGAAGAGGAGGACATCAACCAGGTCACAGCGTACTTCAGGTAAGGGACAAGGCTCCAATTGGGTTATTGCGCTATTGAAGAAAAATAATGTCAAAGTCCCCATCTGGAATTCTTTTTTTTTAAACTG
Organism: Agapetus fuscipes; assembly: GCA_951799405.1. Classification (NCBI taxonomy): domain Eukaryota; kingdom Metazoa; phylum Arthropoda; class Insecta; order Trichoptera; family Glossosomatidae; genus Agapetus; species Agapetus fuscipes. Next base: position 9,951,238 of record OX637343.1, on the reverse strand, counting down.
ATTTGTGAAGAGGAATGCAATTCACCAACTTATTTTTCCTGGCCAGTTGTCTTCATGCGAAAGCAGAAGCTTGTGTGCATGCAATGGCATCTGTTGAACCAGGGTTGAAGTTATGGTCAAAAGGGCCAGACGTGATTCGAACCAACGTTGTTCTGTTCCAAATACGCTAGTCGAACAAGCCGTCCGGTCGATAGCTCAGTTGGTAGAGTGCTTGCATTCTACCCCGTGAGCTCGGGTTCGAATCCCACCGAGGAGGGTGTCAGAAATGATTTCCAATTTCGGTGTGTATTTCAAACCCCATAATATAAATACCGGCGAGGTTTACTCAGCCTTTACAAGAAATGAGTACCAGCCCCCTCGGGAGCTGGGAAATTCCCACTTCAACTGAAGTGGTTGGCGTAAGGCCGGCCCCCTTGCCTGTAAAAATAAATAGGTTCAACTCGCCACATGCGACCCCTTCGGGGATAACGCGGCAAGAAGTTACACTATATGTGTAGCTTAGTTGCGTTGCGTTTGCGAACAAGCGACTTGATCCCCACGGCCATAACACCGAGATTCACTTTTCCGGTTTGTTTACTAGTCCTCTCAACAGCTCAGTTGGCAGAATGCTTGCATTCCTTGCCACATGGCTAGGGTTCGATCCTGTCCAAGGGTGTCAGAAATGATTTCCCGTAATAGTATTTATTTCTTACATAAAATGAAATTCCAGTAAAATACAGCTCCTTCGAGAGTTGGGAAACCCTCACTACAACTTAAATGATTGGCATAAGGCCACCTGCAAAATAAATACGTTCCACATGCCAACCCATTTGGAAACGATGCAATAAGAAGTTGCACGGTATGCTCAGCTTTGTTTAAATTTGTAATTGCATTACATTTTTGTTTCCAGCTACGAGCACTTCTACGTGATCTACTGCAAGTTCTGGGAGCTGGACCGCGACCATGACCTCTTCATCGACAAGCAGGACCTCGCCAGGCACAACGATCATGGTCAGATTTTAATTTATCATATAATTATAATATGGAATTTTGACCCCCTGTGCTGTAAAAACTTGGTTCACCTTGGCTACCCAGTTTCAGAGAAAGGTGGCAAGAGTTGCAAAGTTTATGTTGATGTGAGGTTTGCTTTATTTTGTATAATAATAATAATAATAATAACAGGCTGATTTATTTTAAATTACACATGATAAGAGAGCGCCGTTTTTGTGTGTGTCACACCTCAAGGGCCCTCTCCGATCATGGATAAGACTTTCTAAACAAGTGTGCCTTGAGTGCTCCTCGAAATACACCCACAGATTTGGAGTTCTTCACTCCGGGTGTATGATAAATATGAATCTTAAATGCCATTATATCTTTGTAACTTAGGACATAGTATATTTTAAAGCTATATTGAATCTCATGTTTGGTGTGTACTACATAATGTATTTTAGTTTTTTTGTCCTTGACTTCTAGGTTGTATGAGGCTTATCACTCATGCTGTAAAATTGTCTCACATTTTTAAAAGTGTATAATTCCTTGACTTATAGGTTGGTATGAGGCTGACCATCCATACTGTAAAAAATGGTTCACTTTGCAAATGTCACCCTATTTTCAGGGAATGTTGGCAAGAATTGCATGGCTTATGTTCATTTGAGATTGAGGTTTATTTTGTAGGTTCACATGTGGCATGTTTAAGCGTGAACTTAAACGTGTCTGCTTGTGGGAATATATTTAATATTAATCTTAAATGTAATATATCTTTTTAACTTAGATTATAGATTAGATTATAAGATTATAGTGCATTTAGAACATGTTGTAATGATGTAAACGTTGACGCATTGCAGCTCTCTCCAGCCGCATGATAGAGCGCGTGGTGTCGGGCTGTGTGACCCGGGGGGGCCGCGCCCCCACCTCCCCCCCAGACAAGGCGCCGCCCCCCGCAGAGGAGCCCCGCATGTCCTACACGGAGTTTGTGTGGTTCCTCCTGGCTGAGGAGGATAAGCAGCATCCCACCGCCATAGAATACTGGTTCAGGTACATAATCATTCATTCTTAGCGCACATTTCTAGCGGTCTTAGCGGTCTTAGCATTCTTAAAGGGCGTCAAGGCGTCAATGCTAACGCGCCATAAAGTTTTGTACTTTGTATTTGAAGGACTTCTACGCTATTCATTTGCCCCTGATCATGATATCCAGTGACTCGGATGAAGATGAGCTGTTGCTGCTTTACGCATTATTTAGCAAAGTCTTGCCTCTGTAAAAAAAAAACATTTTTAATGTTTCAACTGCGGGTGACACGCATAGGCGTAGGCGTCAAGTGTAAACTTGCACACAGTGCGGCTGTCAATCATATACATCATCCAACTTTGAATTTATCCCTGACATCTGTGTTCAAGAATTCAAAAGTCTGCAAGTGGAAATATGTGCTAAACATGTTTGGATTCTGAATTGAATGGCCCGCTATTTACTTGCAGATGCATGGACCTGGATGGGGACGGCTACCTGTCCATGTACGAGCTGGAGTACTTCTACGAGGAGCAGATGCACCGCATGGAGGCCATCGGCATAGAGACTCTGCCTTTCCAGGACTGTCTGTGCCAGGTATTCACCTTGCTTTAAATTAGTGTTGCAACAAATTTTCGGTAACTATTCTGTATTCGGCATATTCAGCTACTTTTTCACCATTCTGCCGAATACCGAATAGTAACATTTTGGCCAAATATTTGGTGTGCTGAATACCAATTTAAAAGAAATGAAATAAGAACTCTGATGCTCTCTCCATTACCATTGTATGGTGCAATTTGAGTTGAATATTTGATAACAGAATTTCATGAATAAATCTTACATTTGTAGGCTGTTAGAACAAGTAATGCTGCCTCTATTAGATTACTGTTTCATTTCTTATCTGAAATAATATTTTAAAATTAAAAAAAGGCAGGTTGTGATGAGGAAAGGTTATCTTGTCAGCGTTATCTGGAAGCAGGCGATTACGCTTTTCTTCATAAACGTTTCCAGCTTCCTCCCTGTAGCCTCTCGCCATAACGTACGGGATTTAATGGGGTGAGCTGGGCAACCAGTAGTGAAGACTCGGAAGGCGGTGGACAGCCGCCGAATATTTTGTATTCGGTTGGGCTTCATGCCGAATATTCGGTATTCGGTTGGGCTTCATGCCGAATATTCGGTATTCGGCAAATGACCTAGTACACTATTCGTTGCATCACTACTTTAAATAAATTTGCATGGAAGGAATACATTTATATGAAAGAAGCCGGAAATGTTTGTAATTTTTGTAACTTTACACAACTGTTACTTTATCAGCATGCCGGTAAAGATGGCTATCACCTCTTCTAAGTTATGCCATCGCCAAGGGGCTCAAGATGGTAACAGTATAAAAAAAATGATTGTTTGAATCCCGACGGGTCCCTTGACGATAACTTTTGACCCTTTTGGTGTGACAGATTTCATTGGGTAATTATTTTGAATTATGAAAATAAAAAATGATCAATATTATTATTTTATTATGTTAACACCTGTTTCTTAAAAAGGTTAATTAAATAAAGGCTGCTGAAATAAATGAATAATACAATGATTTATTTGGTGAGCATTGTTTTTGTGTGAATCTCACCTCAAGAGCCATCTGCGAGCTTAGTGGCCACTTTATTAACCGCCAATTCTCAAGCTTTGGTGAGCGGTCTTTGGTAAAGTCAAATGAATTTTTCTACCTAGCGAAGAGCGAATTTTGAAAATTAATTAATAATCTGTTTTGTACTCCGTCGGGAATCAAACTGATGATCTTCTGTTAACAAGTCCCTAGTGTTGGCCACTAGACTGCAGACTGGTCCAGTCTGTTTGTCTAATAATAAATATTTCTCTTCCGGTTCAATCTGTTTTTAAGGAATCCTGTGCGGGAGACTCCCTACATTTCAGAGAATCTAGAGATCTATGACACTTGTTGGAGTACCGCAGATGTGTGGGTGTTGGTGATGTGGCGGTCATTGTCCAGATACTTTGTAGCAGGGATTTTAGCTGCATAGTGTTGTGTTGTGTATTGTGTTGCGCCTTGGTTTCGGGACACTATCTCATCTCCATCATTGTTGTTACAGATGCTGGACATGGTGCAGCCGGCTGAGAGGGACCGCATCTCCCTGAGTGACCTGAGAAAATGCAAGATGACACCCATCTTCTTCGACACATTCTTCAACCTGGAGAAGTACCTGGATCACGAGCAGAGGGATCCGTTTGCCTCTCAGAGAGATCATGATGCCGATGGCCACGAGGTAAAACATAAGCTTGTTTCTCCTCTCTGTGAAAGCGCAAACAAGTAAAATGTTACCAAGCTGCACATAAAAAGCAACTTCTTACCGTGTTGTCCCCGAAAAGGTTTCATGAGGAGCATTTAACCAATTTATTTGTACAGGTAAGGGGCCAGTCTTACGCCAACCACTTCATTTGAATTGGAGAGGGGGCTGGTTCTCATTCCTAGTGAAGGCTGAGAAGACTATGCCTGTATTGGAGGTGTAATTCAGACAAAAGCAGCATTCATAAAATATGACATATTAATATTTATTAAAAAGTAAATGTTTCCCTAGTCTCACCGGAGCAGGGTCTTATTTCTGGAAGAACTGTTGTAAATCTCGCTCTTTGCAATCTGAACCCAAGGAATCAAATGCAAAATACTCAATCAATTCAATTTGTTTGCAGCTTTCGGAGTGGGACCGCTTTGCTGCTGAAGAATATGAACTCCTGGTGGCGGAAGAAGGAGGAAGTGATGCACAAGACCAAGCGTGAGTATTCCTACTTCTTTCATTGCAAAAAACAAATACAATTACACGGCATTCTCAACATACAGACCTACATGGCTTAACCTCTGGTGAGCAGGGGATTTTTAACCATTATCCAGCAACTGATCTCTTTGTTTTGATTTGAAATATCTCCAAAGATGCAAAACATTTCTCCTATCCGTTTTTTTTATCTCAAAAGACAGTGAAATAAAGCTTTTTTAGTGCATTATTAATAAAAACATCATGAGTGAAGTAATTACTGGACTGTCTCATAATATTATTATGAAAAAAATATTTCCTTTTAAAAATAAATCATAATCTCTTTGTTGAAAGTCAAGTATGCATTTTCGGTACATACATGTTACAGATCAATGACCCCTTGGAATGTTAACAAGACATTCATTGCTTATGTGTGAGTGTTTTATAAAAAAAAATTAGAAATTGGACTTTTAACACATAATTTTTCAAGGTGAACTAGAAATATTTTTTTTAAATATTCACCAGCGAAAACTAATGATTTTTATTTATTGATGGGTAGTTATATCCTTTAAGGAAATTTTAAACAATATTTTGGATCTTATTTATGTGTAAATACTAAAGAAAAACGGGATAAGTACATAGAGCGCTGATCCGCGTTCCGGCACCTGGAGGTTAAAATTAATGTGGCGGAAGTCAGAACTAACGCTGCCATCTTGTATAACGTCACTTTTAATAGTTCAATGGGAAGTTAGCTGAATTGCTACAAGGTTACTGAATTTTGTTGAAGAAATAAAAAGAAACAAACATCGATTATATCTGCTGTCTTTAATAAATTTAATTCATGAAGGCGGGGCTGGTACTCATTTCTTGTGAAGGCTGAGTAAGCCTTGCCAATATTTTATTTTGGATTCTAAATAAACACTGAAACGGGAAATCATTTCTGACACCCTCGGTGGGATTCGAACCCCCACCTCTCCACATAGAATGCAAGCACTCTACCTACTGAGCTATCGACCGGCTACCAACTGTTCCATTCATGCATCTTTACAATTCACACGATCGATGGGAGTTTATGTAATATACTCAGAGTACTTAGGTTCACAAACTCATTTAATATTATTTTTATGGTTTCTATTATTCTATTATTTTATTATTTGTGTTTTTTTATTTTTTTGTTTTCATCAGGGAGGAGGAATCGACGGGGTTCTCTAGGGTAAGACACGACTTGCAAATCAGAGTCTTGTGTTTCAAATTCATAAAAAGAACAATGACGCCATTTTGTTTTCTGTGCATTTTGCCGCCATTTTGATGCATTTTTGACAGCTTGCAATATACCATCATACCATCATCATGTCTCATTTATTTATCATGTATTTGTACATATCTGCACAAAAATATATATATATGTATACATTGGGGCCGTCCATAAATTACGTCATCGATTTTGGCCGATGTCAGGATAGGAAAAAATGGAGGCAACTCTGCAGAGGCTCTGGCCACCCCTAGCGGAATTGCGACAGAGTTACAGCTACAGTTACAGTTTGACCCCCCCCCCCTTACAGTCATCCTGTAGTCATTATCAGCTAATGACCCTCCCCCCCCTCTTGCTGTAATAATGGATGAGCTTAATAATTAATAATGTTATATTACTTACATAATATTTTGTATACGAGTATTTTGTAGAAATTGGTATTTACAAGAACGACGTCACTTTTGGTACTCGTACATCATTTGCCACCATCCGCAGACCAGACTCCCCCCCCCCCCCTTAATGCGAATGACGTAATATATGGACAGCCCCATTGGACTTATTTCAAATAGAAAAAAAAATCAAGCCACAACAATACTTTCTTTATTGGCCCTTCAGGTCCACAGGAAAGTATAAAATAGTGGAGGCGTGAAGGCGTGAAGACGTGGGGAAAAAAATTGTGAAGCGTACCCGCCAGGTTGCTATGATAACATTGTTTGTTTGGTTGCTAAAGGCCCTAGATTTCAAATCAGTTCTTGATGTTCATCTCTTTTTGTGGTTTGTTTGCTCTGACCTAGAGGTTCTTGTTTTGTCATGCCGTTGCTTTGAACTTCTCAGAGAGGCCTTTCGCCGCTTGTAAAAATATATAGCTTTGTATGAGCATCTATGTGCTGTGGGTCCTTCTTACACATCCATGCAGATCTAGTACAAGAGGGTTTGAGCATACTCCATCTGTTTTTTGATAGGGATACATCATTCATTGTGTTTTCTTTGTTTAAAACTGAGTTTAGTTATGTTTTTTTGCTCATTTTGCTTTGATATGCTTTGACTGTCTGTTTTGTCTGCGTTATGATTTTTAAGAGTTTTTTTGTCATACTAAAAAATAGAGGACGTTTTTGAGCGCATTTACATAAAAAAAAGCTTTTTTTGTGAAATTGTCTTTGCCATTTCAATGCCATGTCTTTTTTTTTATTAAAATACTTACTTTTTTCATTTTGTTTTATTGAATTCAATGTTTTTTTGGTTCCCACCACTGTTTTTTTTCAAATAGTAAATTTATTGAAAAAATTGTTTATAGTTAAAAAAATTATAAAAGATTATTATTTTACTTTTTAGGAACCTTCCAAAAAAGCAATAGTTGTTTTCAATCTAAAAATTATAAAAATATTCAATAATAAATAAGTACCTCCATTTATTAACTAACTTATTAATATTATTAAATAACTTTCAAAAAAAAATTATGCCTTATTTTTCAACAGAATTCTATATCCATAAACAATACTCCAATGCTGCAATGGGCGTAGGACATATTCCATAGACAACAAAATTGTGGTGTCACACAGCACATAGATATGTGACGTTTTGCCCACCGAGAAAAACTATACTTTCAAAGTTACCTTTTAGTTGAATATGGAGTTATATATTAAATACGCATGCTCTCAAAGTTCAAAATATTGATACAAAGAAATAAGAAACATAAAATCTAATATACTTACTTAATGGTTTTCTTTTGACACATTGATTTTATTTATATATTTATTCTTGATTCCAGCTCATACGATGAAACCGATGACGACTGTCTCTCTCCCAACCTGGACGAGATCCTCTCTGCAGAAATCATGGAAGACGTATCGTCAGGGCCACAACTCCACAAACTGCGGCAGATCGAGCAGTCACCGCTCTACCCGGCCCCCAAGATCATATCTCCCGACAAGATGGACATCGACCTGACCACGGGATACCTTCCCAACTTCTACAAATCCCCTCATCCATTGGAAAAAGCCGTTTTAACCAAATCCCCAGACCACTATGTTAGAAATGGATTCTTAGAACGAGGAAAAGAACTCGGTTTAAATAAAACAGACATAGACGGGGGAAACGCAAGCTTTTTGTATAGTCAGTTACTATCACCGACTAAAAGCAAATCCTCTGGATTGTCGTTAGAAGAAAACAAAACTACTGCCATCTATTCAAATCTCTTGAAAGATTCTAGTAATCCAGCTTTGGCGTACGCAAAACAGCAAAGTATGGCATCTGGAAGCTTGAATCGAAGTCCGTTTAATTCTGGCGTGAACAAAATTGGTGATAATTACGAACGCGCAATATCCGGTGGTCAATTGGGGCATAGAGATATATCAGCGATGAACCGTTTGGGCATATTTAAAGATGGCGGGCAGGAGCATCGACAACGTTCGCCGAATAAAGTAAAAAGTTTGCGGAAGTCAAAAGATGAAGAAGATGAAGACTATGCAGGAGACAGCGATGAATGTTCAATCTAGTTTAAAAAAGGAATCTTTTTTTTTTTAATCGTCAAATTCAAATCGAAACAATCATGCCAACCAAATAAGAGAGCTGCCATTTTTTTTAAAATAAATCACATAGCTTAATATATTCTGATAACTAAGTATTATTTTTTAATTAGTTGTATTACTATAAAATAGTTTATTTTGTGTGTTTAATGCTCTCTAATTATGTCTCAAATCCATAGATGAAAATATTTGAAATTTATTAAACTTGATATAAACATTTCCAGAAAATGTTTAGTAATATCTTCTAATTTAAATAATGCTGAAAATTTGAAGAACAAAAATTTGAAAGTAAAGAAATTTAAAAAATGTAGCAAAATGCTACGTAAACAAATCAGTGATGTGTTATGTAACAAAATTATGCGTAATCCAAATTGGATACATACACTTTTTCATTTGAAATTTGTAGTGATGTAAGATTAAAATAGCATTACTATAGCTTAGAAATAAAATTTAAAAATCGGAAAATAATTTTAAAATTGAAACACTGATCATTCAATAGATATTTTGTGATTGTTCATAATTTGAAAAAAAAAGTGTCGACACAAAATTACTTAAATTACAATGGAGTCTGCGCGTTTAAATTTGGAAAAAAAAATGACCTCAATTGGCCGGAATGCTATATATTGATCTATATCTATATTGATCAACATAAAAAAATAATTATGAGGTATCAGAACCATTTGGTGTAGTCTAAGACGGGTGAAGGACTTATAATCAGTTTTCAGGCAACTGTCAACGAGAACTGTCAAAAAAACATTATTATTTTACAGTTTTTTTTGACATGTGACGCTGACATCTCTTTTTTCATTGTAAACCTATTATGTTCCATGGCACGTGCATTACTAAATAAGGAGAAACTCGCATACACCATGTAAGTCTTTCATATTGATTGATGCTTTATCTACCATACCTCCATCGATCAACATAAAAGATAAACATCTGAGCCGTTTTGTGTGCCAAAAAAGAGTACGCACTAGGGCGTCATCTTCATACAAATGAGATCCTAGTGTAATAATTTTCCAGGCAACCGTCATGTTCATGTCTCTTTTTGACGTATGACTTTAATATCTTATGTAGCATTGTTTTATTGTTTGCCTATTATTGTGTGTCTATGGCAAGTTTGTAACTATGGAAAGAAACAGACGTACGCCATCTATGTCTTTTATATTGATGGATGCATATCCCATTACGAAAAATTAAGTTTGGAAATTATAACCCCATTTTGTATAAAATTCTAAATGTTTTTCACTTTTTTGTGGGTGATTTCTAGTTTCTAGATTTCTGAAGAATTCTAGTTTGTAAATAAATGCCTAATCTATAGAATAAAGCTGTGTACCATTTAAAAGTTACATATTTTTTCATATTAGTAAAAAACGATTGTGTCATCCAGTTCACCTTTGCCATTTTGTTATTAATTTAAATTTATAATGTGTATTTAAATCTTTAGGTAGCTATATTTTAAATCTACTACATTTGGCAATATAAACATATATTTATGTATCCCCCAGTTCTTTATTAAATTAGTGTAAAAGTAAGGAATATAAATAGTACTTTTCATTTTTTGAATAATTAAGAACTTGTATATTTACCTTGCATTAAAAAAAATCTTTTTACATTCTAAAATTCAATGAGTATTTTTTCAATTACATTATAACCTCAATTATCTGAGTTCACTTTATCCGGAGTCGGGATTAACTGATCTTACAACTTGCCGTACCTAACGGATAAACTTCATCCACAGTAGCTCGGATAATTGAATTTCTACTGTATATTAAAGTCAATGTGAGATTAGTGACCTTTACTCCATTAAAAAAACATTTTACAAAAACTCCCCTTGATTGCGTTGATAGAAAAAATGAACAGAAAGTAAATCACACTGTTTTATCTTCCTTACATTTTTTATGTACATGATCAAGAAAAATTTTTTTTTTTTTTTATACTTGTAAAAAATTATGGAAAAATATTCAATCCTTGGATTTTTCAATTCCATCAGTGACTATGTATGTATTTCATTAAATTAATGCTTGTACTCAAAAATATAACCTAAAAAACTTTGTAATTTTATCTCTCTCAAATAGAATTAATTATGTGGTTGAAGATATGTAACAATACTCTTTAGCAGTAACATTTATCAGTTTAAAAAAAACATTTTGTGCCAGTTTTTCATTAAAAATTGCCTTAAACATTGAATCAAACTTCATAGTAAAATTTATCAGTAAACTAGCGCCATCTCTGGAAATTGACTTCAAAAAACGCTTTTCAATTTTAAACACAGATGGTGTTGGTTAATGTTGTAATTTTATTCTGCGATTTGGTTAGAAATCTTATGAGATTGATATCAACATAATAGTTCCATACGCAAATGAAAACAAGTCCTTAAAAGTAATCAATTTCTGAATAAAAACAAAGTAATAATAAAATAGTAGGAGACACAAATGAAAAAATATGTTTTGTAAAACAGATCACCAAAAATATTTTTGCCACAATATTTGTAAAAAAAATCAAACAAAAAATAATAAATTAATGATAGCAATTTTTAATCCAAGTAAAGGTTTACTTAAACTAATAGGAAGTAAGGTACATTAGCAGTTGCTTAGGGGAATATAAAAAATGCTCATAGGTGTCTAATAACCTTGTAACCATTTGTTTTATAAACCAAACATTTTGAGTAATTTTGAAATTTGAAAATCTTCTCAATCCATCACCTCATTGTGAAAATGATTTTGACACCATCTCCTTGTCCGTCCTTTGTCCCCCCAGTGCTTGTTTGGCTTATCTACTATTTGATTAAAAGATAACCTTTCAATGTAATTGTCTTCAGAATCACATTCTGCACAATCTAAGCTAAGAAAAAAACTTTAAAAAACACGATAATGTGAGAACTGTTTTAATATTTTTAAAAATCAATTTCCAGTTTTCATAAGACACATTGATCCAGTACACATACAAACATTATTTATGTGAAATTACCTCTGTTGGACATAAGACAAACATACACTAAGAGGACACGGTTTGGTGTCCATACAAATTTGCAATATTTGAAATCACTGAAAACTTATTTCGGAATTATTCTATGGTATACCATTGGCAGCTTTTTATCCGCCAAAGTTTTTTTTTCAAGAGCGGGAAGCATTTTCAAGGCTGGTTATGTTTTGTGTCCGCTTACTTTGGTAACTGATAAACTCTGACAAATCCTAAACAATACTTTTGAATAATTTTATTGATTTATTTCAACTGTTGTTAATTATTTGCAGGTTATTCTGAAACATTGCAAATTTCTATAGGAATTGTGGTACCTTCCTTGACATTGATGATATTGTCATATAGCATCAAATCCCGGTTAGGGCAATATTTCATTACAGTCAAACAAGAATCTTTATGAATGTGGTTAAAAACAGAACTACGGGCGCCATCTTGTAAAAATCACTTTTGACATTTCGCTTTCCGGGAAATAGCTCAGTTGTTAGAGTGCTTGCGTTCCATGCCGAGAGCTAGGGTTCGAATCCCACCGAGGGTGTTAGAAATGATTTCCGGTTTCGGTGTTTATTTCAAACCCAAAATAAAATGTCCGCAAGATATTTCAAGGCAGCCTTCACAAGAAATGAGAAACTCCCACTTCAACTGAAGGAGTTGGCGTAAGGCCGGCCCCCTTATCTGCAAAAATAAATAGGTTTCATTCATCATCTGCAACCCCTTCTGGGAAAACGCAACAAGAGGTTACACCATGTGTGTAGATTAGATTCTTTTTGTGTTATTATTTTATATTTTGACAAAATTAATCATTTTCCCCGATTGTTAAGTCAAATATTATAAGAAGTGGTGTTAGACAGATTATTTTGTAAATCAAGGATTATATTTTATTAAAGAAAACAGCATGTTACAGCCATTAATTTCATCAGTTGATAGCGTCAAATATCAGGTACGTGCACAGCATTTCAAGCATGCTGAGGGCCGGTCTTATAAACATCCGTTAGTTCAATGTCGTACCAAATTTACCAAAATATAATACAAACGTCACATTTTTCGTCTTATACGAATCCGTTTGTTTTATTTCCGTAAAAGTTACCGACAGATGTAACCGACAGCCGACCCATCGATTAATGGCAGATACCGGCCGGTTAGTTAAGGTTTGAGGTTAGGTCAGCTATCAAAGAATTGTTTCTTTGCGGTGAGTTTTGCGTGTCATTGGACTACTATGCTCTATCCTGTTGAAGATAATTTCTTCCGAAAGTGATAGATAATTCATTAAAATTGCGCTGTCTTAGTCGTTTTTGTATTTGTCAAAAGCAACTTTAGGTTATGTTTCGTCTTTGACAGCAAACGGATGACGTATGTTCATGAATGCACGTAAAAGATCATCGAAAATACGAGTGCATTATTGAGAACTAACGAACGGTTAAAAAAGCTTTATAGGAAGACCATCGGTAAGATCAGTCCGTAAACGTCCATCCGTTAGTAACTTGCCGAGATACTTACGGATATTTGGTCTCTCGTTTATAAGACCGGCCCTTAGACAACCATATGTTTTCCTTTCCGGTTCCTGGAAGACCAGATATTAATTAATTGTATAAAAAATCACAGTCTTTCATATGTGTAATACATGTGACTGTTCACATAGTTTGAAGTGTCTTTATTTATTTAGGTAAGAAATCAATAAATGTTTTAGAAAATGTACTTGAAAAAGTATTTCGCACTGGGGGTATTCATAAGCGAAAAGGTTAAGGCTTTGAACTGTAGAATATCACAGTGGCAACCTCGCTCATATGTTGCCATGTTCATAAAAATTCTAGTATGACTATACATTAAATTCATTTCACATTATAACCAAACGAGAAACATCCTTGAATTTTGATTATTAATCGAAAGCCTAGTTAGTTTTTATGGGTAAGTTTTCTTAGGAAAGTTGTAAACAAAATGTGGAAAGAGAATCATAGACAAAAAAAATATGGCGTGCTCTTATTTTATACGATATAACTGTAACGTAGCGTGTCTGTCTTTTTATAGTACTACTGTTGTCTTATTGTAATTACAAAAATACTATTTCGATCATTATTAGGAGTTAATAATCTTAGAAGGAATGCTTGTGCGAGTGTGCAAAGAAAATTTTGTACCATAAAGTAGGAGAAATCATGTTTAATCAATTTATATTGGAACTGACTAAATACAGTACGGAGCATCAAAAAACTGTTAAACTTTATTTAAAAACGATGTTAAAATTCCTAAATACAATTTAAATCACCTCAGTTGTACACTCCATACTGTATTTACTTTTTTTGTATTTGAAATATTGTAATCTATTGAAATCACAAAGGGTAATAGTTATTTAAAATAATATGTTGTCTATGGAATATGTTGTTTTTTTTGTACTGGCAACTTTTTGTTTTCATTTGACAGCTTTGACCATTTTGTTTTGTCTATTCCTAACCTCAAATAAATAATATTCTTTGCATCTAACCGCATCTAGTCGCCAAGTGCTAATATATAGTATAAATAATTCATTTTTGTATAATTATTAAAATATTATGTTTTTATGTTGAATATTCCCACATATATTTATTTTGTTAATGTATATTTTTTTTCACTCCATTTTGCAATTGTCATTTTGCATTTTTTTCAAATCTTGTTATAAATCATAATTTATAAGATGAAATAGAGGAAAATGAGCCAATTTCACTAACGTACAGAAATGTAAATCTAATAATAACGCACTCACATATCCGAGAAGCATTTTTCGTGGAATCAAACCTTAGACCATGGTCAAAAACCCCAAGAATGTCAGAAATCTCCATCGCTCTGTGACATTAACTACCCTATACAAACATCCGTGATATCTCTGCTATATTATCACCCGAACGCATTAAGCTTTATCGCATGTGTTCAGGTACAAAAAATATATAAACCCGAAACCCACAAAACGGCCATGATACACCAAATTGCTTCTCGGATTCTAAAGAGCATCATCTTGTTTAAAATATTTTGAGGTCAGCTGAAGTCAAGAAAGGTGGGTGGGTAAATAGATGTGAGTGTTTTATGTGTTGAACGAGTAGTTTGTGCTCTGCCGATATGAGAACCCGAATAAAATGAACAATAAAATGAATCATATTTTACACTCATAGGTTTTGAATGTTATATCTCAGACACATCAAGCTGGCCAATATGGTGTGAAGCTGACACGAAGAAGATCAAGCTGATGCTTAACAATTGATCTATCTACCACAGTAATCTAAAATCGCTGCATTTACGGATATTTTGATTATTTCATTTTACGAGTAAAAAAAATGCCATCTATGAAAAAACTGTAAATGTTTGATGTTGGTTCGTTTCTCCGCTAAATATTATTTCCTTAGATTTTTTTGCATATTTTATTGTGCAATCAGTTATTACCAAAGAATATCAAAATGAAAATATATTACGTTTATGTAAAAAAACACAACCAAAAGCACAAATGTGTACATTCAACACTATCATATAAGTAACCAAATAATATGATCTACAATTTCCAATTAATCAATATAAAAAAATTCACTCCGTTTACACTAAACTATACATAGAAAATAATTTAATTAAATTTACTATTTAATTAATATTCCTTATGCATAAGAAAAAATAATAATCTTGAAATACTCAGACACCATAAACAAAAACAAAAAAAAACATAATTTAGAGTAAATAAAACATTTAAATTTAATGATATAACTGTAGAGATGTACTCCAAAAAATTTTGGTAGCAACAAATACACAATAAAATTAAAGTAAATAGCGTTCTGAAGTAAAAAAAAATACATGATATTTTTTTAAGCTGGCGAGTAAAGGAACTAAATTTCTAAAACAGTTTCATTAAAATTATAATAGATGTCTTCCTTTAAATAATAAAACAGTTTTCCCCGGATTGCCACATCAGAAAAATGATATCCACATATTTTTTTATTAAACATTATCTTTTTTTTTTATTTGAATAATGCCAGCCAAAAATGTTTCATATTATTGAATACAAATATTTTTTTTTTACAATACAACTTTTATAGTAGACAAAATCTTTGATGTCCTCGATAATTAATTTTAACCTATCTAGGACAGACTTGCCTAAATTAGGCTCGCTTGGCCGCTTAAGCCAGCCAAGACGAAAACAAGTGTGCACCCTAAAATTAGGGCTAAGACATTTTCAAACGTAGAGACAATAATACTCTGTCTTTATATGTATTTACATTATTTTTGAAAAAAACCTGGATTGCTACTTTCGATTCGATACCCACTAATTTTGTATCTAATCTGTCAATTTTTAAAAATTGAAGCATTTGCAATGTTACCAACTGCAAAAAATAAGTATTAAATAGGCCTAACACGTGTATTAATTATTATTATTATTTATTTGATGACTGGCTTTTTTATTTTTATTTAGTTTAGGATTTTCCAAAATTATTAATTAATTTATAACATTTTTTTTCAAATAAGTTGTATAAAAATATTATATTAAATATGTGTCATCATAGATTTACTTCAAATATAATTATTGATCTGTATGACATTATTTTGAAAGCTTTTTTTACGATAATATTGTCGATGGCTCTTAAATGCAATAAAATTTGAAATTTTTATATTCAATTGAAATTGGAATCCATCTTGTTTATTCAAGACTTAAAATTTAAGGTTATGTTATCCAATTGATTTATAAGAATTATGTGAAATATTTTTGCCTAAGTATATTTCAGTGGAAAGATGTAAAGTTTTATATCAAAATAAATGAGCTTGTGTTCAATTCCCTATTGTTTTTACATTGAAATAACTCAAACGTTTTCTCAATTTTTACGTATTTCCTGATATTTACGGAAATTAAAAGAAAAAACTGGGTAGCTGTTCTTTCTAGCACTGGATCTTTTAACAGGAACTCATTGAAAAATAGTGCCATCATGAATGCCCCAAAAGCTATACGGTTTTTCTGTTTTGTTCTAGAGGCCTTATTCAATTAATTATTTTAGTACTAATGAAAACGCATCGAGCTTTTTTCTTTGAAAAAAAAATTTATATCATAATTAACAGTAACGAGTGGTGTGCAAAGAAGAAAAGATGCAAGCCAACTATTGTCAGACTACAACAGTTGACAGACTGGTAAGCTGCAGCGGTAGACAGAGGAGTTGGGGGCGAAGGCTGATGGAGGCCAAGGGGAGATATGAGCTGTAGGGCCATCAAAGAAGAAGAAGTGATGATTGTCTTAGTGTAATACTATTGAGTTTCAATTTGACGCGGATACATCTTATTTGTATGGGAAATCGCCATCGAGAAGAAAAAGAGGCATTGAGAATGGTTTTTGTACAAAAATATCAATGTAGAATAATTATTATTTTAGTATATTTGTTAGATTTTATATTATAAAAAACCTAATCATTATGATTACCTTTGTAATATTTTAGTTTTTAATGTTTGTTATGACCTTTAATATTTTAAAATGTAATACAATAATGTGTTTTTCTTTTGTATGGAGACGAGATTACGAGTTGTGTAGGGAAAGTCTGTACTAATCTTAGTCAGTGTTGCCATGTCGGGCAAATTGATGATATTAATCTCAAAATATATAAAATAAAATTAATGTTGGCTGTTTTACTTATATCCAATTTATTCCAAGAACATACCAAAGTTTTAGGATATTAGATGAAATCGTTATGGGAGGTTTTACGGTATTCTCACCATTTGCTTTGATTTGTGATATTAAAATCAGTTCATCCTCAATCGCTATGCAAAAAGGCTGCCTCCTGAAGACGTTGGCTACGTCGCCAACAAAACATCAAGAATTTTGTAAGTTCTTGCTTAACAGTTTGTCTTATATCCAAAAAGTGTAATTAATCTTAAAAAATTAATTATTATATCATAATTGATACAATGGGCTGCAAAACTGTTCTTAAAATACTGCACAAAGTCTCAAAAATTCAACAATCAGGAGGCAAAAGTTTCTCATCCCAACACTTGTGAGAGAGTCCATCGAGATATGCATACACCCAAGCTTCAACAGAGATGACAGCTACGATTTATCCACACATCTATGGTACTACCAGTCATCTGCATGTCGGACAAAAAATGCAATAACATGTAAAATACCTTTTACACTGATGGAGTCATTATTTTGATGAATTACCGAAGGTCACCTCATGTACCTACGACCTTGAATCACTGGCAACAACAATATTCTATGATAATTTAGTTGGTGCTTCTTCATCACAGAAGAGACTCATCTTAATAATGTCAGATGCATCTTTGATAGAGGCAAATGAATTTTGCAACCTGGCAAAAAGCATAAATGTGAGTATTATCCTGTGGTGCAATATGTCTTCTATTAATAAACAAGGAGAAATCAAGCAAAAAATAAACACAATGTTACATCAGTTCCACCACTGTGCTTCCCCGAGTCACGTAGAACAAGACTCCATTGGTTACCATCAGGGCCGGCGCTAGGGTTGGGCGCGGTCGGGCGACCGCCCAGGGCGCCAGGTGTGAAGGGGCGCCGCAGGCGCCCCTTTATATTTTTTAGTAATTTTGAAATTTTTGTGGCATTAAAACTCGAAAATATTTATTTTTCGTAAATAGTAAAAATTGAACCTGTAAAATAATTGTTTCATTCTTAGAAAGAGAAATGAAAACAAGTATAATTTTTTATTTATTTTGTTATTGCTAGGTATATTTCTTTTTACTTTTTACTTTACAAAGGTACATATTTATTTCGCGACCTTGTTTTTTATTTCGTTAAATGTTGTAATTATGAATGACTGAAATTATTTTAAGGAAGATGATTTCAGAAATGGACTATCTAAGAAGTATGATTGGGAAAAAAACGAAGTGACAGGGTGAGGAATGATCTTGTAAGAGCAGAATGTGGTGTAAGAAAAAGTGTGAAATTGAAGATTAAAAGAAGTTTGCTAAGATGGTTCGGGCATATGGAGAGAATGAGTGATGAAAGACTGACGAAGAAAGTATATGTTGCAAGAATAGATGGATGTCGTGGTAGAGGAAGACCGAGAAAAGTATAGATGGATCAAATTTTTGAAATAGCGAATGAATGGGATTTCCAGAGTCATAATAAGAGGAGGGCTTGTATGAAAAAGGTAATGACTCTGGATGAAATGAAAGAAGTATGCAACGACAGGAAGAAGTGGCGGCTAACCTGCAATGTTGATTTGTAATGTTGGTTTATTAATTTGTTACATTTTTTGGATAGGAAATTATTGACTTTTTTGTATAGATTTCTTTTTATGGTTTTGTTCTTTTTTTATACTTAAACGTTATTTATTATTTGTATTCCTTGACTTATAGGTTAGTATGAGACTGACCACTCATACTGTAAAAAATGGTTCACTTTGCCAATGTCACCCCTGTGTTAGGAAAGGTCGGAAAAAGTTGTAGCGCTTATGTTCATTTGAGGTTTAGATTTTATTTGTAAGAACACATTCAGCATTTGTACGCGCGAACTACACGTGTTTGTTTGTGGGCATGCATCTGAGAGCTTTAAATGAATATATTATGGTAATCAGGGTTGGGTAGGTATAATACTTGACGTCGAAAATGAGTATTATACCTAGTATTTGACGCGTCGAATATACACGTCGTAAATTCGAATTTACGACATAAACGACACGTCGAAAATTACTAGTGAGTGGAGTTCAGGTAGGAATGAAGGGAAATACATATTTAGTGACATAATGTGTTGTTTCCTCTTTTATTGTCTTTCTCTTACATGCTACATCTACATTAGGTACAAGTTAACAGCACCATTTAAATATTAATTCTACTTAATAACCTGACCTAGGCTAAAACAAAGTATTCAATAAACTCAAACACACAGCTAACTCATGCCAGTTTGACAAAGGGCATGTCAATCAATTTGATAAAATAGATACTATACAGTTAAACACTGTAATGATAGCTGGTCAGATCAGTTGTTTTACCTACATAAAAGTAAAGAAATTCTACAACATTGTGTAGGTTAGGGATGGGCGAAATATATCGATATATCAAAAGTACCGATATTTTTTCCTCGATGTATTTCGATAGTGTTTAAAAATATCGTTCGATATATATCGATATATTTTTTTCATTTGCCCATCCCTAGTGTAGGTACAAAGTGGGTACAAATTTCCAGTTGGCATATTCATTAAGATTTGAACAAAATGTTTTAAGCGCCATTTATACCTACAGTTCAATGTTTTATTCAAGATTAATTGAATTCAAGGACAAAACATGAACAATCTGAACTTTGAAGGAAGTATTGTATTTTATTATCTTTGCTAATTTTAATTGAATTTGGTTGGTCAAAAATTGAACTGTCACAAATGAAGGATAAACTAAAAGTAATAAACTTCAATTTTCGACGCAAATTTTCGACGTTTTCGACATATTCGACACGTATTTTCGACGTGTCGAATATAATTTTCGACGTGTCGTTACCCAACCCTGATGGTAATTCATTTGAAAAGCTGTAAATAATTCAAGTTATAAAGGAAGTTAAAAAATACATTTTCGTCTTGGCGGATAAGAGTCAAATAACAATGACATTATGTGCCATTGTTAGCTGAGGTTTATCCGCAGTAGCAAAATATCGGAAATTATTTTTCGAAGGATGTTCCAAATTTGCATTTTCTGTTAAAATGGACTTTCACAAAGTTACTGCCGAAAATCTTCATAATTCACAGTTCCAGCTTATAAGTTGAATGTCTTCTTCAAATATGCGGACCTCATTGTTATACTTGCAATATTGAATTCTGTTACATAAAATGGAAATTATTATGCCAGAATCTTAGGCCAGCCTGTGCAACTTTCTATCGTATAGTTAGAGTCTCCATCCTTCTCCCCTTTATTTTGATGGTGCTAGTGTCTGAAGCTTGATCGATTTGTTCACCACCTATATAGTTTCTTCAACATTTATTGGTATAACTAAAACATTTTTTAATTCTAGTATGAGGCCCATAAATTCAACATAACCGCCTGTGAAACCATGGAGGTATATTCAATGGAGGGGCTATAAATGGGATTTAGTATCAATCGGCACGATGCAACGTCTTTGACACCATACATTTTAAATAGTGCTGTCTCGCTCACGACATATGAAATGCTTTTGTTATTTTCTATGTAAGCAACGTGTCTCTAACCCGTCTTCAATCTATGTACAAATTACCATGGAAACCCACGAAATCACTATGGTAACGGTTTTTGTTACGAGTGTTGTTGAAAGTATGAAAATATCTGATAAATTCCCAATTCAAAAATGTTTCCACCACATTTCGTACGGGATGATTTTCACAAGTAGGTATCTATTACCGCGAGCATAGAAGTTACATACTTGAAGAAACAAGTACCTATATACCTATTTGACAGGGGCGTGCATCCCATACAGGCACATGCGCCTAATACGTAGGCAAAATATGGTAAAAACGCGATTGAGGTTGATATTGAGATTTAAAATTCAAGATTTAAGTTTGATTGGAGCCATCGTTACCACTTCAGCCAAATTCAAATGAGTTATTTTGAAGGAATGTGAGAAAATATTTATTCTGAAATGTATTTGCCTACACCCTATGCACGCGCCTGCTATTTGAATATCACTAGTTCTAGAAATGGCCTTCACTTTCGCGAACAAAATATTTCGACAAACGAAAAATAAATTTTATCAACGTAATCATATAGAATAGTGATTAAAGTGAAATATTATTCTATATTCTATAACACATTTATTGTCTTTTGTTGGCACGTTTAGAAATTACCCAGTTTGGCATTTACATGGATTTTTTTTCCAATTAGGTAACACACTGTTGACAGTTAAAAGGTTACCAATAGACTGAATTTGGATTTTTGTATGATGAGTGGGGTAGCGTATTTCTAATTCTCAAAGGATTGATTTCCTAGCCCATCCAGTTCTATAAATCGATGTGCGGAACGATGTAAGTTTTTGGTTTGTATTTCGGGTATGCGAAATATACACTCGGCGTGATTGTCCTCTTACATATCATTACATTGTACAAAATTAGACCTCAAGTTAAGCATGAAGACAGTTGATTTTTATATTTATGCAGCTGACTTTTGTATGGAAATCAGTTATTCATAATTTGTTTTTTTTATAAATGTACACGTTTTTTAATTTTATATTCTTTCCATTTTCTTTTTTTTCAAATTTTATATTTTATTTTTGTTCTGTAATTCTAAGTTTTCAATTTTTTGTTGATAAATTATTTCTTAATATGTTTTTTTTCAGTTTTTGATTTCATGGTTTGTTCTATGCAATAGTTTTTCATTTTTAAATGTGTTTTTTTTTTGTCTTTCCATTTTTTTTTCCATTTTTATGTTTTAATTTTGTTCTGTCATTCTAAGTTTTCAAATTTTTGTTGTTTAATTAGTTTTTAATGTTTTTTTCAATTTTTGATTTCATGGTTTGTTTTATGTAATAGTTTTTAATTTTTATATGCGTTATTTTTTTCTGTCATTCTATGTTTTCAAATTTTTATTGATTTCATGGTTTGTTCTATGCAATACTTGTTAATTTTTATGTGTAATTTTTTATTGCCTTTTGAATTTTTTTTTTCATTTTTGAATGCTTGTTTTAAATTATTAAATTCTTTCTATTTTTTTTTTTTTTCATATATTTTTTAAAGTTAATACTTTTTTGTCTAGACTTTTTTCCGTTTTCGTTTTTGTTTTCTTTTTTAATTTTTCTTTGTTTAATTTTAGATTTCATATTTTTTATTTAATTTTTTTTCTTCAATTTTTATGTTGTAAGACTATTTCTGTCTTTTCCATTATTTTTTTAATTTGTGCTTTCTAAATATTGAATTTCAAATTATTCTACATTCGTACATTTCTTATAGTTTAATTTTTTGTACTCTTGTCAAATTTTCATTTTTGTCCATTTTTTATTTTTTATGAAATTTATTAACAAATGTATTATTTTTCAAAAAAAATTTTTGGACATGTATCCCTTCTCTAAGTTTATATTTTCCACCATTTGATTAGCTGTCAACTGTATTGTCATATATTTTTTTTAATAAATAGTTACTACGTTCCTTTTTTTCGTATGAATTTGAATTTTCGAATGGCGAATAGGGGGGGGGGGGGGGGGCGCCTTAAAAAATCTCGCCCAGGGCGCTGGTAGTGCTAAAACCGGCACTGGTTACCATGTGACTACAACAAAGCGTGCCATTCAACAAAAGAAACTGCAGTCATCTCTCATTGGTCAGGACATCTGAGAGCCCGCTTTTGGATTAGAATTCATTACAATAAACGAGAAGACACAGCTGGACCTGAGAAAGAAGGAGACTACAGGCTACAGCAGATTTAATTACTCTTCAACGGCGAGAGACTTCACTACCTTTAAGATCTTATCCCCATGAGATGCCAAGACTACCGTCTCCTTCGTTGACTGATGAACCACCCAACTCAAAAGGCCCCTTTTAGGACCACACTTTCCTCAAAAGTAATGGATTGCCTGTCCAGCCCTTTTCCAATATTCCTCTCAGTTTCCAGCCCTACTGCAACTGGGTAATGTCCCGGAAGCTGTGGAAACATCCTGGGGAGCAGCCTGAAAGGCGTCCAACATCATCCACATCGTCTCAGCTGATCCTGCCACCGCACCAGGCCACAGGATTTCTCATTAGGCGCAATGAGCACTCACAACAACATGCTCGCCGACAGTCTTATCCAGTCTTATCCACAGAGTAGGGTAAATAGAGGCGCCACTCCTGCGTTGAGCATAAGTACCTAACATAGATTATAGTAACTTGTGCTGCCACCTGCTGCGACCAGAAGGCAACGTTACCACGATTCATACTATATATACCTACCTGTATGATACCTATATACATATTGTTATTATTATGCCTGTATTATTATCGGTATATTATTATTTACTTCATATTATTATTCAAGGATACTCTGTTATTCAAAATCAAACCATTTTTTTTATATTTCTTAAAGATTTATTAACGTAGGTATAATTTACAAAACAATATTATTTCAAAACATGATAAATATCTTATAAAATATTACTATAACTTGGTTTCATCATTCCTCAATACTGTCTTAATTGAATGCTGAGCATGCAAATTGCTAGGACAAAGCCAAATAGGTACTTGAAAATTTAAAGCCGCCACCAAGAAAGTAGCCCTTTTTGATTTTATACAACCATTATTGAGAAATGATTACCGAACACAATGTCAACACACGAATTCA
Organism: Agapetus fuscipes; assembly: GCA_951799405.1. Lineage (NCBI taxonomy): Eukaryota > Metazoa > Arthropoda > Insecta > Trichoptera > Glossosomatidae > Agapetus > Agapetus fuscipes. The sequence goes on along the minus strand of OX637343.1, from coordinate 9,927,523 downwards.
CAGCGACCATGCCGGGCTGAGTCATATTGAACAGCCGGTTCCCGATGAAACATAAGTTACCATAGAGTATGATTATTTACGGGCACGAGCCTGTTCAAAACAGAATGAGTGATAGCCTTTGTAAAAACGCATGATACATTATTTTACAAATCTGACAATATAGAAATGTTCGTTTTATTTCAAACATCTACTTTGTATGTGTTTAAGCAAAATAATACATTACTTTTTATTTTCGTAACACAAAAAATACTTTTTTGGAAATAATTAAAACACTTGATCTGGGCGTAGGGCCACCCATTCTTCAGTTGAAATTTTTAGTGACGCCGTCCGTGCTGTCAAAGTTTAAGTGATTTTTATTTTGTATTCATGTTACGAAATCACGCTTAATTAACTTTATTATCATCGTATTTTTTCGTTCATCCGCTTGTATAATTAATATGAGTTATCACTCGCGTGAAAATGT